>CM026397.1:13884759-13908457 GCA_014843695.1 Archivesica marissinica | reverse complement strand
TGTGCCAATTAACCCTTTGCAAGCTAGTGGCAGATAAAATCACTTTTGCAAATAGCATAGAGCCAGATCAGACGGTACAGAAAGTGCTGTCTGATCACATTCTAGGCTGTTTGCTATTCGGATAGTGGAGCTAAAACACTTGCCTGAATAGCAAACAACATAGATCCTGATATGGTTCCATGCTGTTTGCAAAAGCGTCTTTTCTCGTGGCAGGTTACGGGTTAAAACATGGACACTATAATTACAGATTTGTAGAAAATGTATTGTGCCAATTAACCCTTTGCAAGCTAGCGGCAGATAAAATCACTTTTGCAAATAGCATAGAGCCAGATCAGATGGTACAGAAAGTGCTGTCTGATCACATTCTAGGCTGTTTGCTATTCGGATAGTGGAGCTAAATCACTTGGCTGAATAGCAAACAGCATAGAGCCAGATCAGACGGTACAGAAAGTGCCATCTGATCAGATTCTAGGCTGGTTGCTATTCGGATAGTGGAGCTAAATCACTTGGCTGAATAGCAAACAGCATAGAGCCAGATCAGACGGTACAGAAAGTGCCATCTGATCAGATTCTAGGCTGTTTGCTATTCAGATAGTGGAGCTAAATCACTTGGCTGAATAGCAAACAGCATAGAGCCAGATCAGACGGTACAGAAAGTGCCATCTGATCAGATTCTAGGCTGTTTGCTATTCAGATAGTGGAGCTAAATCACTTGGCTGAATAGCAAACAGCATAGAGCCAGATCAGACGGTACAGAAAGTGCCATCTGATCATATTCTAGGCTGTTTGCTATTCAGATAGTGGAGCTAAATCACTTGGCTGAATAGCAAACAGCATAGAGCCAGATCAGACGGTACAGAAAGTGCCATCTGATCAGATTCTAGGCTGTTTGCTATTCAGATAGTGGAGCTAAATCACTTGGCTGAATAGCAAACAACATATATCCTAATCTGGATCTATGTTGTTTGCAAATGTGATCTTATTTACTCACCTGGCAAAAGGATAAAGGTGGCAATTCTGTTATGAAAGCTTTCTCCGACTAGGCTCACTTGAAGCTCATTTCACAGTTGTTTATGCTAGCTAAGGTTGTACCAAGCAGTGGAATAAATACTGATTAAAACATTATGTGGGTTGATGTATAGGTCTGTTTAGGATCAAGGACTGGTGAACTGTTTACATTCATCCCAATGGTACATCACCTTTGTACAAGCTCTTCTACATGCAATAGTTACATTCATATCCTAATGGTACATCACCTTTGTACAAGCTTTTCTACATGCAATAGTTCCTATACATGTAGCATGCAAGCATCGACTAAATTCGGTTTTACTACTTGCAGTCGTGGCAAAGTCAAATCTCCCCCATTTCTCCCTAAATCTTCGGGAGGGAGTTCTCCAAAATATTTTAGCCCTGTGCACAATATGTCAACAATTAATGAATATTCATACACCAACCAGTCTGTACATGGATGCACGTGTATACGGATACCAGTGGATGCGCATTCGCTTCAGGTGCGAAAGGTCCGGAGTTCGAGCCCCGCTGGAGCCGTTACGATTGTGCCCTTAGGCAAGGCATTTAATTTCCACTTTTTCTCTTCTCTCTCCCTCGTGGCGATGGATTCCATCAGGAATGAGGTCTCGAGAGTGATTAATATAAGTTATAAGAACTTGTTTCACAATCGAGCTAAAATAAATTTGTATAAAAAACTGACCAGTGTCCGTATGGTGTCCCAGGAAACAGGGCCATGGATAAAGTCCAAAGTTATGTGTATTCTTTGAATCAGCAAATTCGTAGAGATTAACTATCTCTAATAAACACACATACCGGTACCCAATTTTGAATTTCACCATGATTGTAATAAACGCCCGGGTGTGTATAAATATTAGAATAATTACAGTATTTGTATGTTCCCAAAAGTAGTGATATTTAGATCGGTACAATCTAGTGTAATATGTAAATGCTTAAGTAGATATTTAGATCGGTACAATCTAGTGTAATATGTAAATGCTTAAGTAGATATTTAGATCGGTACAATCTAGTGTAATATGTAAATGCTTAAGTAGATATTTAGATCGGTACAATCTAGTGTAATATGTAAATGCTTAAGTAGATATTTAGATCGGTACAATCTAGTGTAATATGTAAATGCTTAAGTAGATATTTAGATCGGTACAATCTAGTGTAATATGTAAATGCTTAAGTAGATATTTAGATCGGTACAATCTAGTGTAATATGTAAATGCTTAAGTAGATATTTAGATCGGTACAATCTAGTGTAATATGTAAATGCTTAAGTAGATATTTAGATCGGTACAATCTAGTGTAATATGTAAATGCTTAAGTAGATATTTAGATCGGTACAATCTAGTGTAATATGTAAATGCTTAAGTAGATATTTAGATCGGTACAATCTAGTGTAATATGTAAATGCTTAAGTAGATATTTAGATCGGTACAATCTAGTGTAATATGTAAATGCTTAAGTAGATATTTAGATCGGTACAATCTAGTGTAATATGTAAATGCTTAAGTAGATATTTAGATCGGTACAATCTAGTGTAATATGTAAATGCTTAAGTAGATATTTAGATCGGTACAATCTAGTGTAATATGTAAATGCTTAAGTAGATATTTAGATCGGTACAATCTAGTGTAATATGTAAATGCTTAAGTAGATATTTAGATCGGTACAATCTAGTGTAATATGTAAATGCTTAAGTAGATATTTAGATCGGTACAATCTAGTGTAATATGTAAATGCTTAAGTAGATATTTAGATCGGTACAATCTAGTGTAATATGTAAATGCTTAAGTAGATATTTAGATCGGTACAATCTAGTGTAATATGTAAATGCTTAAGTAGATATTTAGATCGGTACAATCTAGTGTAATATGTAAATGCTTAAGTAGATATTTAGATCGGTACAATCTAGTGTAATATGTAAATGCTTAAGTAGATATTTAGATCGGTACAATCTAGTGTAATATGTAAATGCTTAAGTAGATATAACACAACAAAAAAACAAAATTAGATCGGTACAATCTAGTGTAATATGTAAATGCTTAAGTAGATATTTAGATCGGTACAATCTAGTGTAATATGTAAATGCTTAAGTAGATATTTAGATCGGTACAATCTAGTGTAATATGTAAATGCTTAAGTAGATATTTAGATCGGTACAATCTAGTGTAATATGTAAATGCTTAAGTAGATATTTAGATCGGTACAATCTAGTGTAATATGTAAATGCTTAAGTAGATATTTAGATCGGTACAATCTAGTGTAATATGTAAATGCTTAAGTAGATATTTAGATCGGTACAATCTAGTGTAATATGTAAATGCTTAAGTAGATATTTAGATCGGTACAATCTAGTGTAATATGTAAATGCTTAAGTAGATATTTAGATCGGTACAATCTAGTGTAATATGTAAATGCTTAAGTAGATATTTAGATCGGTACAATCTAGTGTAATATGTAAATGCTTAAGTAGATATTTAGATCGGTACAATCTAGTGTAATATGTAAATGCTTAAGTAGATATTTATTATAATATGCATAAATTTGTTATGCATCAGCATATTTTGCAATTTTGCACATTGCACGGATACTATGCAGTTTTTATCTGACAGATATTCAAACGTGTTCAAGCTTGTATTTTAGCCCATTCAACATCAAGTATTATTGACATGGACTGGTGCATGATATTTTTAGACCAATAAATTAATAAGAAAATTACATTTAGACTAATTTATATGAAAAAGTTGGCAGTTTCTTACGGAGGTTGGTGCACCCAAGTACTGGTTAACCCCGCTGGAGCCTGCCCAGGAAAGGTATTGTTAGGTAAACTGCCCGCCGGCGATATAGCCCGAAATGGTGCTGATGCAGGCGTAAAACCCGAAATATAACATATAAAATATAACATAACATTTAGACTAGTTCATTTATCAAATTACCCATCTTGATAAATGAACTGGTCCGAATGTAATTTTCTTATTCATTTATTGGTCTAAGAATATCATGGACCAGTCCATGTCAGTTACTTGGTGTTGAATTGGTTAATGGTGAAACTAATAGTCAAATATGTCATGTAATTTCATTAGAATTTGTGTCGTAACGTTTGGTACTATTCTAATGTAAATTCCATGCCACATTTCAGTTTTAAATTAGAAAAACACATTTAATGAATTGTCGTCTGCTACAATTATTGCAAGTTATATCCTTTATTTGACCCCACATGCACATAGTTAACAAGGAAATATAAATTACTGATCTGCAGATAGATTTTGTGAATTTAATTGAATTATATATATCATGTATGTAGGGAAAGTTATTTTGCGATACCTCTAATTGTTTGCATTTAATTATTTGGACACGCTCAATTAACCGCTCGAATAAATTACTCGCTGTCAATGTGGATGCGCGTTCGCTTCAGGTGCGAAAGGTCCGGAGTTCGAGCCCCACTGGAGCCGTTACGATTGTGCCCTTAGGCAAGGCATTTAAATTCCACATTGCCTCTTCTCTCTCCCTCGTGGCGATGGATTCGATCAGGAATGAGGTCTCGAGAGTGATTTATATAAGTTGAAATAACTTGTTTCGCAATCGAGCTAAAATAAATTTGTATAAACTAATGAATTATTAAAATAATTATAATCTGTATACAAAGTTCCTGCAACTTTATAGTAATCGGTCTCGAGACTTTATATTTGATGAAATCCATCATCTTGAGTAAGCAGCAATGTGGATTTGGAGAGGGTTCTGCCTAAGGACATCGCCACACTGTATTGGCTGGACCCGACCTCACAACCCATTGACAACCCTCGCGGCGATGGATTCCATCGGGAATGAGGTCTCGAGAGTGATTAATATAAGTTGTAAGAACTTATTTCGCAATCGAGCTAAAATAAATTTGTATACACTAACCCATTGATTAACCCTTGAAATGCTGAATAAATTGGAAGGAATGTGCAAACAACATAGATCCAGTTCAGCTACACTATCCGAATAGCAAAAGGCATAGAGCCTGATGAGCTGGCACGCTATGTGTACGTTCTGTGCCATCTGATCCGGCTCTACATATATACTCGTTTCCAGCACCTGTCTCCTTATTGGACATGACTTGAAATAAGTTACACCCAACCCTGTCTCCTTATTGGACATGACTTGAAATAAGTTACACCCAACCCTGTCTCCTTATTGGACATGACTTGAAATAAGTTACACCCAACCCTGTCTCCTTATTGGACATGACTTGAAACAAGTTACACCCAATCCTGTCTCCTTATTGGACATGACTTGAAATAAATTACACCCAACCCTGTCTCCTTATTGGACATGACTTGAAACAAGTTACACCCAACCCTGTCTCCTTATTGGACATGCTGTGAAACAAGTTACACCCAACCCTGTCTCCTTATTGGACATGCTGTGAAACAAGTTACACCCAACCCTGTCTACCCATTGGACATGCTGTGAAACAAGTTACACCCAACCCTGTCTCCTTATTGGACATTTCGTGAAACAAGTTACACCCAACCCTGTCTCCTTATTGGACATGTCGTGAAACAAGTTACACCCAACCCTGTCTCCTTATTGGACATGACTTGAAATAAGTTACACCCAACCCTGTCTCCTTATTGGACATGTCGTGAAATAAGTTACACCCAACCCTGTCTCCTTATTGGACATGACTTGAAACAAGTTACACCCAACCCTGTCTCCTTATTGGACATGCTGAGAAACAAGTTACACCCAACCCTGTCTCCTTATTGGACATGTCGTGAAACAAGTTACACCCAACCCTGTCTCCTTATTGGACATGACTTGAAACAAGTTACACCCAACCCTGTATCCATTGGACATGCTGTGAAACAAGTTACACCCAACCCTGTCTCCTTATTAGACATGACTTGAAACAAGTTACACCCAACCCTGTCTACCCATTGGACATGACTTGAAACAAGTTACACCCAACCCTGTCTACCCATTGGACATGCTGTGAAACAAGTTACACCCAACCCTGTCTCCTTATTGGACATGACTTGAAATAAGTTACACCCAACCCTGTCTCCTTATTGGACATGACTTGAAACAAGTTACACCCAACCCTGTCTACCCATTGGACATGCTGTGAAACAAGTTACACCCAACCCTGTCTCCTTATTGAACAGGTCGTAAAACAAGTTTATGTGTATTTGCAGTTATGAGTATTTAGATAATAGTGAAGCTGGACCACCGACTGAGATGCCAGAGTACAGCAGCACAGAGGATGATATATCCGATACAGAATCAGTCCAGCTTCAACCATTCATACACCAGGTAAATAGAAAACCAGTCCAGCTTCAACCATTCATACACCAGGTAAATAGAGAACCAGTCCAGCTTCAACCATTCATACACCAGGTAAATAGAGAACCAGTCCAGCTTCAACCATTCATACACCAGGTAAATAGAGAACCAGTCCAGCTTCAACCATTCATACACCAGGTAAATAGAGAACCAGTCCAGCTTCAACCATTCATACACCAGGTAAATAGAGAACCAGTCCAGCTTCAACCATTCATACACCAGGTAAATAGAGAACCAGTCCAGCTTCAACCATTCATACACCAGGTAAATAGAGAACCAGTCCAGCTTCAACCATTCATACACCAGGTAAATAGAGAACCAGTCCAGCTTCAACCATTCATACACCAGGTAAATAGAGAACCAGTCCAGCTTCAACCATTCATACACCAGGTAAATAGAGAACCAGTCCAGCTTCAACCATTCATACACCAGGTAAATAGAGAACCAGTCCAGCTTCAACCATTCATACACCAGGTAAATAGAGAACCAGTCCAGCTTCAACCATTCATACACCAGGTAAATAGAGAACCAATCCAGCTTCAACCATTCATACACCAGGTAAATAGAGAACCAGTCCAGCTTCAACCATTCATACACCAGGTAAATAGAGAACCAGACCAGCTTCAACCATTTATACACCAGGTAAATAGAGAACCAGTCCAGCTTCAACCATTCATACACCAGGTAAATAGAGAACCAGTCCAGCTTAAACCATTCATACACCAGGTAAATAGAGAACCAGTCCAGCTTCAACCATTCATACACCAGGTAAATAGAGAACCAGTCCAGCTTCAACCATTCATACACCAGGTAAATAGAGAACCAGTCCAGCTTCAACTGTTCATACACCAGGTAAATAGAGAACCAGTCCAGTTTCAACCATTCATACACCAGGTAAATAGAGAACCAGTCCAGTTTCAACCATTCATACACCAGGTAAATAGAGAACCAGACCAGCTTAAACCATGCATACACTTGTTATAAGAATTATACTGGATGAAATGTAAGTGGTTATGAGGTTGTGAATTATAGTGGAAAAGGAAGAGGCTCTTGACAGTAGCAGTCAAACTTGAATAAATATCAAAAAGATCCTTAAAGCAATTGTGTTTATTTCTCTGAAATTAGAGGTTATGTCTTCTCGTTAACACCAAAGTAATGTACCGTACTTACTCACCTATAAGACGGGAATTTTCTCTCCAGATTATTATCTCAAAGTGACTTTCTGTCTTGGTGAGTGATAAAAATGTTAAAAATCCAATTTTATTTTTTTAAAAATCAGTTTGTTCCAACTCAATAATTGATGACCTTTAAAATAACTGAAAGGGTGTAACAAAAGCATAAACTTTCACAGCTCTGTCTGTGAACTGAACTTGTTGTGCATCAGTGCATTACTTTATGATTTGACATAATTGACAGTGCTTTGACGGTAGAATTTGTTTGATACTTACTTCTGAGTGGTTTCCATTTTCTCAATCCGTCTTATAGGCGGGTTTAGTCTAAATACCACTGATTTGAGACAACCGTTGGTGGGTCGTCTTACAGACTTACAGTCGAGATCGTCTTATAGGCGGGTTTAGTCTAAATACCACTGATTTGAGATGACCGTTGGTGGGTCGTCTTACAGTCGAGATCGTCTTATAGGCGGGTTTAGTCTAAATACCACTGATTTGAGACAAACGTTGGTGGGTCGTCTTACAATCGAGATCGTCTTATAGGCAAGTATATATGGTAACAGTATGTAAAGATATTATGAAACAACCTGTATCCTCCATATATACTTGTCTTCTTGCAGAGTGCAGACTGACACGTGCCAACATTTAATTTTCTGCATGTTGTACTATTTCTATGCGAAAACAATTGATACATGGATGAGTTATGTTTTGTTGTAGGTTGGAGGACACAGTTGTGTACTGAGATTTAACGAGACGACGCTATGTAAGCCCCTCATCACCAGGGAGCAAATATTCTATGAATCGCTGTCGACAGAACTAAAGGTGTTCATCCCAGATTATCGAGGTAATGCACCGATAAGTTGTAGCCAGATAACAGATGGTACAGTCTACACCTGCTCTGCAGATCGCCAAGGTCGCCATTGGCTAAAATATGCCAACATTGGCTGAAATGATAAAAACGGCGAAAATCTGTAAAATTTTCGCAAATTGGAAATTTCCCTCGTCTATTGATGGGAAATTAGTCTATGGTGAAAACAGTTTTAGTTTCAATTTCAAAATATTTTTTCAAGAAATATGACCAGAATCGATATATTTTGGTAAATTCTTGCATTCCAGGAACCATCAATGTCCTTTGCATCATTTTCAATTGATATCAATCGGGATTAAAGATTAGTGTTATAAATGAAGTTTTTTTTAAATGTCGATTCGCACCCAAATCTGTTCATTCTTCGGGCAATTTTTTACTGTAAGTTTTTGCGCTTTTGCGCTACACAATTTCTTGATCTACGAATTACTTTCTATGACTTTTTGTGTCATATACAGAATTATGACAATACACGTCTCGACTTCTGACAACTTAATTAACCGTTGCTAAATATAATACCTTTCGCCACTAATTCAAGTGGCATTGACTCTTCAATCGTCATTTTCAATTTTCTTACCGTTACCAACTAAGAACAAAATTGACCAGATGAGAGATGTCAAGTTTCTGTTTTATTATTATTTAAGATACATATTCGAGTTCGGAGAATGCACAGGTTTGCATGTTGATAACATTATATATGTTACCTCAGGGGTAAAAGTTTTAATTGTTGCATTCTATTTCTGTCACGGTGTCCTTCATTTCCTCAGTTGTTAAATTTATTACATCATCTAGTAAAAACCTGGAAATTTCCAGTTTTCAAATAGACATGACCAAAATACACTGTGAAAATGCAGTTTGTCCTATGAATAAATGTAATCCCTGACTGTTTTGGGTCCAGGAATAATAAAAGGTGAAATTTGAACAAGATGTCTCAATTAGTACACAAGTTATAAGCAAATAACTGCAATTACTATTTCAACTGAAATCGAAATATTTCGAACAGTTGTACATGTATGTACTATTTTTTATTTTGTAATAAATGTGTCTATTTCATCTGCAAAACAAACACATCATTAGAATGAGCAGAGACAACTCTATAAATGGTCCAACGTTGAGAATGTTATCTTAATGAAAGAAAGAACTATGAAGAAATAAAGCGTGCATGTCGTGATTGGCTAAAGAAAACACAGATTTGGCTAAGAAATAAATTGGCTACTAAAAAATAAAAGCCAGGGCAGGCCCTGATCTGTTATGTCGAATTCCATCGGACCGAACAAAATACTTCGACATAATCAAAGTTTGACATAAATGATATTGGACAATATTTCCCAAGATAATGTTTCTAGTAGATTGTAGGCCTGTCACAGTCGTATACGCTTGTTCCATAATTAATCATTTTCCAAGTTGTCATTGTCCATTATATAACCGTGGCTATGCCAGGCTATGCAAGTTCACCTTAAGCAAACTATTTATCGCCAGTCACTGACCGACTCTGATCTCTACACAATGGTACCATAATAAACCCCCACACAAGTTCTGTACAGTAATAGATAATTGACAGGTAATGATGCATGCCTAATTTCCATATACTAATACATAATTGATAAGCAATGATGGGTTATCTGAAGGTTAGTAATTGGTCAATTGATTTGTCAGCGATCAGGCCAGTGAGAGGGGAGTAACAGTGACCACTGGCATCCAGCAACAAGTGCATTCAAATGTCATCTTCATTAGAAGTCAGTTGAGAGAATAACCAAAGAACATAGCGGAATAATTAGGCAACAAGCTGTGGAAGTCGTGATAGCGTGTTCGCGAAAGGCCCAGAGTTCGAGTTTCGCTGGAGCGGTTACGATTGTGCCCTTATGCAAGGCATTTAAATTCCATGTTGCCTCTTCTCTTGCCCTCGTGGCGATGGATTCCATCAGGAATGAGGTCTCGTTAGTGATTAATATAAGTTGTAGGAACTTCGTTTCGCAATCAAGCTAATTAATTTGTATACATGTAAACTAAACCAAATCTGGTGGGAAAATCGAATTGAATGTATTTCAAAAGAAACTTTTTTTCCCCTTCGTTTGCTGACACTCATCCATGAATGAATGTAAAACTCCCAGCTGTGGTATTATTTATATTTCAATGTGATGTCCCGATATTTATGCCAGCAATCTTAACCTGTCAATCACAACTAAAGTCGTTTTTGCAACCAGCATAGAGCCTGATCAGTCGGCACCTTCTGTGGACGGAATGAAGAATATGAAGAATCCTGTTCCTAGAAATAACAAAATATATCTCAACCTCTTCTTATATATTATATATGTCCGATTAGCGCAGTGGTTAGCGCGCTCGTTTCTCACCAATGCAACCCGGGTTCCATCCTCGGACCGGGAAGTATGTGAGATGGCACGGTGGTTGCCAGATCGGACAGGTGGGTTATCTCTGGGTACTCCGGTTTCTTCCCACACGAATGACCACATTTACGCTTTCATCCGCGCCAACGAGAGTGATTAATATAAGTTGTTAGAACTTGCTTCGCAATCGTTATAAAATAAATAAAGTTTAAACTTTATATATTAACCCTTTGACCTGCCAATGAAGTAGCAATGATGAATGAACTTCAACCTATCGGTTAACCCGTAAATCTGCCAATCATGACTAAAGCATAGAGCTAGATCAGACTGTGTGATCAGGATCTATGTTGTTTGCTATTCAGACAAGTGTCTTAGCTCCACTATCCGAATAGCAAACAGCATAGAGCCTGATCAGACAGCACTTTCTGTGCCGATAACCCCCAAAAGTAAACAAACATTCCCAGTAACATCTATGGCGGTGTGGTAGACATGTTGACTGCCTGTCCATTGATTATGTGGTAAGTGGCTGTCGTTTGTATATATAATTAGTAGCTATATCAGCATATGGGGAAAAGGATATCAGCCTATGGGGGAAGGATATCAGCATATGGGGGGAGGATATCAGCCTATGGGGGGAGGATATCAGCATATGGGGGGAGGATATCAGCCTATGGGGGAAGGATATCAGCATATGGGGGAGGATATCAGCCTATGGGGGAAGGATATCAGCATATGGGGGAGGATATCAGCATATGGGGGAAAGGATATCAGCCTATGGGGGAAGGATATCAGCTTATGGGGGGAGGATATCAGCTTATGGGGGGAGGATATCAGCATATGGGGGGAGGATATCAGCATATGGGGGAGGATATCAGCCTATGGGGGAAGGATATCATCTTATGGGGGAAGGATATCAGCCTATGGGGGGAAGGATATCAGCATATGGGGGGAGGATATCAGCCTATGGGGGGAGGATATCAGCCTATGGGGGAAGGATATCAGCTTATGGGGAAGGATATCAGCCTATGGGGGAAGGATATCAGCATATGGGGGGAGGATATCAGCATATGGGGGAGGATATCAGCCTATGGGGGAGGATATCAGCCTATGGGGGAAGGATATCAGCTTATGGGGGAAGGATATCAGCATATGGGGGGAGGATATCAGCCTATGGGGGAGGATATCAGCTTATGGGGGAGGATATCAGCCTATGGGGGAGGATATCAGCCTATGGGGGAGGATATCAGCATATGGGGGGAGGATATCAGCCTATGGGGGGAGGATATCAGCCTATGGGGGAAGGATATCAGCATATGGGGGGAGGATATCAGCCTATGGGGGGAGGATATCAGCCTATGGGGGGAGGATATCAGCCTATGGGGGAGGATATCAGCATATGGGGGGAGGATATCAGCCTATGGGGGAAGGATATCAGCTTATGGGGGAAGGATATCAGCTTATGGGGGAAGGATATCAGCTTATGGGGGAAGGATATCAGCATATGGGGAAAGGATATCAGCTTAAGGGGGGAGGATATCAGCATATGGGGGAAGGATATGAGCATATGGGGGAAGGATATCAGCTTATGGGGAAAAGGATTGAAGTTCAGAGCTCTTATTTATGCAATAAAACATTTCCGTTGATATAAACCTTAAAGATCAAATGTGAACAGTTTATTGTTTAAACATGACTACTGTGGTTGCCTATTGCAGGGATTATCGAGGTGGAGCTGCAAGAAGGAAGCGATGGACAGATTACGCTCATTGGTCACCCTGTCCAGTCAAACACATACGGTCAAGGATGTACGTCGCATGGGTCGTCCCCCACCAGGGCCTCTCCTAAGCGATTTGAGCGGACAAATTCCCCATTGTCCAGTGGTAGTGAAACAGATCACAACGAGAGCTCTGTAGTACCATCCAGGAACCAGAACTCTGTGCCAGCTGACAACACATACAGGTAACATGCACTTAAAATCACTAGCCGCTCACCGCTGTAAGATGGAATGTAGGTGGCCGAGTGGTTACGGTCGTTGACTTCAAATCACTAGCCGCTCACCGCTGTAAGATGGAATGTAGGTGGCCGAGTGGTTACAGTCGTGACTTCAAATCACTAGCCGCTCACTGCTGTAGGATGGAATGTAGGTGGCTGAGTGGTTACAGTCATGACTTCAAATCACTAGCTGCTCACCGGTGTAAGATGGAATGTAGGTGGCTGAGTGGTTACTGTCGTGACTTCAAATCACTAGCCGCTCACTGCTGTAGGATGGAATGTAGGTGACTGAGTGGTTACGGTCGTTGACTTCAAATCACTAGCCGCTCACCGCTGTAGGATGGAATGTAGGTGGCCGAGTGGTTACTGTCGTGACTTCAAATCACTAGCTGCTCACCGGTGTAAGATGGAATGTAGGTGGCTGAGTGGTTACTGTCGTGACTTCAAATCACTAGCCGCTCACTGCTGTAGGATGGAATGTAGGTGACTGAGTGGTTACGGTCGTTGACTTCAAATCACTAGCCGCTCACCGCTGTAGGATGGAATGTAGGTGGCCGAGTGGTTACTGTCGTGACTTCAAATCACTTGCCTCTCACTGCTGTAGGATGGAATGTAGGTGACTGAGTGGTTACTGTCGTGACTTCAAATCACTAGCTGCTCACCGGTGTAAGATGGAATGTAGGTGGCTGAGTGGTTACTGTCGTGACTTCAAATCACTAGCTGCTCACCGGTGTAAGATGGAATGTAGGTGGCTGAGTGGTTACTGTCGTGACTTCAAATCACTAGCCGCTCACTGCTGTAAGATGGAATGTAGGTGGCCGAGTGGTTACGGTCGTTGACTTCAAATCACTAGCCGCTCACTGCTGTAGGATGGAATGTAGGTGACTGAGTGGTTACGGTCGTTGACTTCAAATCACTAGCCGCTCACCGCTGTAGGATGGAATGTAGGTGGCCGAGTGGTTACTGTCGTGACTTCAAATCACTAGCTGCTCACCGGTGTAAGATGGAATGTAGGTGGCTGAGTGGTTACTGTCGTGACTTCAAATCACTAGCTGCTCACCGGTGTAAGATGGAATGTAGGTGGCTGAGTGGTTACTGTCGTGACTTCAAATCACTAGCCGCTCACTGCTGTAAGATGGAATGTAGGTGGCCGAGTGGTTACGGTCGTTGACTTCAAATCACTAGCCGCTCACTGCTGTAGGATGGAATGTAGGTGACTGAGTGGTTACGGTCGTTGACTTCAAATCACTAGCCGCTCACCGCTGTAGGATGGAATGTAGGTGGCCGAGTGGTTACTGTCGTGACTTCAAATCATGCTGCTCACCGGTGTAAGATGGAATGTAGGTGCTGAGTGGTACTGTCGTGACTTCAAATTGCCTCTCACTGCTGTAGAAATGACCTGACTGAGTGATGGAATGTAGGTGGCTGAGGGTTACTGTCGTGACTTCAAATCACTAGCTGCTCACCGGTGTAAGATGGAATGTAGGTGGGGCTGATCACTAGCTGCTCACCGGTACTGTGGAACTTCAAATCACTTGCCAGGTGTGCTGAGTGGTTACTGTCGTGACTTCAAATCACTAGCTGCGGATGGAATGTAGGTGGCTCTGACCGTGGTTAAGATGGAATGTAGGTGGCTGACTGTGACTTCAAATCACTAGCTGCTGTCACTTCAAATCACTAGTGCTAAGATGGAATGTAGGTGGCGAGGATGGTAATGTAGGTGACTGCGTGACTTCAAATCACTAGCCGCTCACTGTTGTAGGATGGAACTTCAAATCACTAGCTGCTCACGGTGACTGAGTGGTTACTGTCGTGACTTCAAATCACTAGCCGCTGAGTGGTTACTGTCGTGACTTCAAATCACCTGCTAGATGGAATGTAGGTGGCGAGTGGTTACTGTCGTGACTTCAAATCACTAGCTGCTCACCGGTGTAAGATGGAATGTAGGTGGCTGAGTGGTTACTGTCGTGACTTCAAATCACTAGCTGCTCACGTGACTGTCAAATCACTAGCTGCTGGAATGTAGGTGGCTGACCGCTGTAGGACTTCAATGTCGCTGAGGGTGGAACTCTCACTTCAATCACTAGCTGCTCACCGTGTAGATGGAATGTAGGTGGCTGAGTGGTTACTGTCGTGACTTCAAATCACTAGCTGCTCACCGTTGTAAGATGGAATGTAGGTGGCTGAGTGGTTACTGTCGTGACTTCAAATCACTAGCTGCTCACCGGTGTAAGATGGAATGTAGGTGGCTGAGTGGTTACTGTCGTGACTTCAAATCACTAAGCTGAGTGGTTACGTCGTGACTTCAAATCACTAGCTGCTCACCGGTGTATGGAATGTAGGTGGCTGAGTGGTTACTGTCGTGACTTCAAATCACTAGCTGCTCACCGGTGTAAGATGGAATGTAGGTGGCTGAGTGGTTACTGTCGTGACTTCAAATCACTAGCTGCTCACCGGTGTAATGGAATGTAGGTGGCTGAGTGGTTACTGTCGTGACTTCAAATCACTAGCTGCTCACCGGTGTAAGAATGTAGGGGCTGAGTGGTTACTGTCGTGACTTCAAATCACTAGCCTCTGTAAGATGGAATGTAGGTGGCTGAGTGGTTACTGTCGTGACTTCAAATCACTAGCTAAAGATGGAATGTAGGTGGCTGAGTGGTTACTGTCGTGACTTCACTAGCTGCTCACCGCTGTAAGATGGAATGTAGGTGGCCGAGTGGTTACTGTCGTGACTTCAAATCACTAGCTGCTCACCGGTGTAAGATGGAATGTAGGTGGCTGAGTGGTTACTGTCGTGACTTCAAATCACTAGCTGCTCACCGCTGTAGGATGGAATGTAGGTGGCTGAGTGGTTACTGTCGTGACTTCAAATCACTAGCTGCTCACCGGTGTAAGATGGAATGTAGGTGGCTGAGTGGTTACTGTCGTGACTTCAAATCACTAGCTGCTCACCGGTGTAAGATGGAATGTAGGTGGCTGAGTGGTTACTGTCGTGACTTCAAATCACTAGCCGCTCACCGCTGTAAGATGGAATGTAGGTGGCTGAGTGGTTACTGTCGTGACTTCAAATCACTAGCCGCTCACCGCTGTAAGATGGAATGTAGGTGGCTGAGTGGTTACTGTCGTGACTTCAAATCACTAGCCGCTCACCGCTGTAAGATGGAATGTAGGTGGCCGAGTGGTTACTGTCGTGACTTCAAATCACTAGCTGCTCACCGGTGTAAGATGGAATGTAGGTGGCCGAGTGGTTACTGTCGTGACTTCAAATCACTAGCTGCTCACCGGTGTAAGATGGAATGTAGGTGGCTGAGTGGTTACTGTCGTGACTTCAAATCACTTGCCGCTCACTGCTGTAGGATGGAATGTAGGTGGCTGAGTGGTTACTGTCGTGACTTCAAATCATGCTGCTCACCGGTGTAAGATGGAATGTAGGTGCTGAGTGGTACTGTCGTGACTTCAAATTGCCTCTCACTGCTGTAGGATGGAATGACCTGACTGAGTGATGGAATGTAGGTGGCTGAGGGTTACTGTCGTGACTTCAAATCACTAGCTGCTCACCGGTGTAAGATGGAATGTAGGTGGGGCTGATCACTAGCTGCTCACCGGTACTGTGGAACTTCAAATCACTTGCCAGGTGTGCTGAGTGGTTACTGTCGTGACTTCAAATCACTAGCTGCGGATGGAATGTAGGTGGCTCTGACCGTGGTTAAGATGGAATGTAGGTGGCTGACTGTGACTTCAAATCACTAGCTGCTGTCACTTCAAATCACTAGTGCTAAGATGGAATGTAGGTGGCGAGGATGGTAATGTAGGTGACTGCGTGACTTCAAATCACTAGCCGCTCACTGTTGTAGGATGGAACTTCAAATCACTAGCTGCTCACGGTGACTGAGTGGTTACTGTCGTGACTTCAAATCACTAGCCGCTGAGTGGTTACTGTCGTGACTTCAAATCACCTGCTAGATGGAATGTAGGTGGCGAGTGGTTACTGTCGTGACTTCAAATCACTAGCTGCTCACCGGTGTAAGATGGAATGTAGGTGGCTGAGTGGTTACTGTCGTGACTTCAAATCACTAGCTGCTCACGTGACTGTCAAATCACTAGCTGCTGGAATGTAGGTGGCTGACCGCTGTAGGACTTCAATGTCGCTGAGGGTGGAACTCTCACTTCAATCACTAGCTGCTCACCGTGTAGATGGAATGTAGGTGGCTGAGTGGTTACTGTCGTGACTTCAAATCACTAGCTGCTCACCGTTGTAAGATGGAATGTAGGTGGCTGAGTGGTTACTGTCGTGACTTCAAATCACTAGCTGCTCACCGGTGTAAGATGGAATGTAGGTGGCTGAGTGGTTACTGTCGTGACTTCAAATCACTAAGCTGAGTGGTTACGTCGTGACTTCAAATCACTAGCTGCTCACCGGTGTATGGAATGTAGGTGGCTGAGTGGTTACTGTCGTGACTTCAAATCACTAGCTGCTCACCGGTGTAAGATGGAATGTAGGTGGCTGAGTGGTTACTGTCGTGACTTCAAATCACTAGCTGCTCACCGGTGTAATGGAATGTAGGTGGCTGAGTGGTTACTGTCGTGACTTCAAATCACTAGCTGCTCACCGGTGTAAGAATGTAGGGGCTGAGTGGTTACTGTCGTGACTTCAAATCACTAGCCTCTGTAAGATGGAATGTAGGTGGCTGAGTGGTTACTGTCGTGACTTCAAATCACTAGCTGCTCACCGGTGTAAGATGGAATGTAGGTGGCTGAGTGGTTACTGTCGTGACTTCAAATCACTAGCTGCTCACCGGTGTAAGATGGAATGTAGGTGGCTGTCTGTGTGACTTCAAAACTCACTAGCTGACTCTACCGGTGTAAGATGGAATGTAGGTGGCTGAGTGGTTACTGTCGTGACTTCAAATCACTAGCTGCTCACCGGTGTAAGGATGGAATGTAGGTGGCTGAGTGGTTACTGTCGTGACTTCAAATCACTAGCTGCTCACCGGTGTAAGATGGAATGTAGGTGGCTGAGTGGTTACTGTCGTGACTTCAAATCACTAGCTGCTCACCGGTAGATGGAATGTAGGTGCGAGTGGTTACTGTCGTGACTTCAAATCACTAGCGCTCACCGGTGTAAGATGGAATGTAGGTGGCTGAGTGGTTACTGTCGTGACTTCAAATCACTAGCTGCTCACCGGTGTAAGATGGAATGTAGGTGGCTGAGTGGTTACTGTCGTGACTTCAAATCACTAGCTGCTCACCGGTGTAAAACAACCACAAACACACCCACCAGATGGAATGTAGGTGGCTGAGTGGTTACTGTCGTGACTTCAAATCACTAGCCGCTCACCGGTGTAAGATGGAATGTAGGTGGCTGAGTGGTTACTGTCGTGACTTCAAATCACTAGCCTCTCACCGGTGTAAGATGGAATGTAGGTGGCTGAGTGGTTACTGTCGTGACTTCACTTGCCTCTCACTGCTGTAGGATGGAATGTAGGTGGCTGAGTGGTTACTGTCGTGACTTCACTTGCCTCTCACCGCTGTAGGATGGAATGTAGGTGGCTGAGTGGTTACTGTCGTGACTTCACTTGCCTCTCACCGGTGTAGGATGGAATGTAGGTGGCTGAGTGGTTACGGTCGTGACTTCACTTGCCGCTCACCAATTCTGGGTCGAATCCCACTGGGGTGTTGAATTTGCTCTTGTAACGAAGCTATCCTGCTGACTTCCGGAAGGTCGGTGGTTATACCCAGTATCTTCCTCCACCAATAATTGTTGAGATTAATTAATTAATGAGAGTTGCCATTTTGACAAAAGCTGTCGTGCAATTTAAACCCCCAAAAACAATGAAACGTGGATCTGCCAGGTCTAGTTTACCCGGTCGCCCTCCCGTGCCTGAAATACTGATTAAATATCACCTGGGGACTTCCAACAATCAAACGTGGGATGTTTTGCGAATATGAACACAATTCCCCCTCCCCACAAATTCTTAAAATAATCTTCTCACGAACTGCCAGCTGGATTTTGCAGAATCTTGGTAGGAATGATCGATGTACAATGCTCTTTCAAAGCCTTTTCAGATTTGTTAAAATGGAGTTTGTCGCGAATAAAAGATGGCCATTGTCTAAAAATAACACAAATTCTTCAAATATGTGATTATCGGATTTTGCAACATTTGGTAGGAATGATTGATGTACAATGCTCTTTCAAAGTTGTTAAAATGTTGACCTCGGGGTAAAAAATGGAGTCAGGTGAGCGATACAGGGTCCACTTGTTTACTCATCTTGTCAACCCAAGAACCTGGAATTTTAACATGGCTGCAATGCTTATTGGCAATTGACCCTGGCTATCCCCACATTCCCTTACAAAAGATTGGTGGAGTTATATTTAAGAATTAATCAGCTCATAGAATGGATCAAAACTCCCAGGTACGAGAGTCTCGAAACAATTTGAAGCCGAGAGCTAGTTACAATCAGGCACTCGAAATTACTCTGTAAATATTATACAGATTTCAATACATTGGAGACATGGCTAATTTAACATTGCTTCTAAAGGGGAATGTTTTGATACCATATTAGATGTACATGTATCAATAATGTTGTCCATCGACCTGTCATTATCGTGACTCGTCTGTAGCTTCAGTAATAGCTTCTATAGCAGAGGTCAGAATGTCATCCCTTGTTAGGAAGATTGATACCTGTGTGTGTTTTACGTTTATTTAGCGTCGCTACTGGTTGCCCATATCAGCGACGCCTCCTGAAGAGATTAGTCAGTTTAGATTTTGGCGGATAGTGCAATGATACAGGCAGAGACCCATTCCAGAATCTCCTCTTGTTCTTTTACGTGCACAGTGTGTTTTCTTTTATATTGTCCTCAAAAATGCCACCCGCTCAGTCACACGTTTGGAAATGCTTGAATTGCTCTGAGAATATGAAAACTGCTAGGTGTAATCTATGCAAATTGGACTTATTCGGGTACAATATCAATCTGAATAATCATTTGAAGAAGATGACGTTTATACGTAAAACAGAAATTAAGTTAGTTTGGCAATTTTTGTAAGAGTTTGAGTGGTTTTGAGTTTTTGATAGAATTCTTCCCGACCGAATATTCGAATAGTATAATCGCTATTCATTGCCATCCCTAGTAAGTGTTACATAAATGTTGTTCTCTATATGTCTAGTGTAAGACTGTTACGCAGTGGAAGTATTGAAGTAAGCACCCAGACGGACACTGTGTTCCACACACCAGACCCAAAGTCTGGACCCAAATCTGCAAATTTAAATCCGTGGAGCCTCAAATGTCACAAACGACAGCTGGCAGAGATGAGAATGGACAACCAAAACTCGGATATGAAAAGTAAGTCTTATTTATTTTATTGAATTGTGTACATGTACATATTTGTAATCATATTCTTCCAAAAATGTGTAAAGTATGTTCAAGATAGTTGTGTAAATGTATGGCAGCTTTGTAGTCTGAGTAAAGGTATAATTAGAGACTGTGTCCCAGGTTGTAATAATCTTGTGTAAATGTATGTAGACCTTGTCCGATGTTGTAAATAATCTTGTGTAGAGGTATGTAGACCGTGTCCGAGATTGTAAATAATCTTGTGTAGAGGTATGTAGACCTTGTCCGATGTTGTAAATAATCTTGTATGGATAAGTAGTTGCCATATCTATCCAACCTCCAAAGATATTACTGGGACTACATAGAGATTTAGGTTAATATACTATTATATCTCCATACAAACGACAGCCATTTAGCTATCATGCAGTGGATGAGTAGTGGCCATATCTATCCTACCTCCATAGATATTACTGGGACTACATGAGTTGTAGGTTAATATACTATTATATCTCCATACAAATGACAGCCATTTAGCTATCATGCAGTGGATAAGTAGTGGCCATATCTATCCCATTTCCATAGATATTACTGGGACTACATGAGATTCTGGCCTTTATTATGAACATTGGTTTGACTACTACATTGTCAATGTATGTCGTATTGGTAATGGTGTCAAGAGGTGCTTCTATGAGGGAAAGGGTTAATGAACATTGGTTTGGCTACTATACTACATTGTCAAGGTATGTCGTATTGGTAATGGCGTCAAGATGTGCTTCTATGAGGGAAAGGGTTTATGAACATTGGTTTGGCTACTACATTGTCGAGGTATGTCGTATTGGTAATGGCGTCTAGAGGTGCTTCTATGAGGGAAAGGGTTTATGAACATTAGTTTGGCTACTACATTGTCAAGGTATGTCGTATTGGTAATGGCGTCAAGAGATGCTTCTATGAGGGAAAGGGTTTATGAACATTGGTTTGGCTACTATGCTACATTGTCACGGTATGTCGTATTGGTAATGGCGTCAAGAGATGCTTCTATGAGGGAAAGGGTTTATGAACATTGGTTTGGCTACTACAATCAATGTATGTCGTATTGGTAATGGCGTCAAGAGGTGCTTCTATAGGGGAAAGTCAATGTATGTCGTATTGGTAATGGCATCAAGAGGTGCTTCTATAGGGGAAAGTCAATGTACGTCGTATTGGTAATGGCGTCAAGAGGTGCTTCTATAGGGGAAAGTCAATGTATATATCGTATTGGTAATGCCGTCAAGAGGTGCTTCTTTGAGGGAAATGGTTAAATACCCTGTGTGTTATCTATTTACAGAGTTTATACTACTGGAGAATGTAACTGCAAAGTTTAAGTATCCGTGTATCCTGGACTTAAAGATGGGTACACGGCAACATGGCGACGATGCTTCTGAATCCAAGAAGCGTAGTCAAATGAGAAAATGTGCCAATACAACGTCCGGCGCAGTTGGATTACGCCTTATAGGCATGCAGGTAAATACCATACTTACTCGCCTACAGCACGCGAGTTTTATCGCCAGATTGTGGTCTCGAAGTAGCTTCCCGTCTTATAAGCGAGTGATTTTAAAATTAATTTTTTTTTTAAACTCTTAATAATTGATGAGCTTATATTGAAATTACTGAAAGGGTGTAACAAATACATAGACTTGCATAGTTCAGTTTGTCAATATCATTTTAGCAAATCAAATTTATTGTTGTGCATAATTTACAGTGCTTAATTAATTAATTTGTTTCATCTTTACTTCTGAGTTGTTTCCATTTTCTCAACGCGGGTTATACGCGGGTCTATGCAAAATACCACTGATTTAAAACCAAAGTTGGTGTTCGTCTTATAATCGAGATCGTCTTATAAGCGAGTTTGTACGATAGATATATGTCTAGCTTTACCTTGGATTACGCCTTGCAGGCATGCAGGGAGACGGATATATGACAACTGATTGGAATTTTTATTGCATTCAATTTTATGTTGATGAAAGATTCTGTTTTTCACAACTTTTTTTATTTTCACCCAATGTATCATCAATGCTCATTCAGGAGGGTGATATGGGTGATATGAGTCATCTTCATCACCTTTGGGCCCCTGACTGCCCCCTGGGAGCACCATTTCTCCCTAAAAACAGAATATTATCCAGTAATATACACTGGCCATTGTAAAGTACTCATATTCAAATATTTTATTTAATGGTCACATTGTGTAATATTGTGTATTGAAATTTATTAAATAATACAATTAGATGATGCAATCACGTGCTTTCTCACTTTACCCAAACATTTGGGTCTAGCTTGAGCCCTGCTGATTTAGCCAACTTTCGTATATACTCACCAATGTCTACTATGGCAATGGGCAGCGGAGGCCCTGGCAAGTATGAGATCAACCAATGAGCCAATCAGCTAGCATCTTTCGAGACATGTTGATACGTTTCACATGTAGCATAACACAACATTACAATAGGTCAGAGTTAGCAGATTTTCCAGCAATGCTTTGGTGAAATTGTCAGGGCTCTGTACTCATCAGAACTAAAACAAACTGTGCGACGCCGCCTTGCCTAGTAGCCTATGTACTAAAACAACCTGTGCGACGCGGCCTTGCCTAGTAGCCTATGTACTAAAACAACCTGTGCGACGCGGCCTTGCCTAGTAGCCTATGTACTAAAACAACCTGTGCGACGCGGCCTTGCCTAGTAGCCTATGTACTAAAACAACCTGTGCGACGCGGCCTTGCCTAGTAGCCTATGTACTAAAACAACCTGTGCGACGCGGCCTTGCCTAGTAGCCTATGTACTAAAACAACCTGTGCGACGCGGCCTTGCCTAGTAGCCTATGTACTAAAACAACCTGTGCGACGCGGCCTTGCCTAGTAGCCTATGTACTAAAACAACCTGTGCGACGCGGCCTTGCCTAGTAGCCTATGTACTAAAACAACCTGTGCGACGCGGCCTTGCCTAGTAGCCTATGTACTAAAACAACCTGTGCGACGCGGCCTTGCCTAGTAGCCTATGTACTAAAACAACCTGTGCGACGCGGCCTTGCCTAGTAGCCTATGTACTAAAACAACCTGTGCGACGCGGCCTTGCCTAGTAGCCTATGTACTAAAACAACCTGTGCGACGCGGCCTTGCCTAGTAGCCTATGTACTAAAACAACCTGTGCGACGCGGCCTTGCCTAGTAGCCTATGTACTAAAACAACCTGTGCGACGCGGCCTTGCCTAGTAGCCTATGTACTAAAACAACCTGTGCGACGCGGCCTTGCCTAGTAGCCTATGTACTAAAACAACCTGTGCGACGCGGCCTTGCCTAGTAGCCTATGTACTAAAACAACCTGTGCGACGCGGCCTTGCCTAGTAGCCTATGTACTAAAACAACCTGTGCGACGTGGCCTTGCCTAGTAGCCTATGTACTAAAACAACCTGTGCGACGCAGCCTTGCCTAGTAGCCTATGTACTAAAACAACCTGTGCGACGAGGCCTTGCCTAGTAGCCTATGTACTAAAACAACCTGTGCGACGCGGCCTTGCCTAGTAGCCTATGTACTAAAACAACCTGTGCGACGCGGCCTTGCCTAGTAGCCTATGTACTAAAACAACCTGTGCGACGCGGCCTTGCCTAGTAGCCTATGTACTAAA
>CM026397.1:13763093-13883759 GCA_014843695.1 Archivesica marissinica | reverse complement strand
CATCTATTGTCCTAGCATCTAAATGCGAATTAACGGAAATGAATGAAGACTTCTTGGGAAATGTTTAAGTTTCGTTAACCTCCAACAAATGGTTACGACCCCCACCAGAATGGAGAATATCGTAGATATATTTCTGTTCAACGCTACCATAGTAATTCACATGACAAAAACCATTCCAAGTTTAGGATCTCCTTCTTCCTGTCATTGTTTAAACTTTATTTATTTTACAACGATTGCGAAGCAAGCTTTAACAACTTATATTAATCACTCTCGTTGGCACGGATGAAAGTGTAAATGTGGTCATTAGTGTGGGTGGTACCCGGAGAAAATCAACCTGTCCGATCTGGCTCCCACCGTACCATCTCACATACTTCCCGGTCCGAGGATCGAACCCGGTTTGCATTGGTGAGAAGCGCGCGCACTAACCACTGTGCTAATCGGACAGCCAAACATTGTGTTACATGAAGCAAACCTTGATACAGACCGATCAACTCCAGCAAGATAGGTTAGTTAAATAGTATAACAAACACACAACAGTTACTGTATCAACTTTAGAAGGGACTTATCTGAGTTTTTAATTTCATTCTCCTAATCTGGACACTGCGACCTCAACATCGCTGTTATCTGGCTTGGCGTCGACCTAAACCTTCCGGATCAACAACAGGCGTATCAACCTGACTGAGACATGTAACATTCAACAAATGGTCACACAGCAACCAGAAAGGAGAGAATCTGGATCTATTTCTGACCAACCGACCTATAACCAGTACATTTTGTACCACTCTGCCAGGCCTTGGGGACCCTATGTCTAGACAACTTCCACTTCTTCTTTCAATGCCATTTCTATGATCAACTACGTATATCACTCTTCAATAAGCTGTCAACTTAAACACACTACTTCTCGGTGACAATTATAAGAATATTGCAACCAACACCGTAATTTTCATTGCTGTACACGAATACATTATTGGCAATGAAAGGTTCTGAGATGGATGATTTCTAAATGGTTCACATGTCGGATTCCAATCTGAATGCGAGTCCACACACTGTTGTTATTGACACAACAACCGATCCTATTCAACCACTTTTCTCTATAGATACTAATCTCTTTTTCTTCTCGTGCTCCGATTTGATAGTTCATGTTCTTAAACTTTCTTCAAATATTCCGTTAAATATTAACCATTTTCTTTCTTACATCCAAAACTATTCATTCACTAATACAATAAGTTCTGTAATTCTTTAGCATATATACCTAGACTAGATTTCACGTATTTTCATTGTTATATATATATTATTATCCTGTCTATTGTATATCAATCAATTGATAGGGAGAAGAACTATATCAGTTTTCTTTCGTTTTAATCCCTTTCAGTCTACTGCTGTTAAATTATATGTAAAATGTTCATTTCCTGATTACATGTACACATACTGAAATAAATAATGTTTAAACTATGTCTAGAGTGCATCTGTTAACAGAACATGTCTACGTCCCTGCGAGGGGTTCGACATTAAAGGAAGACAGACAGACAGACAGATAGATAGATATATAGATGATAGATAGATAGATAGATAGATAGATAGATAGATATATAGATAGATAGATAGATAGATAGGATGATAGTAGATAGATAGCTAGATGATAGATAGATAGATAGATAGATAAAGATGACATAGATAATAGTAGATAGAGAGATAGATATAAGAATAAATAGATATTAGATCAATAATAGATAGATAATAGATAATAGATAGATAGAATGATAGATGATAGATAGATCGATGATATATCGATATATAGATATATAGATAGATAGATAATATTAGATAGATAGATTAGATACAGATAGATAATAGATTAGATAATAGATAGAATAGATAGATAGATCGATAGATAGATAGATAGATAGATCGATAGATAGATAGATAGATAGATCGATAGATAGATAGATAGATAGATAGATAGATAGATAGATAGATAGATCGATAGATAGATAGATAGATAGATAGATAGATAGATAGATAGATAGATAGATAGATAGATAGATCGATAGATAGATAGATAGATAGATAGATAGATAGATAGATAGATAGATAGATAGATAGATAGATAGATAGATAGATAGATAGATAGATAGATAGATAGATAGATAGATCGATAGATAGATAGATAGATAGATAGATAGATAGATAGATCATAGATAGATAGATGATGATAGATAGATAGATAGATAGATAGATAGAGAGATAATATAAGATAGATAGATAGATAGATACGATAGATAGATAGATAGATAGATAGATAATAGATGAAGATAGAGAAAAATATAGATAATAGATAGATAGATAATTAGAAGATAGATGATAGATAGATAGATAGATAATAGATAGATAGATAGATAGATAGATAATAGATAGAATAGATAGATAGATGATAGATAGATAGATAGATAGATAGATAGATAGATAATAGATAGATAGATAGATAGATAGATAGGAGATAATAGATAGATAATAGATAGATAGTAGATAGATAGATAGATGATAGATAGATAGATAGATAATAGATAGATGATAGATAGATAGATAGATAGATAGATAGATAGATAGATAGATAGATAGATAGATAGATAGTAGATATATAGTAGATAGATAGTAGATAGATAGTAGATATATAGTATATAGATAGTAGATATATAGTAGATAGATAGTAGGTATATAGTAGATATATAGTATATATAGTAGATATATAGTATATAGATAGTAGATAGATAATAGATAGATAGTAGATATATAGTAGATAGATAGATAGTAGATATATAGTAGATATATAGTAGATAGATAGTAGATATATAGTAGATAGATAGTAGATAGATAGTAGGTATATAGTATATAGATAGTAGATAGATAATAGATAGATAGTAGATACATAGTAGATATATAGTAGATAGATAGTAGATATATAGTAGATAGATAGTAGATAGATAGTAGATATATAGTAGATAGATAGTAGATAGATATTAGATAGATACTAGATAGATAGTAGATATATAGTAGATAGATAGTAGATATATAGTAGATAGATAGTAGATAGATAGTAGATAGATAGTAGATATATAGTAGATAGATAGTAGATAGATAGTATATATATAGTAGATAGATAGTAGATATATAGTAGATAGATAGTAGATATATAGTATATATTTAGTAGATAGATAGTAGATAGTTAGTAGATAGATAGATAGAATAGATAATAGATAATAATAGATAGATAGATGATAGATAGATAGATAGATAGATAGATAGATAGATAGATAGATAGATAGATAGATAGATAGATAGTAGATAGATAGATAGATAATAGATAGATAGATAGATAGATAGATAGATAGAGTAGATAATAGATAGATAGATAGATAGAATAGATAGATAATAGAGAGATAGATAGATAGATGATAGATAGAATAGATAGATAGATAATAATAATAGATAGATAGATAGATAGATAGATAGATAGATAGATAGATAGATAGATAGATAGATAGATAGATAGATAGATAGATAGATAGATAGATAGATAGAGAGATAAATAGATAGATAGATAGATAGATAATAGATAGATAGATAGATAGATAGATAGATAGATAGATAGATAGATAGATAGATAGATAGATAGATAGATAGATAGATAGATAGATAGATAGATAGATAGATAGATAGATAGATAGATAGATAGATAGATAGATAGATAGATAGATAGATAGATAGATAGATAGAACAACACCAGGATTTAGTTTCGATTTCGTATAGTATTGACCCGGTAACGGTTATATAGATATATTTACATTTAGCATACATGTATTTGGGTTAACAGACGGATCTGTAGTCCAGTGGTAACGCACTGGACTGGTATTTCAGGGATCGCAGGTTCGATCCCCCGACTGACCCAAATAAAATTAACAGTCTTTCAGATTGGACGTTGAACCGAGGTCTCGTGTCGGTGCTTTACACTATGTACGTACAAGAACCAGGTGAGACTCTGGAATGGGTCTCTGTCTGTATCATTGCACTATCCTCCAAACATCTAAAATGACTAATCTCTTCACGAGGCGTCGCTAAATTAACACACACACATGTAGTTGGGATCACAGGCTGAGTAGCTTAGCATTCAATACATGTAATATATAGTCGATAAACCACCACAGTGTATCATGAACTACAAATCTTATAGTGGGGGCCTCTCCTTAAGGGGAACCAACTCTACTTAACAATTTGTTTTGGTTACACATCTTGCGCAGAAAAATCGGTATTCGTGACGACAGATAATTTCTGAAAATAATTTGATGTTACACAGGTAATTTGAAGAAATAAGCAATAGTTAAGTTTATCGTTATAAGAATGTTAATATACTTTATTCAACGATTTCTCTATAATGTTCATTTTGAATTGATTTACAGCCCAGCTGATTGAATTATCAAAACGAAAAACAAGGTGGGTGGGGTAGTATGCACGTCAAGTTGTTCCAATTAGTTAGGGATAGAGGCAATAATCCCACAATACAGGTGGCAGTAAACTAAAGCTGGACAGTAGAATACTCTTCAATTGAAGATCAAATTTAACCCTAATATCTAGATTACTGCCAATTGTCCCAAGATTACTCATTTACTGTATCACTGTGTATATTTCGAAATGTTCGTATGTTTAACTGTTCAAAATTTAGTAAGCATATTGTTTTTAGATGTTCATAATGATTGAATATGTAATATAGTAGTTGAGCTACAGTCTGTTTGACTTAATTAGTATGTTGGCCACTTTGATGATTCCTTAACCCTTTCAACACTACAGACCTTTAAATAGACTTACAAAAAGTGTAGAAAAAAATTATTACACTATATTTAGGTAAAATTACCCATTTTGATAAATGAACTGGTCCAAAGGTAATTTTCTTATTAATTTATTGGTCTAAAAATATCATGCACCAGTCCATGTCATTTACTTGAGGTTGAATGGGTTAAACAAACGCATTTTGCAATGTTATGGCAATGTTCATTACGTCGTGACTCGTATATAGACTGATGTAGATACTAACACGCGTTGAATATGATAAATGTCACTGAATACTATGACACTTGCATCAATAGTTGTTTATGACGCAGTGTCCCCGATGGTGCATTGCGTCAATACAATGCCATGATACGGTCTCTCAGTTGATGATTGTCAGGGTTCATTCTAAGTCAGAATTTTTGGGAGAAGTGAGAAAGCGCGTGATCGCTTCCTTAAATGGTGTTCTTTAATATATTCTGCAAAATACAGTTAAAATGCACAGTACAACCATTAAATACAACATTTGAATAGAAGGAGTGCTTTATAATGGGCCAGTGTATCTTACTAGACAACATTTTGTTTGAAAATCGTAAAAACCAAAACATATTTTTTAAATTTTTTAGGGATAAGTGGGGCCCCCAGAGGGCGAAGTCAGGGTCCCTAGGGCGACAATTTCGCCCACATCGCCCTCTAAACTGATCTCCCTCCTGACATTGTCCAACTCCCAACCATAGTGCAATTCAATACGGCAGTTTGCCATATTGATCATGCCAGTCCCTAGTTGTTCTGCGCAGCTGCTTTTAAATCTTAACCCAACTTATTTTTCATTACTTATATTTATGCTTTTAACTACTCATACTTTTAACTTCTTTGCGGTTTTGACGCGCAACATGTCTACATCCCCGCGAGGGTTTCGACATTAGAGGAAGGTAGATAGATAGAATCGTGGTCTTCTCAGAAATCCATGAAGAATGTATTTTGTCCTAGGTTATACAGCTATAAAACGTTCCGTATATATGCAATTAAAACACATGTACACACACTAGGCACTAGCTGTCTGCGCTGAGGACAGAGGAGGGGCTGCTACCTATGCGCGGAGGGCAGCCTTGAAGACCTCGATGTCCGATGTGTCAGTGGTGCTTGCTGGCAGCTTGTTCCAGTCATGTATGGTTCTCGGGAAGAACTGCTTGTACACTGTCATGTTGGTGTGAGGTTGGAATAGTCGTTAGGAGCCCCTTGTTTGCCGATCGTTGGGTCTGACTATCTGTGCTGCATCCGGGATATCTACCAGGCTGTGGTTGAATTTGAATAGTGTTATGGCTGGCTTATCAGCCTCATATGATTGCCTATGACCACCGAAGACGTCGAGTCTGCCGTGTCGGTGATATATCTGTCATGCATGGTGACGTTGACTTTTAAAACTGTATAGACGTTACATGAAATGCACCTGAATAAGCCAATAAGGTGTGTCAATTAATGTTCGTCTGTCATGAACACTTCCAACTATGCCTGTTATTGTTGATCTATTTATTTTAAAACGTCTTGCTACCAGAGAAAGTCTGCATTCCAACAATATCACAATGTGCATGGCATGTAGCAACTACCGTATAATGGGTGACAGCTAGTAGTCAGCTACCAACAACTATAAATAGACCAGGATAGGTGAGACAACTATATCATGTTGGTCGATTTCCCATACTTGGTAGTAGTATTCTGAACACATACAAACGTTATCAGTATTGTACAGAGATGTTTGTAGGATCGGTTTTGTTTGTACGGTAAGGTATGCATAATATATGTTAAATATATATATATATATACTTTATCTTTTTAAGTGTATTCAGTACAGGGAAGTATATCTTTTTCCTTTGTGTTTAATCGGCCCGTATAGTCCCCTAGTAATATGATCTATTTTAAGTATTGTCTGCGCGAATAAATTAACCTGCCGATGAATAAATTAACCTGCCGAATAAATTTGACAGAATGTGCAAACAACATAGATCCAGATCAGCCGATCAGGATCTATGTTGTTTGCTATTCCGATAAGTGTTTTAGCTCCACTATCCTAATAGCATAGAGCATGATCTGACCCTTGCTCCACTATCCTAATAGCATAGAGCATGATCTGACTCGTGCTCCACTATCCTAATAGCATAGCAGGGCCTGCACTAAGAAAATAATTCAAGAAGTCTGGACTTCCAGCCATGACAATTTGGAAGTCCCAGGCAAAATGTTTGGAAGTCCCATCCACCAGATCATTTTACGTGTTAAACAAGCATGCGAAATCGCATTGGTCGTGTAACATGTACATGCTAGCAACTTAATTTCAAACATTTGTTTACCACCTCAACATTCCATGCCATTCAATTAATGAACTTGGATAATATATTTATAATAAAATACATATACTTTCAACATTCTTTATTGTTTCTTGCCATACTTCTTGGTTTTTAATATATACATAAATGTGGATAAATTTTATCGACCAGTCAATGTCTCTATGTAGCACACATGAGCATGTTCACTTCTTCGGTTGGTATAGTCTCGCCAGACGCCGTCTCTTCTCACGCCTCCAATGACCGATGGCCAGCTCGTACGGGAATGAGTCCATGCCAGGTCCCTTGGCGATCCGCATCAGTGTTTCCAAGTTCTCCGGGCTCAGAGAGGTTCGTGACTTCACTCCAGGTCAGTACACCACCGGCGAGATGACACATGTATATTTATGTGTGTGTGTGTGTGTGTGTGTGTGGTAAATAGGTCGTGATTTCCAAAAACTGAACCAATAATTTGAATGCCAAAACGGCTCATAAAATGCGGCGTCCTTTCAGTTTCGGTTTGACATGGAAGTGACGTAATTCGAACAGTACCGATAAAATAATGGCACGGATTAAAATGTCGTGACCAAATGTAATGACGGAACAATATTTATATATATTTGATTCAAAAGTGAATAAATATTGTTTAAACTAAGTGTATAATTGAATATACTGTACGCATTGAGTTTTAATTATTCACCCAAATGTATGTGTACGTTATCGTGGTCTACGACTACGTGCAGGAATGCACGAAACGCTATCTGAATGTGTAGGTAGGAATTGGCGGTACTTATGCACTAAGTTCCTCCCGTTATATTACCTGGAAAAAAAGACGCACAATACTCAATTAATATACCATACCTGCTCCTTCTTTGGTGAACGAGTTTTGTACGCCAGCAGCGCGACATACTTTGCAGAACATGCGATTGCTATTTGAATTATGTTCTAGCCAGTCAAATTGCGTGAGCCATGTTTTCTGAAAGACGCGCGATTTCGATTTCGGATCTGGCTTCAGAACTTTACTCGGACTTCTAACAGACTCGACGTTAACGGACGCGACATTGTCAATTTTACGTTTTATTGCATGCGAGACGCCAAAATCTAGTAACGAACGTTGCGACATTTTGACATGCTATGGAAGATGTGGAGAAATTATTTGAATATAAACAAAATTGAGACTGGAATTGAATGAAATGTGTGAAATCACCGAGCATAAAATGAATGCTTAATGACGATAATTGTTGTGAAAACAAAATGCGGCGGCGTTTATGTCTTCTCATTAGTCTAATTTAGCATTCGTTAAGAAAATATGTGTGTCCCAATTAAAGTTGTACGACTGATGCACACACGAAAATGCCGAAATCAAGTCGGACCGATCGTCTACTAATTTGTTTTCTATTGTTGTTGTATACTATAATTGCGTGTTAATTGTCTTTACGACACGCGAGAAATCATACAGGTATGTGAGCTACTGTATATTGGAAATTACGGGACGCACGTGGCTTCACTTCCCTGTCGTGTAAAGGGCTGGGCTTAATCCTGTCACTGCGCCTATCAGAGTCATGATTGACAGCATACAGAGTGGAATCGGGCTGTCGGCGACACAAAGGTTGTTTGGTACTGATTGGATTAACGAATACCCTATGGCGTGAAAGGAGCACTTATTGATCCGAGAATTGGATATTTTACAAAATGGTATTTGAAGTGGACGTCCGGGGGCTGACATTTCGGCGTATTTGGAAAAATATGGACGTCTGATGTACGCCGCCAGGTGTAATTTTGGACGTACGACAGCAATTTCTCGGCGTATATTACGCCCGCTAACGCGAGCCCTGCATGATAGAGCATGATCTGACACCTTGCTCCACTATCCTAATAGCATAGAGCATGATCTGACTCTTGCTCCACTATCCTAATAGCATAGAGCATGATCTGACTCTTGCTCCACTATCCTAATAGCATAGAGCATGATCTGACTCTTGCTCCACTATCCTAATAGCATAGAGCATGATCTGACCCTTGCTCCACTATCCTAATAGCATAGAGCATGATCTGACTCTTGCTCCACTATCCTAATAGCATAGAGCATGATCTGACTCTTGCTCCACTATCCTAATAGCATAGAGCATGATCTGACTCTTGCTCCACTATCCTAATAGCATAGAGCATGATCTGACCCTTGCTCCACTATCCTAATAGCATAGAGCATGATCTGACTCTTGCTCCACTATCCTAATAGCATAGAACATGATCTGACTCTTGCTCCACTATCCTAATAGCATAGAGCATGATCTGACTCGTGCTCCACTATCCTAATAGCATAGAGCATGATATGACCCTTGCTCCACTATCCTAATAGCATAGAGCATGATCTGACTCTATGCTGTTTGCAAAAGCGACTTTAGTCATGATTGCCAGGTTATGGTAATGAATAATAATCATTATACCGTGTGTCTATTCAACTCAACCAAAATGATTGTCATGATCATCAATATAACTTGAATTATGACCGACCTTTAAGGCTTGCTGATAACAGCCAGTTTGCAAATCAATAAATCGCATTGTGTGAAAATATGCACGTCAGCGAAGCTAAGTTTCAGGTAGGCGAACAATTTGCAGATTTTGCTATAAATCAGGGATCATTCTAGAGGGCGATGTGGGCGAAATAGTCGCCCTAGGGAGACTTCGCCCTCTGGGGGCTCCATTTTTGTTGTTGGTTTTTGCGATTTTCAAACAAATTTTGTCTAGTAAGATACACTGGCCCATTATAAAGCACTCCTTCTATTCAAATGTTGTATTTAATGGTTGTACTGTCTATTTTGCAGAAGTATATTAAAGAACACCATTTAAGAAAGCGATCACTTGCTTTCTCACTTCTCCCAAAAATTCTGACCTAGAATGAACCCTGATAAATGTATCATGTTACAAACTTGCTGCTTAACCGGTAACCGTTAGCAAGCTGCGGGCGAAATGAGCAGATAACAACTGTGATCGGGCAATTTAAATGAAATATCGCAAGCCCTACTTTCTAGGAAAAATAAGAAAAATATTACTCATTTGTTATTTGCTCATATTGCCTACAGCGTGGCACAGTGCTAAAGGTTAATAAAATTAGGTGAATATGCAACTTTCGAAGCATGACTCGTAGTTAGAAAACAATCACAAAGCAGAATTATTATAAGAAAGAAAACCTAATTATATTAAATATAGATATGTTGGGACATTGATTTATTTGTTTATACAAATTTATTTTAGCTCGATTGCGAAACAAGTTATTTCAACTTATATTAATCACTCTCGGGACCTCATTCCTGATGGAATCCATCGCCACGAGGGAGAGAGAAGAGGCAACGTGGAATTTAAATGCCTTGCCTAAGGGCACAATCGTAACGGCTCCAGCGGGGCTCGAACTCCGGACCTTTCGCACCTGAAGCGAACGCTTTATTTGTTAGAGCCAGCCGAGGAGGCTGCCTTCTTTGTGGCAGAGAGGCTTACGCTGGTATCGATTGAGGAGACTTCCTATTTTAGACTTTTTGTCTGTCCGAATATCGCAGTGGTTAGCTCGCTCGCTTCTCACCAATGCAACCCGGGTTCAATCCTCGGACCGGGAAGTATGTGAGATGGTACGTACGGTGGTTGCCAGATCGGACAGGTGGGTTTTCTCCGGGTACTCCGGTTTCCTCCCACACGAATGACCACATATACGCTTTCAGCCGCGCCAACGAGAGTGATTAATATAAGTTGTTACAACTTGCTTCACAAGTCGTAAAATAAATAACGTTTAAACTTTATTTTAGACGTCTTCATCTGGATAGCCTAAATAATCTGGCTCATTGGTTTGCCTAATTTTAACCCATTCAACACCAAGTAACTGACATGGACTGGTCCATGCTATTTTTAGACCAATAAATTAATAACAAAATTACATTTGGATCAGTTCATTTATCAAAATGGGTATTTTGTTTTCTAAAAATAGTTATATTACTTGAAAAAAGTGCAGAGCCTGATGAGACGGCTCGTAACGAGCCGGCTCATCTGGATCTACACTTTTTTGTAAGCCAATTTAGAGGTCTGTGGTGTTGAAAGGGTTAACCTGACATTTATTATTGTCATTTACTGAGTACAGGCAGACTTGATGTTACATGTATAATTGGTGCTGAAGAAAATAAATAGAAGACATAATTCTGTGCTTTGATACATTAATAATTTGGCCAAAAAAATAATTTTAAAAAAATTACATAGTAAGAGGATATTCGTTTGTTTCAGTGTATGATCGAATGATATTTCAGTGAATGAACATTGAGAGTATTATTATCACGAGTTGCGCTAGCTTTCTATATTCATCAGTGAGTGAAACAAATGTTATTTTTATTTATGGTGTAACCCCATCTTTTTATGATAGAAAACGATGCAACCGTGCACTAAATGGCTCTAGAACGTTGTATTTAGACGACCATAAATGACGACACTGACAACTTGAGTCCTAAAACCTTTGCATTGACAAGATTTCAACAGGTCGTGGCTAGATACCACATTACTGTGCAAAAGCGGAATTTATAACACATTTTATTACACTTAATAACATTTTATATTGCATTGGAAATCATAAAATTATTTTATTATTTTTTGAGTTACAAATTTATCCCCCCCCCCCCCAATTGGCCTTGCAGTGATTTGTTGTCGGTTGTGAGCTCAGGAATTCAGGCCAGTTTGCATAGGAAAGTACATGTAACCGTAGCCTGGGTGCCAGTCTGTCGATTTTTCACTTTAACTTCTGGCAAAATGACAGCCTGGGGAAACTTGATTTCCGATCGTAGCGCCACCATCTATGAGGGTGTAGATTTGAAGAACGACAACTCTTCCCTACAAGATAATATCGCTAAATATAGAAACGGAATTCTATCGGAAATCACCAAACATGCATGATTATACACGATCATTTCCGAATATACACAAAACATATAATTTCCCGTTTGTGTGTTATATCGACGAGATAAGGCGGATTTTAAATATTATGTTTAGATGGTAATGGGATGATTCAGCGTAATTGAACTAAGGACGACTTAAATATTGAGTAAATATGTCAAATCAGACGCACAATGTTGTTTTTGACGTTTATTTATCGTCGCTACCGGTTGCCCATATGAGCGACGCCTCCTGAAGAGATTAGTTATTTTAGATTTTGGAGGATAGTGCATGATACCCATTCCAGAGTCTCCTCTGGTTCTTTTACGTGCACGGTGTACAGCACCGACACGAGACCTCGGTTTAATGTCCCATCTGAAAGACTGTTAATATTATTAGGGTCAGACGTGGGGTCGAACCTGCGATCCCTGGATTACCAGTCCAGCGTTTTACCACTGGACTACAGATCTGTCTGTAGACGCACATTGTACTTTATAAAACTATTTATCATTCCGTTGACCCGTAAACAATGGCGACCAATTATAAAGTTTTGTCAACATTGCAGTGCCTCGCTTTCGATTCAAGTACGTCATTAATTAAGTCGCGTGCTAATAGGCCTATTCATAGGATTAATGCGAGTCAATAATTACACGAACAATCCCCCAAGTTTCCTCAGGCGTTGATATGATCAGAAACTCAATACGGCCCAATTAATAGTCTCGGTGTTAAAATATATTTATTTGACTTATATCGACACATGTTCCCAGGCTAAGGTAACCACAATGTACATCTTAATTACAATAAGTCAGTCAGGTGATGATGTTGTGAAGGTCAAATCTTATACATGTATAAAGTTATGGTGAATATGATGATACATGATGGCCACTTTATTAATCAATACAGCCATTTACCTGTCTAAATCAGGGTTCCCGCTGTCGGTTGCTAACAAAAAACAAATACTGGCGCTAAATTTTGTGAATTGGCGAAAATATTTGGCGCAACTTTTTTTGATTCTTTTTTTTTTTGGTGCAACATGTTTTGTCAAATACATGGCTTCAAATATTTATCTGTGAACTATATGGCTCTTAGTTGGCTCCACGTTCTTCAAACTGACTCCAAATTTTTCAATTGGCGACAGAAGTGGGGCAGACAAACATTCATACAGAGGGAACCCTTTAAATGAAAATCACAACATGCGTGAAAATTGAAGAACATTAAATTTTGGTGAGATGGGAAAAGCTACTGCACATGTAGTTAAATAAGTCACCATATCTATCCCACCTCCATAGATATTATTGGGACTACATGAGATTTAGGTTAATATACTATTATATCTCCATACAAACGACAACCGGTTAGCTATCATGCAGTGGATAAGTAGTCGTCATATCTATCCCACCTCCATAGGTATTACTTGGACAACACGAGATTCTGGCCTTTATTATGAGCATTGGTTTGGCTACTACATTGTCAATGTATGTCGTATTGGTAATGGTGTCAAGAGGTGCTTCTATGAGGGAAAGTGTTAATGTATGTCATATTGGTAATGGCGTCAAGAGGTGCTTCTATCAGGGTTGGCAATTTCGGGAAATACCGGGAAATACTGGGAAATAAGAATTTGGATACCGGGAAATAAGAATTTGGATGATTTTGGTGGTAAATACGGGTATATATACCATACAATTTCTATTACCCGGTGTACTGATTGTAGTATCATGTGTGCAGGATGAAAATGAACTGCTTTTGAAGAATATGACGAAAAATACAGGCATTCATAGTGGCATTTACGCATTGCTTATAATCTTTATATAAATGTTAGAGATCTAACATTATTGAGACTGTTCATTATTACTCTAATATACATTGTATACAAACACAGTTTAAGGAGTTTATACATACATTTATTGGAGGTATTTTAAATGTTTAATGTAGTAGGCAAAATGCAAATGTTTTTAGGATTATCCCTGAAATGTGTTCATAATATAGCTGTATTATTAAAATAATCAATTAGTTATTAAAGAAGTCAGAATCATAATTTGAGATGACCCACACTGTTTGTTTGTACACAATTTCAATTAGCAATGCCCAGTCAGGTGTTAAGGTGTGTTGTGGGACTTCAATTTCAAGATACATGTAGGTGTGAGAGATGTCAGCCAATTAGACAAAGGTGTCCATACTCTATAGTCCTAATCTCACTGGAATACACTGTCAGAGCGGATAGTGGACAGTGGCTTCCATCTAACAGACAACCAGGTGTCTGTATTGCCTAAAAACAAAACAATACTATACTTGTCAAATTGAGTTTTACTCAACCTTGCATCATATAAGGCGACCCAAATCCACACTCAGTTATGTTCCAGTAAATCTCAGCCACTGAATATACACTTTTGAACGATCCAAATTTAACCATGAAGTCAAAAGATCCAGTATGGGGTTTCTACACCGTAACCGTGAATGGCAAGAAAACAACTGCGATTTGTAATGACTGCAAGAATGAAGTCAGCGCGAAGGCGGACAGACTCAAGGTACATCGAGAAAAATGCCCATCCCTCGCTACCCAGGGAACAAAAACAATAAAATTTAAAAAAAACAATAAAACCCAAAAAAAACGGTTGTGGTTGCCAATGATGCCACCTGATGAGTACCCCTGGCAGGGACGAAACAGTTTAAGCACTTATAGAGTGGTAGCAATGCATAAAAATGAGCAAAAAACGTGTTTGGAAGACACATAATCTTATTTCCCGGTATTTCCCACTTCTGGGCTTATTTCCCGGGGCGGTATTTCCCGCCCCCGGTATTTCCCGGCCAACCCTGGCTTCTATGATGGAAAGTGTTTATGAACATTGGTTTGGCTACTACATTGTCAATGTATGTCGTATTGGTAATGGTGTCAAGAGGTGCTTCTATGAGGGAAAGTGTTTATTATGAACATTGGTTTGGCTACTACATTGTCAATGTATGTCATATTGGTAATGGCGTCAAGAGGTGCTTCTATGATGGAAAGTGTTAATGTATGTCATATTGGTAATGGCGCGTCAAGAGGTGCTTCTATGAGGGAAAGTGTTAAACAGATTTCAATCAATCAGCATTAGACATTCACATACGTTGTGCACTCCATCTATCGTGGGCAAGGGCGTAGCCCTCTGTGTGAGACAATGCGTTTACAGGTTATTTAGAAGCACTGGTATGTCTGGATATACCGGTAGGTATTGAAGAGTTATTAACATGATCAAATGTACACAAACATGAAATGTTGAAGTAAGGTTACACAGACATTACAAACCCAATAGTCAAGTGCTAACCGGAAGGAATAAATTGTTTTATGTACAATTAGTACTTAAGTATGATAAGTATGTATTTTCCGTCGGCTACATTAATGGATGGTTTACTATGCATATTCTTAAATACACATTAATGGATGGTTTACTATGCATATTCTTAAATACACATTAATGGATGGTTTACTATGCATATTCTTAAATACACATTAATGGATGGTTTACTATGCATATTCTTAAATACACATTAATGGATGGTTTACTATGCATATTCTTAAATACACATTAATGGATGGTTTACTATGCATATTCTTAAATACACATTAATGGATGGTTTACTATGCATATTCTTAAATACACATTAATGGATGGTTTACTATGCATATTCTTAAATACACATTAATGGATGGTTTACTATGCATATTCTTAAATACACATTAATGGATGGTTTACTATGCATATTCTTAAATACACATTAATGGATGGTTTACTATGCATATTCTACAATAGATATTGATGGATGGTTTACTATGCATATTCTTAAATACACATTAATGGATGGTTTACTATGCATATTCTTTTAAAAATACACATTAATGGATGGTTTACTATGCATATTCTTTTAAAAATACACATTAATGGATGGTTTACTATGCATATTCTTAAATACACATTAATGGATGGTTTACTATGCATATTCTTCAATAGATATTGATGGATGGTTTACTATGCATATTCTACAATAGATATTGATGGATGGTTTACTATGCATATTCTACAATAGATATTGATGGATGGTTTACTATGCATATTCTTAAATACACATTAATGGATGGTTTACTATGCATATTCTTAAATACACATTAATGGATGGTTTACTATGCATATTCTTCAATAGATATTGATGGATGGTTTACTATGCATATTCTACAATATATATTAATGGATGGTTTACTATGCATATTCTACAATAGATATTGATGGATGGTTTACTATGCATATTCTTTTAAAAATACACATTAATGGATGGTTTACTATGCATATTCTACAATAGATATTAATGGATGGTTTACTATGCATATTCTTTTAAAAATACACATTAATGGATGGTTTACTATGCATATTCTTAAATACACATTAATGGATGGTTTACTATGCATATTCTACAATAGATATTGATGGATGGTTTACTATGCATATTCTACAATAGATATTGATGGATGGTTTACTATGCATATTCTTAAATACACATTAATGGATGGTTTACTATGCATATTCTTAAATACACATTAATGGATGGTTTACTATGCATATTCTTCAATAGATATTGATGGATGGTTTACTATGCATATTCTACAATATATATTAATGGATGGTTTACTATGCATATTCTACAATAGATATTGATGGATGGTTTACTATGCATATTCTACAATAGATATTGATGGATGGTTTACTATGCATATTCTTCAATAGATATTGATGGATGGTTTACTATGCATATTCTACAATAGATATTGATGGATGGTTTACTATGCATATTCTACAATAGATATTGATGTATGGTTTACTATGCATATTCTACAATAGATATTGATGTATGGTTTACTATGCATATTCTTCAATAGATATTGATGGATGGTTTACTATGCATATTCTACAATAGATATTGATGTATGGTTTACTATGCATATTCTACAATAGATATTGATGGATGGTTTACTATGCATATTCTACAATAGATATTGATGTATGGTTTACTATGCATATTCTACAATAGATATTGATGTATGGTTTACTATGCATATTCTTCAATAGATATTGATGGATGGTTTACTATGCATATTCTACAATAGATATTGATGTATGGTTTACTATGCATATTCTACAATAGATATTGATGGATGGTTTACTATGCATATTCTACAATAGATATTGATGTATGGTTTACTATGCATATTCTACAATAGATATTGATGTATGGTTTACTATGCATATTCTTCAATAGATATTGATGGATGGTTTACTATGCATATTCTACAATAGATATTGATGTATGGTTTACTATGCATATTCTTCAACAGATATTGATGGATGGTTTACTATGCATATTCTACAATAGATATTGATGGATGGTTTACTATGCATATTCTTCAATAGAAAGATGATTGTTACAAGCTTTGTGGCCGTGAACTAGAATTTTGATCAATAATGATGTGATTTTCGGAAATATTTGACCAGTCAGAAAATACCTGAAAGATTGTCATTTCTCAAAAACCGTCAAATGGTGCATTGCATTGAAGCACTGAATGCACATCCCAGGACTATTTCTCTACACCAATAGTACCGGTAACCTTCAACTTGAAATTTGGCCAAAAATAGTTCAATTTCAGAAATTACTTACTCATAAAAAACTGTTGCATGATTTTTTCTCAAAAACTATCACAAAAGAAATCCGCACTAATTCTCGCCACCCACAGTACGTCCCCACCCTACCAGTGACCTTGAACTTGCAATTTGGCAATTTGTTGGAAAACATACATATAAGAGACATTAATTATTTAATTACACCAGCACATAATACAGTCAGTCGGGTGTGGCCTTGTTGCATATCATTTGTTATCATTTTTATAGGTTAGCTCTTATTACAAATGCTGCTTTTACAAAGTTTTCAAGGGTGCTCCATTGTCGAGTGGTTACGGTCGTTGACTTTAAATCACTTGCCCCTCATCGCGGTAGTTTTCCTCCTACACAAATGACCACATATACCATTTCATCTGCGCCAATGAGAGTGATTAATATAAGTTGTTAAAACTTGCTTCGCAATCGTTGTAAAATAAATAAAGTTTACACTTTAAACTGTAGGTTCGATCTTCACTGGGTGTGTGAAATGATTTCATGTGAGGAAGCTATCCAGCTGGCGTGTGCAAGGTTAGTGGTTTTATCCGGGTGCCTGGCTGTGCCTGATATACCTCATGTAAGGGAACCCGGGGTTTTCCTCCACCATTAATAGATCGAGAGTTGCCGTATGACCTACGCTGCCGGTGCAACTTTAAACCCCCCCCCAAACAAACAAAATGTTCACTATTAAATTATTGTATACAGTGTAACATGTCTTAAGCAGCCAGCCAAGGGAGTCACAGAAAGTGGCTGTTTAATAGAGATCAAATGTAAAACAAAGTAAAATAAATTATTCAATCAAGCTGAAAGAAAATGAATTAGCCGGATTTCTGTTTAAAACTTTCCTTGAAAAGAGATTACAACATATATATAAATATGTTACTAGTTCCCTGTTGAGAACAATCAACATATACTTTATTTACTGAACAGTTGTAGGTGTCTGGTTTGATCTTCATTTCTAAGCCATGATACAAATTATAACATCATTATTACATTGTGTGAACAAAAATGAATATCATCAACGGTATTCTATTTTATAGTGATTTTGCTGTGTTTGATCTGTTAACCCTGTCCTTCATAGAGATTTAGGTTAATATACTATTATATCTCCATACAAACGACAGCCATTTAACCCTGTCCTTCATAGAGATTTAGGTTAATATACTATTATATCTCCATACAAACGACAGCCATTTAGCTATCATGCAGTGGATAAGTAGTCGCCATATCTATACCACCTCCATAGATATTACTGGGACTACATGAGATTTAGGTTAATATACTATTATATCTCCATACAAATGACAGCCATTTAGCTATCATGCAGTTGATAAGTAGTCGCCATATCTATCCCACCTCCATAGATATTACTGGGACTACATGAGATTCCGGCAACATTGGTTTGGCTACTACATTGTCAATGTATGTCATATTGGTAATGGCGTCAAGAGGTGCTTCTATGGGGGAAAGTCAATGTATGTTGTATTGGTAATGGTGTTAAGAGGTGCTTCTATGGGGGAAAGTCAATATATGTCATATTGGTAATGGCGTCAAGAGGTGCTTCTATGGGGGAAAGTCAATGTATGTCATATTGGTAATGGCGTCAAGAGGTGCTTCTATGTGGGAAAGTCAATGTATGTCATATTGGTAATGGCGTCAAGAGGTGCTTCTATAGGGGAAAGTCAATGTATGTCGTATTGGTAATGGCGTCAAGAGGTGCTTCTATGGGGGAAAGTCAATATATGTCATATTGGTAATGGCATCAAGAGGTGCTTCTATGTGGGAAAGTCAATATATGTCATATTGGTAATGGCGTCAAGAGGTGCTTCTATGGGGGAATGTCAATGTATGTCGTATTGGTGATGGCGTCAAGAGGTTCTTCTATGGGGGAAAGTCAATATATGTCACATTAGTAATGGCGTCAAGAGGTGCTTCTATGGGGGAAAGTCAATATATGTCATATTGGTAATGGCGTCAAGAGGTGCTTCTATGGGGGAATGTCAATATATGTCGTATTTGTAATGGCGTCAAGAGGTTCTTCTATGAGGGAAGTCAATATATGTTGTATTGGTAATGGCGTCAAGAGGTGATTCTATGGGGGAATGCCAATGTATGTCGTATTGGTAATGGCGTCAAGAGGTGCTTCTATGGGGGAAAGGGTTAAGATATAATTATGTTGATCTAGAGAATATCTGTTGATTTGCAGATTATCTGATGATAAGGCATCCACCTGTTTACATGCACATGTATATAGCACCTCTCCAAACCAAATCGTGTTCCAGCATTTTGTTTCTAAGCTTGTAAAGAAAACACAAAACTTGTTGAAATATAATGATGTTCACTACAGTGCCAGTAATATCATATGTTATTCACATAACCCAGTATAAAACACATGTATGTTTGGTTTGTGAAAATACCCACTTGCATCACATGCATTTTTTTGCAAAATCCTAGTAGCGAAGAACAAAATCACTCGAGAATACCTCTGGGCAGAGTCAGAATCTAAAAACAAATGAATTTTGTATGTCAGACGTAACACCTGTTTATCTCGTTGTAGATTGATTCCTACTGAATCTGTTTCTATACCATTATTGATATTTGTGTACATTCCTGCCATGCAATGTGTGAGCCCTGCCGTAATTTGGAGGAGCCAGACTCTCAGAAAATCATGGGGAATTAAGTCACTGCGATACTAAGCGTGTTCTGGGCAGCGTTGATTCACCCAAATCTAGCTGTGTTGATCTTGATCTTTAGCTCCATGTAGATTTTTCAAATTCTCTAGATGCTTCCTTCTGTCTTGTCTTGCACATTGAAGAATGATATCGGCTAGAATGAATAAACAATTTAGTCGACTTAAATGGATAAATCTAGTGCAAATTATGGCTCCTTTTCATATCTGATAAAGTATTGCATGCAAGTTGGTGTGTGGGGATATCAGTAACCATTAGATGTATTTGATTACTACTCTACACGCTGCTTGTCAGTTTTGCGTGTACATGTAAGTTACTTTCACGTCGGTAACTAATATAATGCATATTGGTATTGAATGTAAACTATGACTTAATCTTAGCATGTAGCTGGTCTTGTGGCACCGCACTCCACCCTGCAAGGAGCACCGCACCCCACCCGGCAAGGGGCACCGCACCCCACCCTGCAAGGGGCACCGCACCCCACCCTGCAACGGGCACTGCACCCCACCCGGCAAGGGGCACTGCACCCCACCCTGCAAGGGGCACCGCACCCCACCCTGCAAGGGGCACCGCACCCACCCTGCAACGGGCACTGCACCCCACCCTGCAAGGGGCACCGCACCCCACCCTGCAAGGGGCACCGCACCCCACCCTGCAAGGGGCACCGCACCCCACCCTGCAAGGGGCACCGCACCCCACCCTGCAATGGGCACCGCACCCCACCCTGCATACTAACGTTTTTGTGTAATTGTATACAATATTACCGTGTCCACCCTTCTGTGTGTGCTCATGTTTCCCGTATACTAGTCATACTTGTATTACTGAAGCCCTGGCTTTGTGTGTGCTCATGTTTCCCGTATACTAGTCATACTTGTAATACTGAAGCCCTGGCTTTGTGTGTGCTCATGTTTCCCGTATACTAGTCATACTTGTAATACTGAAGCCCTGGCTTTGTGTGTGCTCATGTTTCCCGTATACTAGTCATACTTGTAATACTGAAGCCCTGGCTTTGTGTGTGCTCATGTTTCCCGTATACTAGTCATACTTGTAATACTGAAGCCCTGGCTTTGTGTGTGCTCATGTTTCCCGTATACTAGTCATACTTGTAATACTGAAGCCCTGGCTTTGTGTGTGCTCATGTTTCCCGTATACTAGTCATACTTGTATTACTGAAGCCCTGGCTTTGTGTGTGCTCATGTTTCCCGTATACTAGTCATACTTGTAATACTGAAGCCCTGGCTTTGTGTGTGCTCATGTTTCCCGTATACTAGTCATACTTGTAATACTGAAGCCCTGGCTTTGTGTGTGCTCATGTTTCCCGTATACTAGTCATACTTGTAATACTGAAGCCCTGGCTTTGTGTGTGCTCATGTTTCCCGTATACTAGTCATACTTGTATTACTGAAGCCCTGGCTTTGTGTGTGCTCATGTTTCCCGTATACTAGTCATACTTGTAATACTGAAGCCCTGGCTTTGTGTGTGCTCATGTTTCCCGTATACTAGTCATACTTGTAATACTGAAGCCCTGGCTTTGTGTGTGCTCATGTTTCCCGTATACTAGTCATACTTGTAATACTGAAGCCCTGGCTTTGTGTGTGCTCATGTTTCCCGTATACTAGTCATACTTGTAATACTGAAGCCCTGGCTTTGTGTGTGCTCATGTTTCCCGTATACTAGTCATACTTGTAATACTGAAGCCCTGGCTTTGTGTGTGCTCATGTTTCCCGTATACTAGTCATACTTGTAATACTGAAGCCCTGGCTTTGTGTGTGCTCATGTTTCCCGTATACTAGTCATACTTGTAATACTGAAGCCCTGGCTTTGTGTGTGCTCATGTTTCCCGTATACTAGTCATACTTGTATTACTGAAGCCCTGGCTTTGTGTGTGCTCATGTTTCCCGTATACTAGTCATACTTGTATTACTGAAGCCCTGGCTTTGTGTGTGCTCATGTTTCCCGTATACTAGTCATACTTGTAATACTGAAGCCCTGGCTTTGTGTGTGCTCATGTTTCCCGTATACTAGTCATACTTGTAATACTGAAGCCCTGGCTTTGTGTGTGCTCATGTTTCCCGTATACTAGTCATACTTGTAATACTGAAGCCCTGGCTTTGTGTGTGCTCATGTTTCCCGTATACTAGTCATACTTGTAATACTGAAGCCCTGGCTTTGTATGTGCTCATGTTTCCCGTATACTAGTCATACTTGTATTACTGAAGCCCTGGCTTTGTGTGTGCTCATGTTTCCCGTATACTAGTCATACTTGTAATACTGAAGCCCTGGCTTTGTGTGTGGCATTAACTGTTTGAATTTGCTTGTTATTTTTGTCTCGCCAAGCAGCCACATTTCCTGTGGTAGTCGTGATAGTGCAGTGGTAGCGAGTTCGCTTCAGGTGTGAGAGGCCTGGAGATCACACCCTGCTGTAGCCTTAGGTACCACATTGCTTCTGCTCTCTCCTCTCTCTTTCCTCTCTCTCCTCTCTCTTTCCTCTCTCTCCTCTCTCTCTCTCTCTCTATCTTCTCTCTCTTCTCTTTCTCTCTCTGTGAATTCAATCAGCAGGAATGAGGTCTCTCGACGGATTAAAATAATGTTGTAAGAACTTGTTTCGCAATCGAGCTAAAATAAATTTATATAAGTTAAAGTCATCTACATCATTTACATATTTGCATATAACTAATAAAAACGTCAACTATAATGCATTGATAATTTGCATACTGTTTCGAGCTGCTTCATACTGCCCACCTAACAAGTCGCACCAATCCACCAAACAGTGACCTTGACCCTGCATTTTGACAAGATAGTCAGATATCAGAAATTATTTATGCTCAAACATTATCAATTCTGAAAATTGCAATGAAACCGAGGACTAAGTCTCTATACCACAGTAAGTCCCACCCTACCACTGACCTTGAACTTGAATTTTGGTTGTGTGTTGGAAAGCAACAAAGATATTTTTTATTTTGCTGAACGAGCACTTATACAGTCAGTCGCTGGTGGCGAGACACCCTTGGGGCAGTGGACTTATTCTTGCATGTTAAGCATTTGCATTGTTGATTATTTCTAGAGGTGTTTCACCTGTTATTCGTATTTGCTGTGTTTTGTTTAATAAGCATTAATGGTGTTACATAATACTGCACATTCATTCAATGACTCCTCATCAATATTTCATACATTATAGTATTTGCAATAGTTATTTTCTATAGAAATAATAGATGACCTGTGGTGGATTGCATTGGCAGCTCCCAGGCGCGTAGCTAGGCTTACGCATGTACGCACGTGCGGAAGATTAATTTTGACAGTTCCTGAAAATGAAATAAATGCGAAAAATGCAATAAAAACTGGATCGTAAGGGGGGTAGGGGGGACACTGACATTGGTCATTCACTAGGTAGCAGACATGCACGAAATGCCAACAGATATTGATTGTAGCTGATGTTCATAGTAGGCAAAAGTCACCTGAGACTATATAGTGGGATAAAATATCTCCGGGTGGAGCATGCCCCCAGACCCCCTAGGATGGTGCGTAATCCATATTTAGGCCTAGCTACGCGCCTGGCTCCTGCCAGAACAACTTTATCAGTTTTTTGTTTTTATTGGTGAAACGCAAAGTTTCGTAGGTGCATGGTTTTCACATATAAAAAAGTAAAAATAAAGTGTTTGTTTATTATAGTGTTATCCCTATTATAAGGGCCAGCCATTACTGACTTTAGAGACACCTTACTTTATGAACATCAGTACTTACCGAATCCTACCCTTGTAGGGTCAGGCGCTAGTCTCACTAACCGACCATATCAGAACGAACGAAGACGTTATTATATAGGTTTTGTGGATTCTTTGATAGCCGTCTTGCTACATTATGGAATCTTGTTGCATTACTCAAGGGCAATCATGAACCTCTTGCTAGCTTGTCTTAACCTTTAGTCCGCCTCCGTGGTTGAGTGGTTAAGGTCGCTGACTTGTATACCACTGTAACCTATCATCACTGATGGTCACGGGTTCGAGCCCCGCTCAGACCGTGTCTCATTTATATGAAAAAGTTGGCAGTTTCTTACGGAGGTTGGTGCACCCAAGTACTGGTTAACCGCTGGAGCCTGCCCAGGAAAGGTGTTGTTAAGTAACTGCTCGCTGGCGATATAGCCCAAAATGGTGCTGATGCAGGCGTAAAACCCGAAATATAACATAACATAATTGTCTTAACCCTTAGCACGCTGTAGGCGAAATGAACAGCTAAACAACTGTGTAATATTTATCTGTTTTCCTAGAAAGCAGGGCTTGACAATTTCACTCAAATCGTCTCGATCTGCAGCATACACAAGGTTAAAGACTGTACCGGGAATTACCCTAGTATAGGCAGAATGAGTAGCGTGGCGTTAGCACCAACACGTGATACAGTACAGATCCCGCGGATTTTGCTATTTCTACTCTACCACGGTGGGAAGAATTATCTGGAGTGGAAAAACGCGGTGGATGGATCGACAAATATCGAATATCCCCCGTTGTCCGTAGTGGAAGAATACGGTACACGGGGGAACCCCGCATACTATACTGGTTGTTGCCGATATTTACCTGGATGGTGAAAAACGTGCAATAATGCACATGCAGAAAATTGACGTGCGAATAAATGACTGATACAAATTACGCACCGCTTGAATTCAAAGGGTTTATTAAATTGACAAATTCCCGGGATTAAATGAGTGAGAACCGTCAGTTATAGAGCAAAGCTGAAATGTTTGACTTGCGAATAATAATCCATGGTTTCTTCAAATCACACACTTTTTTGTGTACCATGATTGCAGTAATTAGCCTTGGGTTTCTAAAAGCAGACCTTGTCATCACATATGCATTTGTTCATCGGCAATTATTCACACCTCCGAAAATACTATTTTTTATGTTCGAATACGATGTACATTGCCATCCCTAATTTAAACTAAAAAATTGTTACTGACCATTGCATAATGCTGGTAAGATTCCGAACCGATTTATTATTTATTACGTACAATAATAAGTAATGTACATGCGAGTATAATCGACAATCTGTCACCGACACATTGCATCATACACTCAAATAGAACTGCCAGTCCGTATTTTCCGTGTTATGTCATTTTGTAGACAAGAATTCTTTGAAGTGCCGACAGCCCCGACAGCCGATGTCATGATTACTAGTATTGTTCACATGGATTCGGTGCGTCAAAGCAGATATAAATATCGTAACATTTTACACTTTGTTGTCTGCAAATTTGACTTATGTGACATTTTGCACGTCTACATACATGATGCAGCTTTCCAGGATAGAATTACAACCATTCTGGTCGTTATACATGTATATAGATGTTCGGAAAATATGAATTGGTATTAATTATTATTATATTAATTAACGACGTAGAAACCTTGCTGTATATACATGTCGGAGAGATATATCACGCGATTGTTTATGAAAAACAGGACATACTATTCATCTGCCGAATCCATGTGGTATTGCTCATGAGTTGCGACAATGAAAGGTTACACCCAATTTTGAGCAGCAACCTTGAGCTGTCAATCGATCTCGGACTGGATGATATGATATCAACATGTTAATTTGTTCACGAGCAATTTCTATGATTGACTGGCAATGTGTAATCATTTGATGTCGATCTTATATATGGGATGTTACTGGGTGATGCCTTCGCTCTACACTATTGTGAAGTATAATTTCCCCGTGGAATGCCTTACGCGCTGATGTAATAATCACCTTTGATTAGTGCATGTAAACCCCAGATACCACACACTTCAATTATGTGTTATAGCTGTGGGCCGCGGTGTTATAGCTGTGGGCCGCGGTGTAATAGCTGTGGGCCGTGGTGTTATAGCTGTTGGCCGTGGTGTTATAGCTGTGGGCCGCGGTGTTATAGCTGTGGGCCGCGGTGTTATAGCTGTGGGCCGCGGTGTTATAGCTGTGGGCTGCGGTGTTATAGCTGTGGGCTGCGGTGTTATAGCTGTGGGCCGCGGTGTTATTGCTGTGGGCTGCGGTGTTATAGCTGGAGGCTTCCTCAGGGGTTATATCATTACGTCTGCGGTGTGGGGGTGGCCGTCTGTGGACAGAAATTTACTGACCGCGGAAATCGCATCCACGCCGCTGATTTTGAAAAGTCTGCAGGACCTGTACTGTAGCTACTCTCGAGTACAATTTGGCATACAATACTTTCAGTGTGTAGCTGAGAATGTTGCATTTATCTGTAATGAATGTAGATCAATTGATTCTATCCCATCTAGGGCTCGTTCTAGAGGGTGACTTGGGCGAAATAGTTGCCCTAGCCCTCGGGATCCTGACTTCCACCCTGGGGGCCCCACTTCTCCTTAAAAAAAACATTATTTTTTACAATTTTCATACAAAATTTATAATATCTATCTTTATAATTCTATTCTAATATCTATTCAACTACCCTTTCAGCCTCGTGTTTTTATTCATGTTACAAATGCATTTACTTAACAGTACCGTTACTTGCTCATTTTCTTTTCTGTACTGAATATAATTATTTCTGATGCAATTTTTAGTGTGATGTCATCGCTAGTAAAAATAGACACAGCTGGAAAAACCACTAAATCTTGAATGAGGAATGAAGCTTCTGTGAAGTCCATTATGCATGATTTAGTTACAGTGTATGCTGTTTGAGAGGTCTGTATAATATATAAATTAAGCCTAGCATGCTGGATTCTTGTGTTTTTACGTTTATTTATCGTCGCTACCGGTTACCCATATTACCGGTTGCCCATATGAGCGATGCCTCCTGAAGAGATTAGTTATTTTAGATTTTGGATGATAGTGCAATGATACAGACAGAGACCCATTCCAGAATCTCCTCTGGTTCTTTTACGTGCACGATGTAAAGCACCGACACGAGACCTCGGTTTAACGTCCCATCTGAAAGACTGTTAATTTTATTAGGGTCAGACCCCCCGGGGGGATCGAACCTGGATTCTTGTATAGTTTTCACATTGTTTTAAAGCCCCATTATGCATCTACCTAGAATGTGCTGCCCACCAAGATATTGTAAGGAGCGGATGATTAGATAATGTGATTATTGTCTTATAATTTAATTTTTCAATAATAAATTATTACGATAAAAAGTAAAATTTGGAAAATATGGCGACAAACAGGCCTGCTTTTGTGAAATTACCGTTTGTAAGTTGCCTCCCTTTATGAGTAATTTGAACAAAATAACCAATAACTATGTAAATAGTGGTTTACTAGAGTTAACACTAGGGTATTCATATGAATTATAGTATTATTTTGAAACTGAAGATAAAAAAGGCATAATAGAGACTTTAATGTGAGAACAGTAGACTAGTGTCCGATGTGACATTAAAATCTCTATTATGTCTCTATAATGTCTCTATAATGTCTCTATTATGTCTCTATAATGTCTCTATAATGTCTCTATTATGTCTCTATAATGTCTCTATTATGTCTCTATAATGTCTCTATTATGTCTCTATAATGTCTCTATAATGTCTCTATAATGTCTCTATTATGTCTCTATAATGTCTCTATTATGTCTCTATAATGTCTCTATTATGTCTCTATAATGTCTCTATTATGTCTCTATAATGTCTCTATTATGTCTCTATAATGTCTCTATAATGTCTCTATTATGTCTCTATAATGTCTCTATAATGTCTCTATTATGTCTCTATAATGTCTCTATTATGTCTCTATTATGTCTCTATTATGCCTCTATAATGTCTCTATTATGCTTGTTTGTCGCCATATTTCCCAAATTTTACTTTTTATCATCATTTATTATTGAAAATTTATCATTATAATTATGCACACATACACAGTATTGTGTTCTTCGGTGGAATACAAGATAATGTATAACTGTATTTATGATGTGCATATAATGCTAATAGTTATCAAATGGAGACATATAAAATATTTATAAAATATGCATTGCGGGCCTCCATCCATGGCCATGTGGCTACGGTCTTTGACTTCAAATCACTTGCCCCTCACTGCTGTAGGTTCGTATCCCACTGGGGGGTGTCAAATTATTTCATGTGAGGAAGGTCAGTGGTTCTAGGTACCTGGGTTCTTCCTCCACCAATAATAGCTGGAGACTCACTATGACTTGAGAGGTCGGTGCGATTTTAAACTCCCAAAACAAACAAACAAATTATTATGCATTAAAGTGAAAGTAAGTTTTGGTTTTTAGAAAATAGGGCTAGTGTAACCCTAAAGCATGTAACATAGATAACTGTATATCATACTGAGTAACATTCAATATCTTGGATATCTGAAATATACACCAGTATTTAATAGTGGATTACAAACAAATATTTAAAAACATTGGTGAATATTTTAATGACAAATTCTATCATGGAAAGGTAATCTTTTTGCTTACACTTACATGTACCTTGAGTCGCCTATTGTAGCATATAGCCATCGTACATGTATACATGGCATGTGCAAAGAGTACATAATTTTAAAAATGATCGTAAATATGCTTAGAATGCCGATATAGACTTGGTTAGAATGTTTCGGGGAGCACGCCACCGGACCCCAGTACAATAGAGGTACCCACACATATCTTAATGCCAAGCTACACCACTGGTACTGTATAGAGCTACTGCGTACATGTAGGCCTATTGTTAAATGTAGAATATTTATTTCATTATGTTCGCCATGATATTCATAAACCAATAAATCGTTTTCGACTTATATCCTATACATAAACCATACATCCATTATGAACAGATTTGGATGTTTGAATACAATTAATTAACCCTTTCAACACCAAGTAACTCACATGGACTGGTCCATGATATTCATAAACCAATAAATGAATCAGAAAATCACATTCGGACAAGTTCATTTATCAAAATGGGTAATTATGTCTAAAAATAGTCATATCACTGGCAAAAAGTGCAGATCCTGATGAGACGGCTCGTCACGAGCCGGCTCATCTGGATCTACACTTTTTGTAAGCCTATTTAGAGGTCTGTGGTGTTGAAAGGGTTAAGCAGACTACACGAATCTCGTTCATGTTCTGTAGGACCGATTTTATAACTTTGAAAATCTTTGTCTATATAAATGCTTGTCTGATACCAGTGTTTGGTTTAGTCAGCTAATTTTCGCGAAGACTGTTTAGCCTTTAGCACGCTGTAGGCGAAATGAGTAAAAAAACAAATGTGTAATATTTTTCTTATTTTTCCTAGTTTAACCCTTTCCTTCATAGAGATTTAGGTTAATAATATATATACTATTATATCTCCATACAAACTACAGCCATTTAGCTCTCATGCAGTGGATAATTAGTCGCCATATCTATCTCACCTCCATAGATATTACTGGTACTACATGAGATTCTGGCCATTATTATGAACATTTGGTTTGGTCACTGCATTGTCAATGTATGTCGTATTGGTAATGGCGTCAAGAGGTGCTTCTATGAGGGAAAGGGTTTATGAACATTGGTTTGGCTACTACATTGTCAATGTATGTCGTATTGGTAATGGCGTCTAGAGGTGCTTCTATGAGGGAAAGGGTTAATGTATGTCGTATTGGTAATATTGGTAATGGCGTCAAGAGGTGCTTCTATGAGGGAAAGAGTTAATGTATGTCGTATTGGTAATGGCGTCAAGAGGTGCTTCTATGAGGGAAAGGGTTAATGAACATTGGTTTGGCTACTACATTGTCAATGTATGTCATATTGGTAATGGCATCAAGAGGTGCTTCTATGAGGGAAAGGGTTAATGAACATTGGTTTGGCTACTACATTTTCAATGTATGTCGTATTGGTAATGGCATCAAGAGGTGCTTCTATGAGGGAAAGGGTTAATGAACATTGGTTTGGCTACTACATTGTCAATGTATGTCATATTGGTAATGGCATCAAGAGGTGCTTCTATGAGGGAAAGTGTTTATGAACATTGGTTTAGCTACTACATTGTCAATGTATGTCGTATTGGTAATGGCGTCAAGAGGTGCTTCTATGAGGGAAAGGGTTAATGTATGTGGTATTGGTAATGGCGTCAAGAGGTGCTTCTATGAGGGAAAGGGTTAAGGTATGTCGTATTGGTAATGGCGTCAAGAGGTGCTTCTATGAGGGTAAGGGTTACGGTAGGGCTTGTGACATTTCATTCAATTCATACCGATCTGCAACCCGCACATTTTTATCATGAACCAATGGTACATGTGGGAATGTTTCCAAATGTGGTCAGTAGCATCCTCACACAATGACCTTTAACAAGTTTGTTCAAATGTGGTCAGTAGCATCCTCACACAATGACCTTTAACAAATGTGTTCAAATGTGGTCAGTAGCATCCTCACACAATGACCTTTAACAAATGTGTTCAAATGTGGTCAGTAGCATCCTCACACAATGACCTTTAACAAATTTGTTCAAATGTGGTCAGTAGCATCCTCACACAATGACCTTTAACAAATGTGTTCAAATGTGGTCAGTAGCATCCTCACACAATGACCTTTAACAAATTTGTTCAAATGTGGTCAGTAGCATCCTCACACAATGACCTTTAACAAATTTGTTCAAATGTGGTCAGTAGCATCCTCACACAATGACCTTTAACAAATTTGTTCAAATGTGGTCAGTAGCATCCTCACACAATGACCTTTAACAAATTTGTTCAAATGTGGTCAGTAGCATCCTCACACAATGACCTTTAACAAATTTGTTCAAATGTGGTCAGTAGCATCCTCACACAATGACCTTTAACAAATTTGTTCAAATGTGGTCAGTAGCATCCTCACACAATGACCTTTAACAAATTTGTTCAAATGTGGTCAGTAGCATCCTCACACAATGACCTTTAACAAATTTGTTCAAATGTGGTCAGTAGCATCCTCACACAATGACCTTTAACAAATGTGTTCAAATGTGGTCAGTAGCATCCTCACACAATGACCTTTAACAAATTTGTTCAAATGTGGTCAGTAGCATCCTCACACAATGACCTTTAACAAATTTGTTCAAATGTGGTCAGTAGCATCCTCACACAATGACCTTTAACAAATTTGTTCAAATGTGGTCAGTAGCATCCTCACACAATGACCTTTAACAAATTTGTTCAAATATGGTCAGTAGCATCCTCACACAATGACCTTTAACAAATTTGTTCAAATGTGGTCAGTAGCATCCTCACACAATGACCTTTAACAAATTTGTTCAAATGTGGTCAGTAGCATCCTCACACAATGACCTTTAACAAGTTTGTTCAAATGTGGTCAGTAGCATCCTCACACAATGACCTTTAACAAGTTTGTTCAAATGTGGTCAGTAACATCCTCACACAATGACCTTTAACAAGTTTGTTCAAATATGGTCACACGGCCGGAGAACCATGTCAATAGGTCAACTTAATTTAACGCCCGTGATGTTTGGTTTTGTGAACCAATAGAATAGAGCTATTTTATAATTTGTAGCATCTTTGCAATAACCTCTATCAAGTTACTAGGTTACTAGGTCAAGTTAGTACCCCTGCTCACCCGCTAGGCCCAGCACCTTTGTGATACATTGAGAAGCACCCCAATAATGTGAATAATTTTTGTTGTTCTCTGCCAGAATTGCAGCGAGTGATATTGATTTGGCGTTGTCCGTCCAAGACAGTTTTCAACCCAGGTTCAACCCTCTAACATCATAATTATTGCCCTTTAATTGACATAAAAATCTCCCGTCTGATCCTAATAAAATTAACAGTCTTATAGATGCGACTTTAAATCGTGGGTCTCGTGTCGGTGCTTTACACTGTGCACGTAAAAGAACAAGAGGAGACTCTGGAATGGGTCTCTTTCTGTATCATTGCACTATCCTCCAAAAATTGAAAATGACTAATCTCTTCAAGAGGCGTCGCGTCGCTCATATAGGCAACCGGTAGCGACGATAAATAAACGTAAAACATACATGACTAAAAATCCACAAATTTGTCCATCCAGCTCCAGTTCATCGGGAGATATCGATTCATCGAATGTGCTTGTTTACTCTGCAAATTTGTCCGTCCAGCTCATCGGGAGATATCGATTCATCGAATGTGCTTGTTTACTCTGCAAATTTGTCCGTCCAGCTCATCGGGAGATATCGATTCATCGAATGTGCTTGTTTACTCTGCAAATTTGTCCGTCCAGCTCATCGGGAGATATCGATTCATCGAATGTGCTTGTTTACTCTGCATTCCATGCAACTTACTCCTGCTGATATACTCTGCAGACCCCTCTTTCATTTTACTTTGATATCCATCTCCTTCTATCTCATCATCGACATGTTTGATCTCTGCCTGGTTCTGCTTAGTAAATCTTGTTAGTTTGTGGAAGTCGTGATAGCGCAGTGGATGCGCGTTCGCTTCAGGTGCGAAAGGTCCGGAGTTTGAGCCCTGCTGGAGCCGTTAGGATTGTGCCCTTTAAATTCCACATTGTCTCTTCTCTTTCCTTCATGACAATGGATTCCATCAGGAATGAGGTCTCGAGAGTGATTAATATAAGTTGAAAGAACTTGTTTCGCAATCGAGCTATAATAAATTTGTATAAACTGGTTTGTTTATAGTTTTCCGTACTCTTACTATCACTTACTGTTACTATCACTTACTGTTACTATCAGAGTCCATATCTGGATATTAAACCACTGCATGGTTGTATTTGATTGAGTCACTCATATGTAGCTACATGTACTATGTATGGCCCAACGATAACGTGTTATTTACAAGCATTACTATAAATAGGTTTAGAATAAGCCAAATCAATATGTAGGGTGTAATAAATAATCCTGTGTGCCAAGTAATGCATACATAAATGATAATAAACTTCTTTTTACCCGTTATAATAATATTAGCCTGTGCTATCTTTTTCGCGGGAATCACGTTATCGTTGGGGTATAGTAGCAACTGTTCAAGCCTATGAAAATAAACAAGTCAACTCTTTAATTGTAATTTGGACCGTGATCTGTTTCAAAGTTGAGCATTTGCCAGTCAAGTATCAGTGATGCCATTCTTTTCCTACATATTGTGTGTTATCACAGTTGGCGTGGTGTGGCCGAGTGGTTACTGTCATTGACTTCAAATTACTTGTCTATCACCTCTGTAGGTTCAAATCCCACTGGCGGTGTTAAATTCTTTTAAGCGAGGAAGCTACATGTATCCAGCTGGCTTGTGGAAGGTCGGAGGTTCTACCTAAGCTGCCTGACTTCTCCCTATTTTGAGAACGTTTTCATAATGGATACTTGGCAGAGTCAACAGACTTCTGCTATACCTTTCCCTATTGTGGAGGTCTATATTTACTTAACTCTTTCCACTCTAGCGGTGAAAATATTAGTCAAATAAATTGTCTTGGTGTTTCATTTTTTTTAGAATTATAATGACACAATTTAATGAAATTACACGATATAGTTTAGGTTTAAAAAAAGAAAAACACAATAATGAATTGTTGCCTGTTTTTTAAATTTTTAAATTTTATGTTTATTAGCGCGCTACCGGTTGCCCATATGAGCGACAACACCTTTCCAGCGGTTAACATCAGTACTTGGTGCACCACCTCTGTAAGAAACTGCTAACTTTTTTATATAAAGAGACACGGTCTGAGCGGTGCTCGAATCCGTGACCTTCAGTGATGATAGGTTACAGTGTTGGCTGCTACAATTATTTCAATTATTTACATAGCCTTAGAAAGAGTTGAGAAAGAGTTAAGCAAGATTTGTTTTATGTATGAGTCGTGATTCTGGCATTTTGAGAACAATGTTGATAACAGAAGTTCTGGATAAACTGTCTGTAACAGTTGCCAGACCACCAGTAACTCGTGCACAGTGTTTGTGAGAACAGCCAGACCACCAGTAACTCATGCACAGTGTTTGTGAGAACAGCCAGACCACCAGTAACTCGTGCACAGTGTTTGTGAGAACAGCCAGACCACCAGTAACTCATGCACAGTGTTTGTGAGAACAACAGCCAGACCACCAGTAACTCGTGCACAGTGTTTGTGAGAACAACAGCCAGACCACCAGTAACTCGTGCACAGTGTTTGTGAGAACAACAGCCAGACCACCAGTAACTCGTGCACAGTGTTTGTGAGAACAGCCAGACCACCAGTAACTCATGCACAGTGTTTGTGAGAACAGCCAGACCACCAGTAACTCGTGCACAGTGTTTGTGAGAACAGCCAGACCACCAGTAACTCATGCACAGTGTTTGTGAGAACAGCCAGACCACCAGTAACTCATGCACAGTGTTTGTGAGAACAACAGCCAGACCACCAGTAACTCATGCACAGTGTTTGTGAGAACAACAGCCAGACCACCAGTAACTCGTGCACAGTGTTTGTGAGAACAACAGCCAGACCACCAGTAACTCGTGCACAGTGTTTGTGAGAACAGCCAGACCACCAGTAACTCATGCACAGTGTTTGTGAGAACAGCCAGACCACCAGTAACTCGTGCACAGTGTTTGTGAGAACAGCCAGACCACCAGTAACTCGTGCACAGTGTTTGTGAGAACAACAGCCATACCACCAGTAACTCATGCACAGTGTTTGTGAGAACAACAGCCAGACCACCAGTAACTCATGCACAGTGTTTGTGAGAACAGCAAGACCACCAGTAACTCGTGCACAGTGTTTGTGAGAACAGCCAGACCACCAGTAACTCGTGCACAGTGTTTGTGAGAACAGCCATACCACCAGTAACTCATGCACAGTGTTTCTGAGAACAGCCAAACCACCAGTAACTCATGCACAGTGTTTGTGAGAACAACAGCCAGACCACCAGTAACTCATGCACAGTGTTTGTAAGAACAACAGCCATACCACCAGTAACGCATGCACAGTGTTTGTGAGAACAGCCAGACCACCAGTAATTCGTGCACAGTGTTTGTGAGAACAGCCAGACCACCAGTAACTCATGCACAGTGTTTGTGAGAACAGCCATACCACCAGTAACTCATGCACAGTGTTTGTGAGAACAGCCAGACCACCAGTAACTCATGCACAGTGTTTGTGAGAACAGCCAGACCACCAGTAACTCATGCACAGTGTTTGTGAGAACAGCCAGACCACCAGTAACTCATGCACAGTGTTTGTGAGAACAACAGCCAGACCACCAGTAACTCATGCACAGTGTTTGTGAGAACAACAGCCAGACCACCAGTAACTCATGCACAGTGTTTGTGAGAACAACAGCCAGACCACCAGTAACTCATGCACAGTGTTTGTGAGAACAGCCAGACCACCAGTAACTCATGCACAGTGTTTGTGAGAACAACAGCCAGACCACCAGTAACTCATGCACAGTGTTTGTGAGAACAGCCAGACCACCAGTAACTCATGCACAGTGTTTGTGAGAACAACAGCCAGACCACCAGTAACTCATGCACAGTGTTTGTGAGAACAACAGCCAGACCACCAGTAACTCATGCACAGTGTTTGTGAGAACAACAGCCAGACCACCAGTAACTCATGCACAGTGTTTGTGAGAACAACAGCCAGACCACCAGTAACTCATGCACAGTGTTTGTGAGAACAACCAGACCACCAGTAACTCATGCACAGTGTTTGTGAGAACAGCCAGACCACCAGTAACTCATGCACAGTGTTTGTGAGAACAACAGCCAGACCACCAGTAACTCATGCACAGTGTTTGTGAGAACAACAGCCAGACCACCAGTAACTCATGCACAGTGTTTGTGAGAACAACAGCCAGACCACCAGTAACTCATGCACAGTGTTTGTGAGAACAACAGCCAGACCACCAGTAACTCATGCACAGTGTTTGTGAGAACAACAGCCAGACCACCAGTAACTCATACACAGTGTTTGTGAGAACAACCAGACCACCAGTAACTCATGCACAGTGTTAGTGAGAACTGCCAGACCACCAGTAACTCATGCACAGTGTTTGTGAGAACAACAGCCAGACCACCAGTAACTCATGCACAGTGTTTGTGAGAACAACAGCCAGACCACCAGTAACTCATGCACAGTGTTTGTGAGAACAACAGCCAGACCACCAGTAACTCATGCACAGTGTTTGTGAGAACAACAGCCAGACCACCAGTAACTCATGCACAGTGTTTGTGAGAACAACCAGACCACCAGTAACTCATGCACAGTGTTTGTGAGAACAGCCAGACCACCAGTAACTCATGCACAGTGTTTGTGAGAACAACAGCCAGACCACCAGTAACTCATGCACAGTGTTTGTGAGAACAGCCAGACCACCAGTAACTCATGCACAGTGTTTGTGAGAACAACAGCCAGACCACCAGTAACTCATGCACAGTGTTTGTGAGAACAGCCAGACCACCAGTAACTCATGTACAGTGTTTGTGAGAACAGCCAGACCACCAGTAACTCATGCACAGTGTTGGTGAGAACAGCCAGACCACCAGTAACTCATGCACAGTGTTGGTGAGAACAGCCATACCACCAGTAACTCATGCACAGTGTTTGTGAGAACAACAGCCAGACCACCAGTAACTCATGCACAGTGTTTGTGAGAACAACAGCCAGACCACCAGTAACTCATGCACAGTGTTTGTGAGAACAACAGCCAGACCACCAGTAACTCATGCACAGTGTTTGTGACAGCCAGACCACCAGTAACTCATGCACAATGTTTGTGAGAACAGCCAGACCACCAGTAACTCATGCACAGTGTTTGTGAGAACAACAGTCAGACCACCAGTAACTCATGCACAGTGTTTGTGAGAACAACAGCCAGACCACCAGTAACTCATGCACAGTGTTTGTTAGAACAACAGTCAGACCACCAGTAACTCATGCACAGTGTTTGTGAGAACAACAGCCAGACCACCAGTAACTCATGCACAGTGTTTGTGAGAACAACCAGACCACCAGTAACTCATGCACAGTGTTTGTGAGAACAGCCAGACCACCAGTAACTCATGCACAGTGTTTGTGAGAACAACAGCCATACCACCAGTAACTCATGCACAGTGTTTGTGAGAACAGCCAGACCACCAGTAACTCATGCACAGTGTTTGTGAGAACAACAGCCAGACCACCAGTAACTCATGCACAGTGTTTGTGAGAACAGCCAGACCACCAGTAACTCATGTACAGTGTTTGTGAGAACAGCCAGACCACCAGTAACTCATGCACAGTGTTGGTGAGAACAGCCAGACCACCAGTAACTCATGCACAGTGTTGGTGAGAACAGCCATACCACCAGTAACTCATGCACAGTGTTTGTGAGAACAACAGCCAGACCACCAGTAACTCATGCACAGTGTTTGTGAGAACAACAGCCAGACCACCAGTAACTCATGCACAGTGTTTGTGAGAACAACAGCCAGACCACCAGTAACTCATGCACAGTGTTTGTGACAGCCAGACCACCAGTAACTCATGCACAATGTTTGTGAGAACAGCCAGACCACCAGTAACTCATGCACAGTGTTTGTGAGAACAACAGTCAGACCACCAGTAACTCATGCACAGTGTTTGTGAGAACAACAGCCAGACCACCAGTAACTCATGCACAGTGTTTGTTAGAACAACAGTCAGACCACCAGTAACTCATGCACAGTGTTTGTGAGAACAACAGCCAGACCACCAGTAACTCATGCACAGTGTTTGTGAGAACAGCCATACACCAGTAACTCATGCACAGTGTTTGTGAGAACAACAGCCAGACCACCAGTAACTCATGCACAGTGTTTGTGAGAACAGCAGCCAGACCACCAGTAACTCATGCACAGTGTTTGTGAGAACAACAGCCAGACCACCAGTAACTCATGCACAGTGTTTGTGAGAACAACAGCCAGACCACCAGTAACTCATGCACAGTGTTTGTGAGAACACAGCCAGACCACCAGTAACTCATGCACAGTGTTTGTGAGAACAGCCAGACCACCAGTAACTCATGCACAGTGTTTGTGAGAACAACAGCCAGACCACCAGTAACTCATGCACAGTGTTTGTGAGAACAACAGCCAGACCACCAGTAACTCATGCACAGTGTTTGTGAGAACAACAGCCAGACCACCAGTAACTCATGCACAGTGTTTGTGAGAACAACAGCCAGACCACCAGTAACTCATGCACAGTGTTTGTGAGAACAACAGCCAGACCACCAGTAACTCATGCACAGTGTTTGTGAGAACAACAACCAGACCACCAGTAACTCATGCACAGTGTTTGTGAGAACAACAGCCAGACCACCAGTAACTCATGCACAGTGTTTGTGAGAACAACAGCCAGACCACCAGTAACTCATGCACAGTGTTTGTGAGAACAACAGCCAGACCACCAGTAACTCATGCACAGTGTTTGTGAGAACAACAGCCAGACCACCAGTAACTCATGCACAGTGTTTGTGAGAACAACAGCCAGACCACCAGTAACTCATGCACAGTGTTTGTGAGAACAGCCAGACCACCAGTAACTCATGCACAGTGTTTGTGAGAACAAAGCCAGACCACCAGTAACTCATGCACAGTGTTTGTGAGAACAACAGCCAGACCACCAGTAACTCATGCACAGTGTTTGTGAGAACAACAGCCAGACCACCAGTAACTCATGCACAGTGTTTGTGAGAACAACAGCCAGACCACCAGTAACTCATGCACAGTGTTTGTGAGAACAGCCAGACCACCAGTAACTCATGCACAGTGTTGTGAGAACAGCCAGACCACCAGTAACTCATGCACAGTGTTTGTGAGAACAACAGCCAGACCACCAGTAACTCATGCACAGTGTTTGTGAGAACAACAGCCAGACCACCAGTAACTCATGCACAGTGTTTGTGAGAACAACAGCCAGACCACCAGTAACTCATGCACAGTGTTTGTGAGAACAACAGCCAGACCACCAGTAACTCATGCACAGTGTTTGTGAGAACAACAGCCAGACCACCAGTAACTCATGCACAGTGTTTGTGACAGCCAGACCACCAGTAACTCATGCACAGTGTTTGTGAGAACAGCCAGACCACCAGTAACTCATGCACAGTGTTTGTGAGAACAACAGCCAGACCACCAGTAACTCATGCACAGTGTTTGTGAGAACAACAGCCAGACCACCAGTAACTCATGCACAGTGTTTGTGAGAACAACAGTCAGACCACCAGTAACTCATGCACAGTGTTTGTGAGAACAACAGCCAGACCACCAGTAACTCATGCACAGTGTTTGTGAGAACAGCCAGACCACCAGTAACTCATGCACAGTGTTTGTGAGAACAACAGCCAGACCACCAGTAACTCATGCACAGTGTTTGTGAGAACACAGCCAGACCACCAGTAACTCATGCACAGTGTTTGTGAGAACAACAGCCAACCACCAGTAACCATGCACAGTGTTTGTGAGAACAGCAGCCAGACCACCAGTAACTCATGCACAGTGTTTGTGAGAACAACAGCCAGACCACCAGTAACTCATGCACAGTGTTTGTGAGAACAGCAGCCAGACCACCAGTAACTCATGCACAGTGTTTGTGAGAACAGCCAGACCACCAGTAACTCATGTACAGTGTTTGTGAGAACAACAGCCAGACCACCAGTAACTCATGCACAGTGTTTGTGAGAACAACAGCCAGACCACCAGTAACTCATGCACAGTGTTTGTGAGAACAACAGCCAGACCACCAGTAACTCATGCACAGTGTTAGTGAGAACAACAGCCAGACCACCAGTAACTCATGCACAGTGTTTGTGAGAACAACAGCCAGACCACCAGTAACTCATGCACAGTGTTTGTGAGAACAACAGCCAGACCACCAGTAACTCATGCACAGTGTTTGTGAGAACAACAGCCAGACCACCAGTAACTCATGCACAGTGTTTGTGAGAACAACAACCAGACCACCAGTAACTCATGCACAGTGTTTGTGAGAACAACAGCCAGACCACCAGTAACTCATGCACAGTGTTTGTGAGAACAACAGCCAGACCACCATAACTCATGCACAGTGTTTGTGAGAACAACCAGACCACCAGTAACTCATGCACAGTGTTTGTGAGAACAGCCAGACCACCAGTAACTCATGCACAGTGTTTGTGAGAACAGCCAGACCACCAGTAACTCATGCACAGTGTTTGTGAGAACAACAGCCAGACCACCAGTAACTCATGCACAGTGTTAGTGAGAACAGCCAGACCACCAGTAACTCATGCACAGTGTTAGTGAGAACAGCCAGACCACCAGTAACTCATGCACAGTGTTTGTGAGAACAGCTAGACCACCAGTAACTCATGCACAGTGTTTGTGAGAACAACAGCAAGACCACCAGTAACTCATGCACAGTGTTTGTGAGAACAACAGCCAGACCACCAGTAACTCATGCACAGTGTTTGTGAGAACAACCAGACCACCAGTAACTCATGCACAGTGTTTGTGAGAACAACAGTTACAGTAAAATTGTTAATGACTAATTAGTAGCAATTAATAGCCTGTGGCAGTGAATAGATGATGAGAGCTAGTGATACAGTTATATATATATATAGTTATCTCTCTGTCAGTGCAATATCACTGCTAATCAGTTATCATGGAGGTATGCTATTTACTTGCCATGCACTTGTGTGCTTTCTTAGGTATATAAATGTAGCATGTCATTGTGTTCTCACTGAAACTGATGAGTTTGAAATTAACATTTATTGATATTGTACAACCATTCCTAGTGGAATACTGGAATTAGTTGGTGGTGTTTGGAGATGTTTGGGATGAGGTACGATTATTTTTGTATGTCAAGATATTTGTGTTTTATAGCAAACAGCATGTGGAAGTTGTGATAGCGCAGTGGATGCGCGTTCGCTCCAGGTGTGAAAAGTCCAGAGTTTGAGCCCCGCTGGAGCCGTTACGATTGTGCCCTTAGGCAAGGCATTTAAATTCCACGTTGCCTCTTCTCTCCCTCGTGGCGATGGATTCCATCTCGAGAGTGATTAATATAAGTTGTAAGAACTTGTTTCGCAATCGAGCTAATATAAATTTGTATAAACTAAACAGCATGTGATTTTGTGTATATAACGCAGTTATTTACAAACCAGCAGAGCGTAATTGTGGAAAAATGAAACAGTAGCTTGGCGACATATGTGTCACCACTCGTCAAGATAACTGCACACAGGACGCAAGCTACACGGTGGAGTAGTCACTTTAATTTCTGTAGTTTCGCCGTCAATATTAACGCTTTCCCTCATGGAAACACCTCTTGACGCAATTACCAATACAACATACATTGACAATGTAGTAGCCAAAGCAATGTTCATAGTAAAGGTCAGAATCTCATGTAGTCCCAGTAATATCTATGTAGGTGGGATAGATATGACGACTACTTATCCACTGCATAATAGCTAAATGGCTGTCGTTTGTATGGAGATATGATAGTATATTAACCTAAATCTCTATGAAGTCCCAGTAATATCTATGGCAGTGGGATAGATATGGCGACTACTTATCCACTGCATGATAGCTAAATGGCTGTCGTTTGTATGGAGATATAATAGTATATTAACCTAAATCTCTATGTAGTCCCAGTAATATCTATGGAAGTTGGATAGATATGGTGACTAATTATCCACTGCATAATAGCTAAATGGCTGTCATTTGTATGGAGATATAATAGTATATTAACCTAAATCTCATGTAGTCCCAGTAATATATATGGAGGTGGGATAGATATGGCGACTACTTATCCACTGCATAATAGCTAAATGGCTGTCGTTTGTATGGAGATATGATAGTATATTAACCTAAATCTCTATGAAGTCCCAGTAATATCTATGGCGGTGGGATAGATATGGCGACTACTTATCCACTGCATGATAGTTAAATGGCTGTCGTTTGTATGGAGATATAATAGTATATTAACTAGGGATGTCAACGAGTAGTGATTTTGGTACTCGAGTACTCGGAAAGGTATTCGATTGAGTACTCGGTTACCGTTACCATGGATTATGCTTCTTGTCTCATCAATCAGATTGGTCCTGCTTTTAATCAATTCATTGCTTTGATGTGTTGTCAAGTCTTTCAATGTACTTCCATACCACAGATTTAGGTGGAGACATTCTCACAATTCACTTATATTACTATACTACTATTATATTCTAAAGATCTCTTCACAGTTTAACAGCGTTTAACGTTAATGGCAAAAGTTATGATATTTATTATTTAACAACTATTTCGGTATTGCTCTGCTATGGGTAGCTGCTTAAAGTTCTAAATTGAGTAATCAATTAAGTGTCAATTATAACATCAAAACAAGTTCCGACCACCAGACACAAGATGTCATTCACACGACAGACAATCGGACGACCCGTCGCCTCAGTAGTGACGACGATGATAAAATAATTTGCATCAAACTTACGCTTCCCAATTGACCTTTCTGCCGATTTTGATTGACAGCTGTCGTTAGCCAATCGCATCGCACCATTCGCGCACACCCCCGGCAACGGCTTATCGCCGCCATCTTGTTAGACAAACAATGCATATTAGACAAACTAGTAACGAGTAGACAAATTTGATTAGGCGTGAATTTGATCAAAAATACTGGTTTAAAATTGTTTTAATGATGTTTGAAAATGTGTAGCTTTGGTGTGTGGGTTAGTTATAGTACAAAATTAGTCGATATCCTGGTGATCGACGTTAAATTCAACCCATTTCAAAATCCTTGGACAAATCTAAAAGTGTGTATATGAACTACAAAATACCAGACAGCTGCTTTAAAAACAATGCATCTATAAAAACACCGACTGACCCCATATAGTCATTCTTTACTCGCAAACACAGCAATCAAATTTAAGCGTGTCACACTGTTTATTGGGAGTAATCAACAACTTACCGACTCGGTACACCACAGAGACCGCCGACTTTATAATATCCCGATAGGGGCCTACTGCTATTATCAAGATCAAAGTGTTGCACATCGGAATTTAGCACTGATTGTGCTAATTGGTCAATTATAAAATGTGTGCACATAATTATAGTATTGATTACTATACTGAGTCATTGTTTTATCGTTCTGTCAGACAAACGAGTTATTTAGTAAAGTTTTAATCAAATCTGATAACGAGTGATCGTGATCTGAAATTATGTTTTGAAAAATAATTACAAATTAATTAATGCTGTCTGTCATTGACAATGGTGAAAAGATGTAGTTACGGTCTGTGTGACAGTGATAGTAGATATCCAGATCGATTGATAGGTGACGTTAAATTTGTGCCATTTCCAAAACCTAAGACAAATCTTGAAACATGTCTGAGGTGAATTAAGTTGTGTGGACGACCAAACGACCAGCTGAATACATCCAAAATTAATGCAAACAGATATATCTAAGTTGAAATTAATTTCATTTATGCATAATAAAATATTTCGAAAAAATATATTCTGCATTTATAGATTTACTGTTCACAAGAGATATGTGAATATAATGGTGATTAAAATTATACATGTGGTTCATACATATTGTCGTGGATGGTGGACTAGGGATCAGATAGTAGTAATAGTACCCATGCATGTGCAGAGCTGTGGGATTCCCATATTAGCTCAGTGAACGTACTGGTGTTCAGTTTTTGGGCCTAATGTTCGAGTCTTCTAGGAGGCATAGGGTCGAGTCTATCAAGACGGTGGCATATTTCATTTCTTTTGATGTCAAAGTTGACACGATATGGTTGTTCACTCTTCCATTGACTGCGAAAGCATTTTCCACGAACACTTAACACGTCCTCATCCATTAAATATATCTGTACTTTAGAGAAATAACCTTTACTGAAGAACGTAAACCATTGCTGTCTTGCTTTCAACGAGATATTCTTATCTGGGTGAAATAAAACCGAGAAATTCGACGGAATTTTATCTAGATTAACTCGATGCAGGACTGCGTTAGACGCCATTTTGTTAGATAGCTTGTCTCGCGTGGTTACAGCGAGCACCGGTAACTATGGGGGGCGTGCCTAAGTAGCGTTTGCAAAAAGGTCAATTAAGTTGAATCAACACCTTAATTATTCGGTCACTGTAGCTCTGTGTGATATACAGGTATTGTTAATCACCATGACACGCTGTATATTGCATTGTTTGGTACAGCGGAAGTTTCGCTAATCCCACTGATCACGATTTGTTCACTGGCAACTCCGTATTTGCGCAAATAAAGATTTGTTGATTTTATTTTTTTTAACTGAGTACTCGATACTCGTTGACATCCCTAATATTAACCTAAATCTCTATGTAGTCTCAGTAATATCTATGGAGGTGGGATAGATATGGCGACTACTTATCCACTGAATGATAGCTAAATGGCTGTCGTTTGTATGGAGATATAATAGTATATTAACCTAAATCTCTATGTAGTCCCAGTAATATCTATGGAGATGGGATAGATATGGCGACTACTTATCCACTGCATGATAGCTAAATGGCTGTCGTTTGTATGGAGATATAATAGTATATTAACCTAAATCTCTATGTAGTCCCAGTAATATACTGAGTCAAAAAAGAAACGATACCTGGTGTTTATGTGTCTATAATTTCAACATTTATTAAGAATTTTTTTTGAAAATTCATAAGATGATAGTCCAACATGTTTGAAAGAGGAGCACATAAAGCATAATGAGCCTCCGAAACTGTCTGCTGCGTGATGATGTAATTCGTCGGACAGGGGTCTAATGGAGTTTTCACACAGACGTCAATACCGAGTATGGGCACCATTTGCGTCTCTCACTGCAATGCACCGCCGTCGCATCGAACGGAAGAGTGTCTGAATCTCTTGCTGGTCAATATTTGTCCACTCCTGACGCAAAACATCCCTCAGTTGGTTTAACGTTACCGGCTGACGTCGTCTGACGCGGCGGTCTAACGTATCCCACAAATGTTCTATGGGTGACAAGTCTGGTGACAAAGCAGGCCACGGCAGGGTTTCAATATTGTTCTGCTCCAATAATGTGGTGGAAATCCGAGCAGTATGACACCTGGCGTTGTCCTGTTGGAACAGTGTGACGTTTCTGTTGGCGTTAAAGAACGGCACAACAACTGGCGCAAGGATCTCATCACAGTACCGCTGGGCGTTTAGGTTCCTGTCCACCACTAACAGTTCAGTGCGACTGCCGAAGGTGATACCACCATAACGCTTCTGCCCCCGAACAGATCGACCTGACATACACATGCGTCGGCATAACGTTCACCGCGTCTGCGATATACCCGCTCTCTGCCATCCGCTCGACGCAAACAGAACCGCGATTCATCGCTAAACATCACCGAATTCCACTGTAACCGAGTTCAGCGAGCACGTTCCGTCGTCCATTCCCGTCGTACGTCACGGTAACGTCGTGTCAGGATGGGTCCAACGTATGGCCGGATAGGCACGAATGCCACGTTCACCGAGCCGGTTCCTGACTGTTTGTGCACTGATGCGATTGTTGGTCATCCCAGGAGTAACTGCAGCTGTGTGCGTAGCAGGTAGGAACCAGTCACGTAAATGTGACGTCCAAATGTGACGGTCCTGTTCACGCGTCGTCACACGTGGTCGACCAGATCTTGGACGGTCGTCCACCGATCCATGTGTTCGATAACGTCGAAGTAGACGTGTTATCGTGATCCGCGTAACCCCGAGTCGATTTGCGACGTCACGCTGACGTAAACCGCCGTCAATCATGCCAATGGCACGCATTCTCTGATTGCGGTTTAGCCTAGGCATTTTGTTAGAGGTAACAATGGGTATGTACGGTGTTTTTCCTCGATGATAATGCAATACCAGTACAATAAACCGGTTTTCCGATTTGTACATGTGTAGGAAGTTGTCTTTGTTGAGGAGCACGTGCAAATCGGAAATTCGGCATTCCAGGATTATCGGGTGTGTATTTACCTATGTTTATGGTTGGCTGACGTTGCAATAAGATACCCGGTACTGATACGTAATAATATATTAAACCTTTCTATGGTTTTATCCGTTTTACGTCATTTTTAGTTTGGTATCGTTTCTTTTTTGACTCAGTATATCTATGGAGGTGGTATAGATATGGCGACTACTTATCCACTGCATAATAGCTAAATGGCTGTCGTTTGTATGGAGATAATTTATAATAGTATATGCAGGAAGGGTTAAGGCAATATCTGTTAAGCCTTATTTCTGGTGTGCACGATTTATAATTAACTATAATCCATTTCTATGCCATGTTGATTAACAGTCTCGAAATACATGCTGCCAGGCATAAACCAAACTCCACCTACTGGAGACATTCACATATTTGCCATAATCCGTTAACAATTACCACCATCAAAATTTGCAATATTCAGTGAAGTCGATGTAAAACAACTTAACCCTTAACCTGCCAATCAGAACTAAAGTCGCTTTTGCAGACAGCATAGAGCCAGATCAGACCATACAGAATGTGCCGTTTGATCAGGCTCTGTATGCGGTTTCCATTCGGATAGTGGAGCTAAAACACTTGCCTGAATAGCAAACAGCATAGAGCCAGATCAGACCGTACAGAATGTGCCGTTTGATCAGGCTTTGTATGCGGTTTCCATTCGGATAGTGGAGCTAAAACACTTGCCTGAATAGCAAACAACATAGATCCTGATATGGTTCCATGCTGTTTGCAAAAGCGTCTTTTCTCGTGGCAGGTTACGGGTTAAAACATGGACACTATAATTACAGATTTGTAGAAAATGTATTGTGCCAATTAACCCTTTGCAAGCTAGTGGCAGATAAAATCACTTTTGCAAATAGCATAGAGCCAGATCAGACGGTACAGAAAGTGCTGTCTGATCACATTCTAGGCTGTTTGCTATTCGGATAGTGGAGCTAAAACACTTGCCTGAATAGCAAACAACATAGATCCTGATATGGTTCCATGCTGTTTGCAAAAGCGTCTTTTCTCGTGGCAGGTTACGGGTTAAAACATGGACACTATAATTACAGATTTGTAGAAAATGTATTGTGCCAATTAACCCTTTGCAAGCTAGTGGCAGATAAAATCACTTTTGCAAATAGCATAGAGCCAGATCAGACGGTACAGAAAGTGCTGTCTGATCACATTCTAGGCTGTTTGCTATTCGGATAGTGGAGCTAAAACACTTGCCTGAATAGCAAACAACATAGAGCCAGATCAGACGGTACAGAAAGTGCCATCTGATCAGATTCTAGGCTGGTTGCTATTCGGATAGTGGAGCTAAATCACTTGGCTGAATAGCAAACAGCATAGAGCCAGATCAGACGGTACAGAAAGTGCCATCTGATCAGATTCTAGGCTGTTTGCTATTCAGATAGTGGAGCTAAATCACTTGGCTGAATAGCAAACAGCATAGAGCCAGATCAGACGGTACAGAAAGTGCCATCTGATCAGATTCTAGGCTGTTTGCTATTCAGATAGTGGAGCTAAATCACTTGGCTGAATAGCAAACAGCATAGAGCCAGATCAGACGGTACAGAAAGTGACATCTGATCATATTCTAGGCTGTTTGCTATTCAGATAGTGGAGCTAAATCACTTGGCTGAATAGCAAACAGCATAGAGCCAGATCAGACGGTACAGAAAGTGCCATCTGATCAGATTCTAGGCTGTTTGCTATTCAGATAGTGGAGCTAAATCACTTGGCTGAATAGCAAACAACATATATCCTAATCTGGATCTATGTTGTTTGCAAATGTGATCTTATTTACTCACCTGGCAAAAGGATAAAGGTGGCAATTCTGTTATGAAAGCTTTCTCCGACTAGGCTCACTTGAAGCTCATTTCACAGTTGTTTATGCTAGCTAAGGTTGTACCAAGCAGTGGAATAAATACTGATTAAAACATTATGTGGGTTGATGTATAGGTCTGTTTAGGATCAAGGACTGGTGAACTGTTTACATTCATCCCAATGGTACATCACCTTTGTACAAGCTCTTCTACATGCAATAGTTACATTCATATCCTAATGGTACATCACCTTTGTACAAGCTTTTCTACATGCAATAGTTCCTATACATGTAGCATGCAAGCATCGACTAAATTCGGTTTTACTACTTGCAGTCGTGGCAAAGTCAAATCTCCCCCATTTCTCCCTAAATCTTCGGGAGGGAGTTCTCCAAAATATTTTAGCCCTGTGCACAATATGTCAACAATTAATGAATATTCATACACCAACCAGTCTGTACATGGATGCACGTGTATACGGATACCAGTGGATGCGCATTCGCTTCAGGTGCGAAAGGTCCGGAGTTCGAGCCCCGCTGGAGCCGTTACGATTGTGCCCTTAGGCAAGGCATTTAATTTCCACTTTTTCTCTTCTCTCTCCCTCGTGGCGATGGATTCCATCAGGAATGAGGTCTCGAGAGTGATTAATATAAGTTATAAGAACTTGTTTCACAATCGAGCTAAAATAAATTTGTATAAAAAACTGACCAGTGTCCGTATGGTGTCCCAGGAAACAGGGCCATGGATAAAGTCCAAAGTTATGTGTATTCTTTGAATCAGCAAATTCGTAGAGATTAACTATCTCTAATAAACACACATACCGGTACCCAATTTTGAATTTCACCATGATTGTAATAAACGCCCGGGTGTGTATAAATATTAGAATAATTACAGTATTTGTATGTTCCCAAAAGTAGTGATATTTAGATCGGTACAATCTAGTGTAATATGTAAATGCTTAAGTAGATATTTAGATCGGTACAATCTAGTGTAATATGTAAATGCTTAAGTAGATATTTAGATCGGTACAATCTAGTGTAATATGTAAATGCTTAAGTAGATATTTAGATCGGTACAATCTAGTGTAATATGTAAATGCTTAAGTAGATATTTAGATCGGTACAATCTAGTGTAATATGTAAATGCTTAAGTAGATATTTAGATCGGTACAATCTAGTGTAATATGTAAATGCTTAAGTAGATATTTAGATCGGTACAATCTAGTGTAATATGTAAATGCTTAAGTAGATATTTAGATCGGTACAATCTAGTGTAATATGTAAATGCTTAAGTAGATATTTAGATCGGTACAATCTAGTGTAATATGTAAATGCTTAAGTAGATATTTAGATCGGTACAATCTAGTGTAATATGTAAATGCTTAAGTAGATATTTAGATCGGTACAATCTAGTGTAATATGTAAATGCTTAAGTAGATATTTAGATCGGTACAATCTAGTGTAATATGTAAATGCTTAAGTAGATATTTAGATCGGTACAATCTAGTGTAATATGTAAATGCTTAAGTAGATATTTAGATCGGTACAATCTAGTGTAATATGTAAATGCTTAAGTAGATATTTAGATCGGTACAATCTAGTGTAATATGTAAATGCTTAAGTAGATATTTAGATCGGTACAATCTAGTGTAATATGTAAATGCTTAAGTAGATATTTAGATCGGTACAATCTAGTGTAATATGTAAATGCTTAAGTAGATATTTAGATCGGTACAATCTAGTGTAATATGTAAATGCTTAAGTAGATATTTAGATCGGTACAATCTAGTGTAATATGTAAATGCTTAAGTAGATATTTAGATCGGTACAATCTAGTGTAATATGTAAATGCTTAAGTAGATATTTAGATCGGTACAATCTAGTGTAATATGTAAATGCTTAAGTAGATATTTAGATCGGTACAATCTAGTATAATATGTAAATGCTTAAGTAGATATTTAGATCGGTACAATCTAGTGTAATATGTAAATGCTTAAGTAGATATTTAGATCGGTACAATCTAGTGTAATATGTAAATGCTTAAGTAGATATTTAGATCGGTACAATCTAGTGTAATATGTAAATGCTTAAGTAGATATTTAGATCGGTACAATCTAGTGTAATATGTAAATGCTTAAGTAGATATTTAGATCGGTACAATCTAGTGTAATATGTAAATGCTTAAGTAGATATTTAGATCGGTACAATCTAGTGTAATATGTAAATGCTTAAGTAGATATTTAGATCGGTACAATCTAGTGTAATATGTAAATGCTTAAGTAGATATTTAGATCGGTACAATCTAGTGTAATATGTAAATGCTTAAGTAGATATTTAGATCGGTACAATCTAGTGTAATATGTAAATGCTTAAGTAGATATTTAGATCGGTACAATCTAGTGTAATATGTAAATGCTTAAGTAGATATTTAGATCGGTACAATCTAGTGTAATATGTAAATGCTTAAGTAGATATTTAGATCGGTACAATCTAGTGTAATATGTAAATGCTTAAGTAGATATTTATTATAATATGCATAAATTTGTTATGCATCAGCATATTTTGCAATTTTGCACATTGCACGGATACTATGCAGTTTTTATCTGACAGATATTCAAACGTGTTCAAGCTTGTATTTTAGCCCATTCAACATCAAGTATTATTGACATGGACTGGTGCATGATATTTTTAGACCAATAAATTAATAAGAAAATTACATTTAGACTAATTTATATGAAAAAGTTGGCAGTTTCTTACGGAGGTTGGTGCACCCAAGTACTGGTTAACCCCGCTGGAGCCTGCCCAGGAAAGGTATTGTTAGGTAAACTGCCCGCCGGCGATATAGCCCGAAATGGTGCTGATGCAGGCGTAAAACCCGAAATATAACATATAAAATATAACATAACATTTAGACTAGTTCATTTATCAAATTACCCATCTTGATAAATGAACTGGTCCGAATGTAATTTTCTTATTCATTTATTGGTCTAAGAATATCATGGACCAGTCCATGTCAGTTACTTGGTGTTGAATTGGTTAATGGTGAAACTAATAGTCAAATATGTCATGTAATTTCATTAGAATTTGTGTCGTAACGTTTGGTACTATTCTAATGTAAATTCCATGCCACATTTCAGTTTTAAATTAGAAAAACACATTTAATGAATTGTCGTCTGCTACAATTATTGCAAGTTATATCCTTTATTTGACCCCACATGCACATAGTTAACAAGGAAATATAAATTACTGATCTGCAGATAGATTTTGTGAATTTAATTGAATTATATATATCATGTATGTAGGGAAAGTTATTTTGCGATACCTCTAATTGTTTGCATTTAATTATTTGGACACGCTCAATTAACCGCTCGAATAAATTACTCGCTGTCAATGTGGATGCGCGTTCGCTTCAGGTGCGAAAGGTCCGGAGTTCGAGCCCCACTGGAGCCGTTACGATTGTGCCCTTAGGCAAGGCATTTAAATTCCACATTGCCTCTTCTCTCTCCCTCGTGGCGATGGATTCGATCAGGAATGAGGTCTCGAGAGTGATTTATATAAGTTGAAATAACTTGTTTCGCAATCGAGCTAAAATAAATTTGTATAAACTAATGAATTATTAAAATAATTATAATCTGTATACAAAGTTCCTGCAACTTTATAGTAATCGGTCTCGAGACTTTATATTTGATGAAATCCATCATCTTGAGTAAGCAGCAATGTGGATTTGGAGAGGGTTCTGCCTAAGGACATCGCCACACTGTATTGGCTGGACCCGACCTCACAACCCATTGACAACCCTCGCGGCGATGGATTCCATCGGGAATGAGGTCTCGAGAGTGATTAATATAAGTTGTAAGAACTTATTTCGCAATCGAGCTAAAATAAATTTGTATACACTAACCCATTGATTAACCCTTGAAATGCTGAATAAATTGGAAGGAATGTGCAAACAACATAGATCCAGTTCAGCTACACTATCCGAATAGCAAAAGGCATAGAGCCTGATGAGCTGGCACGCTATGTGTACGTTCTGTGCCATCTGATCCGGCTCTACATATATACTCGTTTCCAGCACCTGTCTCCTTATTGGACATGACTTGAAATAAGTTACACCCAACCCTGTCTCCTTATTGGACATGACTTGAAATAAGTTACACCCAACCCTGTCTCCTTATTGGACATGACTTGAAATAAGTTACACCCAACCCTGTCTCCTTATTGGACATGACTTGAAACAAGTTACACCCAATCCTGTCTCCTTATTGGACATGACTTGAAATAAATTACACCCAACCCTGTCTCCTTATTGGACATGACTTGAAACAAGTTACACCCAACCCTGTCTCCTTATTGGACATGCTGTGAAACAAGTTACACCCAACCCTGTCTCCTTATTGGACATGCTGTGAAACAAGTTACACCCAACCCTGTCTACCCATTGGACATGCTGTGAAGCAAGTTACACCCAACCCTGTCTCCTTATTGGACATTTCGTGAAACAAGTTACACCCAACCCTGTCTCCTTATTGGACATGTCGTGAAACAAGTTACACCCAACCCTGTCTCCTTATTGGACATGACTTGAAATAAGTTACACCCAACCCTGTCTCCTTATTGGACATGTCGTGAAATAAGTTACACCCAACCCTGTCTCCTTATTGGACATGACTTGAAACAAGTTACACCCAACCCTGTCTCCTTATTGGACATGCTGAGAAACAAGTTACACCCAACCCTGTCTCCTTATTGGACATGTCGTGAAACAAGTTACACCCAACCCTGTCTCCTTATTGGACATGACTTGAAACAAGTTACACCCAACCCTGTATCCATTGGACATGCTGTGAAACAAGTTACACCCAACCCTGTCTCCTTATTAGACATGACTTGAAACAAGTTACACCCAACCCTGTCTACCCATTGGACATGACTTGAAACAAGTTACACCCAACCCTGTCTACCCATTGGACATGCTGTGAAACAAGTTACACCCAACCCTGGCTCCTTATTGGACATGACTTGAAATAAGTTACACCCAACCCTGTCTCCTTATTGGACATGACTTGAAACAAGTTACACCCAACCCTGTCTACCCATTGGACATGCTGTGAAACAAGTTACACCCAACCCTGTCTCCTTATTGAACAGGTCGTAAAACAAGTTTATGTGTATTTGCAGTTATGAGTATTTAGATAATAGTGAAGCTGGACCACCGACTGAGATGCCAGAGTACAGCAGCACAGAGGATGATATATCCGATACAGAATCAGTCCAGCTTCAACCATTCATACACCAGGTAAATAGAAAACCAGTCCAGCTTCAACCATTCATACACCAGGTAAATAGAGAACCAGTCCAGCTTCAACCATTCATACACCAGGTAAATAGAGAACCAGTCCAGCTTCAACCATTCATACACCGGGTAAATAGAGAACCAGTCCAGCTTCAACCATTCATACACCAGGTACATAGAGAACCAGTCCAGCTTCAACCATTCATACACCAGGTAAATAGAGAACCAGTCCAGCTTCAACCATTCATACACCAGGTAAATAGAGAACCAGTCCAGCTTCAACCATTCATACACCAGGTAAATAGAGAACCAGTCCAGCTTCAACCATTCATACACCAGGTAAATAGAGAACCAGTCCAGCTTCAACCATTCATACACCAGGTAAATAGAGAACCAGTCCAGCTTCAACCATTCATACACCAGGTAAATAGAGAACCAGTCCAGCTTCAACCATTCATACACCAGGTAAATAGAGAACCAGTCCAGCTTCAACCATTCATACACCAGGTAAATAGAGAACCAGTCCAGCTTCAACCATTCATACACCAGGTAAATAGAGAACCAGTCCAGCTTCAACCATTCATACACCAGGTAAATAGAGAACCAGTCCAGCTTCAACCATTCATACACCAGGTAAATAGAGAACCAGTCCAGCTTCAACCATTCATACACCAGGTAAATAGAGAACCAATCCAGCTTCAACCATTCATACACCAGGTAAATAGAGAACCAGTCCAGCTTCAACCATTCATACACCAGGTAAATAGAGAACCAGACCAGCTTCAACCATTTATACACCAGGTAAATAGAGAACCAGTCCAGCTTCAACCATTCATACACCAGGTAAATAGAGAACCAGTCCAGCTTAAACCATTCATACACCAGGTAAATAGAGAACCAGTCCAGCTTCAACCATTCATACACCAGGTAAATAGAGAACCAGTCCAGCTTCAACCATTCATACACCAGGTAAATAGAGAACCAGTCCAGCTTCAACTGTTCATACACCAGGTAAATAGAGAACCAGTCCAGTTTCAACCATTCATACACCAGGTAAATAGAGAACCAGTCCAGTTTCAACCATTCATACACCAGGTAAATAGAGAACCAGACCAGCTTAAACCATGCATACACTTGTTATAAGAATTATACTGGATGAAATGTAAGTGGTTATGAGGTTGTGAATTATAGTGGAAAAGGAAGAGGCTCTTGACAGTAGCAGTCAAACTTGAATAAATATCAAAAAGATCCTTAAAGCAATTGTGTTTATTTCTCTGAAATTAGAGGTTATGTCTTCTCGTTATCACCAAAGTAATGTACCGTACTTACTCACCTATAAGACGGGAATTTTCTCTCCAGATTATTATCTCAAAGTGACTTTCTGTCTTGGTGAGTGATAAAAATGTTAAAAATCCAATTTTATTTTTTTAAAAATCAGTTTGTTCCAGCTCTGTCTGTGAACTGAACTTGTTGTGCATCAGTGCATTACTTTATGATTTGACATAATTGACAGTGCTTTGACGGTAGAATTTGTTTGATACTTACTTCTGAGTGGTTTCCATTTTCTCAATCCGTCTTATAGGCGGGTTTAGTCTAAATACCACTGATTTGAGACAACCGTTGGTGGGTCGTCTTACAGTCGAGATCGTCTTATAGGCGGATTTAGTCTAAATACCACTGATTTGAGATGACCATTGGTGGGTCGTCTTACAGTCGAGATCGTCTTATAGGCGGGTTTAGTCTAAATACCACTGATTTGAGACAAACGTTGGTGGGTCGTCTTACAATCGAGATCGTCTTATAGGCAAGTATATATGGTAACAGTATGTAAAGATATTATGAAACAACCTGTATCCTCCATATATACTTGTCTTCTTGCAGAGTGCAGACTGACACGTGCCAACATTTAATTTTCTGCATGTTGTACTATTTCTATGCGAAAACAATTGATACATGGATGAGTTATGTTTTGTTGTAGGTTGGAGGACACAGTTGTGTACTGAGATTTAACGAGACGACACTATGTAAGCCCCTCATCACCAGGGAGCAAATATTCTATGAATCGCTGTCGACAGAACTAAAGGTGTTCATCCCAGATTATCGAGGTAATGCACCGATAAGTTGTAGCCAGATAACAGATGGTACAGTCTACACCTGCTCTGCAGATCGCCAAGGTCGCCATTGGCTAAAATATGCCAACATTGGCTGAAATGATAAAAACGGCGAAAATCTGTAAAATTTTCGCAAATTGGAAATTTCCCTCGTCTATTGATGGGAAATTAGTCTATGGTGAAAACAGTTTTAGTTTCAATTTCAAAATATTTTTTCAAGAAATATGACCAGAATCGATATATTTTGGTAAATTCTTGCATTCCAGGAACCATCAATGTCCTTTGCATCATTTTCAATTGATATCAATCGGGATTAAAGATTAGTGTTATAAATGAAGTTTTTTTTAAATGTCGATTCGCACCCAAATCTGTTCATTCTTCGGGCAATTTTTTACTGTAAGTTTTTGCGCTTTTGCGCTACACAATTTCTTGATCTACGAATTACTTTCTATGACTTTTTGTGTCATATACAGAATTATGACAATACACGTCTCGACTTCTGACAACTTAATTAACCGTTGCTAAATATAATACCTTTCGCCACTAATTCAAGTGGCATTGACTCTTCAATCGTCATTTTCAATTTTCTTACCGTTACCAACTAAGAACAAAATTGACCAGATGAGAGATGTCAAGTTTCTGTTTTATTATTATTTAAGATACATATTCGAGTTCGGAGAATGCACAGGTTTGCATGTTGATAACATTATATATGTTACCTCAGGGGTAAAAGTTTTAATTGTTGCATTCTATTTCTGTCACGGTGTCCTTCATTTCCTCAGTTGTTAAATTTATTACATCATCTAGTAAAAACCTGGAAATTTCCAGTTTTCAAATAGACATGACCAAAATACACTGTGAAAATGCAGTTTGTCCTATGAATAAATGTAATCCCTGACTGTTTTGGGTCCAGGAATAATAAAAGGTGAAATTTGAACAAGATGTCTCAATTAGTACACAAGTTATAAGCAAATAACTGCAATTACTATTTCAACTGAAATCGAAATATTTCGAACAGTTGTACATGTATGTACTATTTTTTATTTTGTAATAAATGTGTCTATTTCATCTGCAAAACAAACACATCATTAGAATGAGCAGAGACAACTCTATAAATGGTCCAACGTTGAGAATGTTATCTTAATGAAAGAAAGAACTATGAAGAAATAAAGCGTGCATGTCGTGATTGGCTAAAGAAAACACAGATTTGGCTAAGAAATAAATTGGCTACTAAAAAATAAAAGCCAGGGCAGGCCCTGATCTGTTATGTCGAATTCCATCGGACCGAACAAAATACTTCGACATAATCAAAGTTTGACATAAATGATATTGGACAATATTTCCCAAGATAATGTTTCTAGTAGATTGTAGGCCTGTCACAGTCATATACGCTTGTTCCATAATTAATCATTTTCCAAGTTGTCATTGTCCATTATATAACCGTGGCTATGCCAGGCTATGCAAGTTCACCTTAAGCGAACTATTTATCGCCAGTCACTGACCGGCTCTGATCTCTACACAATGGTACCATAATAAACCCCCACACAAGTTCTGTACAGTAATAGATAATTGACAGGTAATGATGCATGCCTAATTTCCATATACTAATACATAATTGATAAGCAATGATGGGTTATCTGAAGGTTAGTAATTGGTCAATTGATTTGTCAGCGATCAGGCCAGTGAGAGGGGAGTAACAGTGACCACTGGCATCCAGCAACAAGTGCATTCAAATGTCATCTTCATTAGAAGTCAGTTGAGAGAATAACCAAAGAACATAGCGGAATAATTAGGCGACAAGCTGTGGAAGTCGTGATAGCGTAGTGGTAGCGTGTTCGCGAAAGGCCCAGAGTTTGAGTTTCGCTGGAGCGGTTACGATTGTGCCCTTATGCAAGGCATTTAAATTCCATGTTGCCTCTTCTCTTGCCCTCGTGGCGATGGATTCCATCAGGAATGAGGTCTCGTTAGTGATTAATATAAGTTGTAGGAACTTCGTTTCGCAATCAAGCTAATTAATTTGTATACATGTAAACTAAACCAAAATCGAATTGAATGTATTTCAAAAGAAACTTTTTTTCCCCTTCGTTTGCTGACACTCATCCATGAATGAATGTAAAACTCCCAGCTGTGGTATTATTTATATTTCAATGTGATGTCCCGATATTTATGCCAGCAATCTTAACCTGTCAATCACAACTAAAGTCGTTTTTGCAACCAGCATAGAGCCTGATCAGTCGGCACCTTCTGTGGACGGAATGAAGAATATGAAGAATCCTGTTCCTAGAAATAACAAAATATATCTCAACCTCTTCTTATATATTATATATGTCCGATTAGCGCAGTGGTTAGCGCGCTCGTTTCTCACCAATGCAACCCGGGTTCCATCCTCGGACCGGGAAGTATGTGAGATGGCACGGTGGTTGCCAGATCGGACAGGTGGGTTATCTCTGGGTACTCCGGTTTCTTCCCACACGAATGACCACATTTACGCTTTCATCCGCGCCAACGAGAGTGATTAATATAAGTTGTTAGAACTTGCTTCGCAATCGTTATAAAATAAATAAAGTTTAAACTTTATATATTAACCCTTTGACCTGCCAATGAAGTAGCAATGATGAATGAACTTCAACCTATCGGTTAACCCGTAAATCTGCCAATCATGACTAAAGCATAGAGCTAGATCAGACTGTGTGATCAGGATCTATGTTGTTTGCTATTCAGACAAGTGTCTTAGCTCCACTATCCGAATAGCAAACAGCATAGAGCCTGATCAGACAGCACTTTCTGTGCCGATAACCCCCAAAAGTAAACAAACATTCCCAGTAACATCTATGGCGGTGTGGTAGACATGTTGACTGCCTGTCCATTGATTATGTGGTAAGTGGCTGTCGTTTGTATATATAATTAGTAGCTATATCAGCATATGGGGAAAAGGATATCAGCCTATGGGGGAAGGATATCAGCATATGGGGGGAGGATATCAGCCTATGGGGGGAGGATATCAGCATATGGGGGGAGGATATCAGCCTATGGGGGAAGGATATCAGCATATGGGGGAGGATATCAGCCTATGGGGGAAGGATATCAGCATATGGGGGAGGATATCAGCATATGGGGGAAAGGATATCAGCCTATGGGGGAAGGATATCAGCTATGGGGGGAGGATATCAGCTTATGGGGGGAGGATATCAGCATATGGGGGGAGGATATCAGCATATGGGGGAGGATATCAGCCTATGGGGGAAGGATATCATCTTATGGGGGAAGGATATCAGCCTATGGGGGGAAGGATATCAGCATATGGGGGGAGGATATCAGCCTATGGGGGGAGGATATCAGCCTATGGGGGAAGGATATCAGCTTATGGGGAAGGATATCAGCCTATGGGGGGAAGGATATCAGCATATGGGGAGGAGGATATCAGCATATGGGGGAGGATATCAGCCTATGGGGGAGGATATCAGCCTATGGGGGAAGGATATCAGCTTATGGGGGAAGGATATCAGCATATGGGGGGAGGATATCAGCCTATGGGGGGAGGATATCAGCTTATGGGGGAGGATATCAGCCTATGGGGGAGGATATCAGCCTATGGGGGAGGATATCAGCATATGGGGGGAGATATCAGCCTATGGGGGAGGATATCAGCCTATGGGGGAAGGATATCAGCATATGGGGGAGGATATCAGCCTATGGGGGGAGGATATCAGCCTATGGGGGGAGGATATCAGCCTATGGGGGAGGATATCAGCATATGGGGGGAGGATATCAGCCTATGGGGGAAGGATATCAGCTTATGGGGGAAGGATATCAGCTTATGGGGGAAGGATATCAGCTTATGGGGGAAGGATATCAGCATATGGGGAAAGGATATCAGCTTAAGGGGGGAGGATATCAGCATATGGGGGAAGGATATGAGCATATGGGGGAAGGATATCAGCTTATGGGGAAAAGGATTGAAGTTCAGAGCTCTTATTTATGCAATAAAACATTTCCGTTGATATAAACCTTAAAGATCAAATGTGAACAGTTTATTGTTTAAACATGACTACTGTGGTTGCCTATTGCAGGGATTATCGAGGTGGAGCTGCAAGAAGGAAGCGATGGACAGATTACGCTCATTGGTCACCCTGTCCAGTCAAACACATACGGTCAAGGATGTACGTCGCATGGGTCGTCCCCCACCAGGGCCTCTCCTAAGCGATTTGAGCGGACAAATTCCCCATTGTCCAGTGGTAGTGAAACAGATCACAACGAGAGCTCTGTAGTACCATCCAGGAACCAGAACTCTGTGCCAGCTGACAACACATACAGGTAACATGCACTTAAAATCACTAGCCGCTCACCGCTGTAAGATGGAATGTAGGTGGCCGAGTGGTTACGGTCGTTGACTTCAAATCACTAGCCGCTCACCGCTGTAAGATGGAATGTAGGTGGCCGAGTGGTTACAGTCGTGACTTCAAATCACTAGCCGCTCACTGCTGTAGGATGGAATGTAGGTGGCTGAGTGGTTACAGTCATGACTTCAAATCACTAGCTGCTCACCGGTGTAAGATGGAATGTAGGTGGCTGAGTGGTTACTGTCGTGACTTCAAATCACTAGCCGCTCACTGCTGTAGGATGGAATGTAGGTGACTGAGTGGTTACGGTCGTTGACTTCAAATCACTAGCCGCTCACCGCTGTAGGATGGAATGTAGGTGGCCGAGTGGTTACTGTCGTGACTTCAAATCACTAGCTGCTCACCGGTGTAAGATGGAATGTAGGTGGCTGAGTGGTTACTGTCGTGACTTCAAATCACTAGCCGCTCACTGCTGTAGGATGGAATGTAGGTGACTGAGTGGTTACGGTCGTTGACTTCAAATCACTAGCCGCTCACCGCTGTAGGATGGAATGTAGGTGGCCGAGTGGTTACTGTCGTGACTTCAAATCACTTGCCTCTCACTGCTGTAGGATGGAATGTAGGTGACTGAGTGGTTACTGTCGTGACTTCAAATCACTAGCTGCTCACCGGTGTAAGATGGAATGTAGGTGGCTGAGTGGTTACTGTCGTGACTTCAAATCACTAGCCGCTCACTGCTGTAGGATGGAATGTAGGTGACTGAGTGGTTACGGTCGTTGACTTCAAATCACTAGCCGCTCACCGCTGTAGGATGGAATGTAGGTGGCCGAGTGGTTACTGTCGTGACTTCAAATCACTAGCTGCTCACCGGTGTAAGATGGAATGTAGGTGGCTGAGTGGTTACTGTCGTGACTTCAAATCACTAGCTGCTCACCGGTGTAAGATGGAATGTAGGTGGCTGAGTGGTTACTGTCGTGACTTCAAATCACTAGCCGCTCACTGCTGTAGGATGGAATGTAGGTGACTGAGTGGTTACGGTCGTTGACTTCAAATCACTAGCCGCTCACCGCTGTAGGATGGAATGTAGGTGGCTGAGTGGTTACTGTCGTGACTTCAAATCACTAGCCGCTCACCGCTGTAGGATGGAATGTAGGTGGCCGAGTGGTTACTGTCGTGACTTCAAATCACTAGCTGCTCACCGGTGTAAGATGGAATGTAGGTGGCTGAGTGGTTACTGTCGTGACTTCAAATCACTAGCTGCTCACCGGTGTAAGATGGAATGTAGGTGGCTGAGTGGTTACTGTCGTGACTTCAAATCACTAGCTGCTCACCGGTGTAAGATGGAATGTAGGTGGCTGAGTGGTTACTGTCGTGACTTCAAATCACTTGCCTCTCACCGCTGTAGGATGGAATGTAGGTGGCCGAGTGGTTACTGTCGTGACTTCAAATCACTAGCTGCTCACCGGTGTAAGATGGAATGTAGGTGGCTGAGTGGTTACTGTCGTGACTTCAAATCACTAGCTGCTCACCGGTGTAAGATGGAATGTAGGTGGCTGAGTGGTTACGGTCGTTGACTTCAAATCACTAGCTGCTCACCGGTGTAAGATGGAATGTAGGTGGCTGAGTGGTTACTGTCGTGACTTCAAATCACTAGCTGCTCACCGGTGTAAGATGGAATGTAGGTGGCTGAGTGGTTACTGTCGTGACTTCAAATCACTTGCCTCTCACCGCTGTAGGATGGAATGTAGGTGGCTGAGTGGTTACTGTCGTGACTTCAAATCACTAGCTGCTCACTGCTGTAGGATGGAATGTAGGTGGCTGAGTGGTTACTGTCGTGACTTCAAATCACTAGCTGCTCACCGGTGTAAGATGGAATGTAGGTGGCTGAGTGGTTACTCTCGTGACTTCAAATCACTTGCCGCTCACTGCTGTAGGATGGAATGTAGGTGGCTGAGTGGTTACTGTCGTGACTTCAAATCACTTGCCTCTCACTGCTGTAGGATGGAATGTAGGTGGCTGAGTGGTTACTGTCGTGACTTCAAATCACTAGCCGCTCACCGTTGTAAGATGGAATGTAGGTGGCCGAGTGGTTACTGTCGTGACTTCAAATCACTAGCCGCTCACCGGTGTAAGATGGAATGTAGGTGGCTGAGTGGTTACTGTCGTGACTTCAAATCACTAGCTGCTCACCGGTGTAAGATGGAATGTAGGTGGCTGAGTGGTTACTGTCGTGACTTCAAATCACTAGCTGCTCACCGGTGTAGGATGGAATGTAGGTGGCTGAGTGGTTACGGTCGTGACTTCACTTGCCTCTCACCGCTGTAAGATGGAATGTAGGTGGCTGAGTGGTTACTGTCGTGACTTCACTAGCTGCTCACCGCTGTAGGATGGAATGTAGGTGGTTGAGTGGTTACTGTCGTGACTTCACTAGCTGCTCACCGCTGTAGGATGGAATGTAGGTGGCTGAGTGGTTACTGTCGTGACTTCACTAGCTGCTCACCGCTGTAGGATGGAATGTAGGTGGCCGAGTGGTTACTGTCGTGACTTCAAATCACTAGCTGCTCACCGGTGTAAGATGGAATGTAGGTGGCTGAGTGGTTACTGTCGTGACTTCAAATCACTTGCCTCTCACTGCTGTAGGATGGAATGTAGGTGACTGAGTGGTTACTGTCGTGACTTCAAATCACTAGCTGCTCACCGGTGTAAGATGGAATGTAGGTGGCTGAGTGGTTACTGTCGTGACTTCAAATCACTAGCCGCTCACTGCTGTAGGATGGAATGTAGGTGACTGAGTGGTTACGGTCGTTGACTTCAAATCACTAGCCGCTCACCGCTGTAGGATGGAATGTAGGTGGCCGAGTGGTTACTGTCGTGACTTCAAATCACTAGCTGCTCACCGGTGTAAGATGGAATGTAGGTGGCTGAGTGGTTACTGTCGTGACTTCAAATCACTAGCCGCTCACTGCTGTAGGATGGAATGTAGGTGACTGAGTGGTTATGGTCGTTGACTTCAAATCACTAGCCGCTCACCGCTGTAGGATGGAATGTAGGTGGCCGAGTGGTTACTGTCGTGACTTCAAATCACTAGCTGCTCACCGGTGTAAGATGGAATGTAGGTGGCTGAGTGGTTACTGTCGTGACTTCAAATCACTAGCCGCTCACCGCTGTAGGATGGAATGTAGGTGGCCGAGTGGTTACTGTCGTGACTTCAAATCACTAGCTGCTCACCGGTGTAAGATGGAATGTAGGTGGCTGAGTGGTTACTGTCGTGACTTCAAATCACTAGCCGCTCACTGCTGTAGGATGGAATGTAGGTGACTGAGTGGTTACTGTCGTGACTTCAAATCACTAGCTGCTCACCGGTGTAAGATGGAATGTAGGTGGCTGAGTGGTTACTGTCGTGACTTCAAATCACTTGCCTCTCACTGCTGTAGGATGGAATGTAGGTGGCTGAGTGGTTACTGTCGTGACTTCAAATCACTAGCTGCTCACCGGTGTAAGATGGAATGTAGGTGGCTGAGGGTTACTGTCGTGACTTCAAATCACTTGCCGCTCACTGCTGTAGGATGGAATGTAGGTGGCTGAGTGGTTACTGTCGTGACTTCAAATCACTTGCCTCTCACTGCTGTAGGATGGAATGTAGGTGGCTGAGTGGTTACTGTCGTGACTTCAAATCACTAGCCGCTCACCGGTGTAAGATGGAATGTAGGTGGCCGAGTGGTTACTGTCGTGACTTCAAATCACTAGCCGCTCACCGGTGTAAGATGGAATGTAGGTGGCTGAGTGGTTACTGTCGTGACTTCAAATCACTAGCTGCTCACCGGTGTAAGATGGAATGTAGGTGGCTGAGTGGTTACTGTCGTGACTTCAAATCACTAGCTGCTCACCGGTGTAAGATGGAATGTAGGTGGCTGAGTGGTTACTGTCGTGACTTCACTTGCCTCTCACCGCTGTAAGATGGAATGTAGGTGGCTGAGTGGTTACTGTCGTGACTTCACTAGCTGCTCACCGCTGTAGGATGGAATGTAGGTGGTTGAGTGGTTACTGTCGTGACTTCACTAGCTGCTCACCGCTGTAGGATGGAATGTAGGTGGCTGAGTGGTTACTGTCGTGACTTCAAATCACTAGCTGCTCACCGGTGTAAGATGGAATGTAGGTGGCTGAGTGGTTACTGTCGTGACTTCAAATCACTAGCTGCTCACCGGTGTAAGATGGAATGTAGGTGGCTGAGTGGTTACTGTCGTGACTTCAAATCACTAGCCGCTCACTGCTGTAAGATGGAATGTAGGTGGCCGAGTGGTTACGGTCGTTGACTTCAAATCACTAGCCGCTCACTGCTGTAGGATGGAATGTAGGTGACTGAGTGGTTACGGTCGTTGACTTCAAATCACTAGCCGCTCACCGCTGTAGGATGGAATGTAGGTGGCCGAGTGGTTACTGTCGTGACTTCAAATCACTAGCTGCTCACCGGTGTAAGATGGAATGTAGGTGGCTGAGTGGTTACTGTCGTGACTTCAAATCACTAGCTGCTCACCGGTGTAAGATGGAATGTAGGTGGCTGAGTGGTTACTGTCGTGACTTCAAATCACTAGCCGCTCACTGCTGTAAGATGGAATGTAGGTGGCCGAGTGGTTACGGTCGTTGACTTCAAATCACTAGCCGCTCACTGCTGTAGGATGGAATGTAGGTGACTGAGTGGTTACGGTCGTTGACTTCAAATCACTAGCCGCTCACCGCTGTAGGATGGAATGTAGGTGGCCGAGTGGTTACTGTCGTGACTTCAAATCACTAGCTGCTCACCGGTGTAAGATGGAATGTAGGTGGCGAGTGGTTACTGTCGTGACTTCAAATCACTAGCTGCTCACCGGTGTAAGATGGAATGTAGGTGGCTGAGTGGTTACTGTCGTGACTTCAAATCACTAGCTGCTCACCGGTGTAAGATGGAATGTAGGTGTCTGAGTGGTTACTGTCGTGACTTCAAATCACTTGCCTCTCACTGCTGTAGGATGGAATGTAGGTGGCTGAGTGGTTACTGTCGTGACTTCAAATCACTAGCCGCTCACCGGTGTAAGATGGAATGTAGGTGGCCGAGTGGTTACTGTCGTGACTTCAAATCACTAGCCGCTCACCGGTGTAAGATGGAATGTAGGTGGCTGAGTGGTTACTGTCGTGACTTCAAATCACTAGCTGCTCACCGGTGTAAGATGGAATGTAGGTGGCTGAGTGGTTACTGTCGTGACTTCAAATCACTAGCCGCTCACTGCTGTAAGATGGAATGTAGGTGGCCGAGTGGTTACTGTCGTGACTTCAAATCACTAGCTGCTCACCGGTGTAAGATGGAATGTAGGTGGCTGAGTGGTTACTGTCGTGACTTCACTAGCTGCTCACCGCTGTAGGATGGAATGTAGGTGGCTGAGTGGTTACTGTCGTGACTTCACAGCTGCTCACCGCTGTAGATGGAATGTAGGTGGCTGAGTGGTTACTGTCGTGACTTCACTAGCTGCTCACCGCTGTAGGATGGAATGTAGGTGGCTGAGTGGTTACTGTCGTGACTTCACTTGCTCTCACCGGTGTAAGATGGAATGTAGGTGGCTGAGTGGTTACGGTCGTGACTTCACTTGCCTCTCACCGCTGTAAGATGGAATGTAGGTGGCTGAGTGGTTACTGTCGTGACTTCACTAGCTGCTCACCGGTGTAGGATGGAATGTAGGTGGCTGAGTGGTTACGGTCGTGACTTCACTTGCTCTCACCGCTGTAAGATGGAATGTAGGTGGCTGAGTGGTTACTGTCGTGACTTCACTAGCTGCTCACCGCTGTAGATGGAATGTAGGCTGAGTGGTTACGGTCGTGACTTCATTTGCCGCTCACCGGTGTAGGATGGAATGTAGGTGGCTGAGTGGTTACGGTCGTGACTTCACTTGCCGCTCACCGCTGTAGGATGGAATGTAGGTGGCTGAGTGGTTACTGTCGTGACTTCACTTGCCTCTCACCGGTGTAGGATGGAATGTAGGTGGCTGAGTGGTTACGGTCGTGACTTCACTTGCCTCTCACCGGTGTAGATGGAATGTAGGTGGCTGAGTGGTTACGGTCGTGACTTCACTTGCCTCTCACCGGTGTAGGATGGAATGTAGGTGGCTGAGTGGTTACGGTCGTGACTTCACTTGCCGCTCACCGGTGTAAGATGGAATGTAGGTGGCTGAGTGGTTACGTCGTGACTTCACTTGCCGCTCACCGGTGTAAGATGGAATGTAGGTGGCTGAGTGGTTACGGTCGTGACTTCACTTGCCTCTCACCGGTGTAAGATGGAATGTAGGTGGCTGAGTGGTTACGGTCGTGACTTCACTTGCCTCTCACCAATTCTGGGTCGAATCCCACTGGGGTGTTGAATTTGCTCTTGTAACGAAGCTATCCTGCTGACTTCCGGAAGGTCGGTGGTTATACCCAGTATCTTCCTCCACCAATAATTGTTGAGATTAATTAATTAATGAGAGTTGCCATTTTGACAAAAGCTGTCGTGCAATTTAAACCCCCAAAAACAATCAAACGTGGATCTGCCAGGTCTAGTTTACCCGGTCGCCCTCCCGTGCCTGAAATACTGATTAAATATCACCTGGGGACTTCCAACAATCAAACGTGGGATGTTTTGCGAATATGAACACAATTCCCCCTCCCCACAAATTCTTAAAATAATCTTCTCACGAACTGCCAGCTGGATTTTGCAGAATCTTGGTAGGAATGATCGATGTACAATGCTCTTTCAAAGCCTTTTCAGATTTGTTAAAATGGAGTTTGTCGCGAATAAAAGATGGCCATTGTCTAAAAATAACACAAATTCTTCAAATATGTGATTATCGGATTTTGCAACATTTGGTAGGAATGATTGATGTACAATGCTCTTTCAAAGTTGTTAAAATGTTGACCTCGGGGTAAAAAATGGAGTCAGGTGAGCGATACAGGGTCCACTTGTTTACTCATCTTGTCAACCCAAGAACCTGGAATTTTAACATGGCTGCAATGCTTATTGGCAATTGACCCTGGCTATCCCCACATTCCCTTACAAAAGATTGGTGGAGTTATATTTAAGAATTAATCAGCTCATAGAATGGATCAAAACTCCCAGGTACGAGAGTCTCGAAACAATTTGAAGCCGAGAGCTAGTTACAATCAGGCACTCGAAATTACTCTGTAAATATTATACAGATTTCAATACATTGGAGACATGGCTAATTTAACATTGCTTCTAAAGGGGAATGTTTTGATACCATATTAGATGTACATGTATCAATAATGTTGTCCATCGACCTGTCATTATCGTGACATGTCTGTAGCTTCAGTAATAGCTTCTATAGCAGAGGTCAGAATGTCATCCCTTGTTAGGAAGATTGATACCTGTGTGTGTTTTACGTTTATTTAGCGTCGCTACTGGTTGCCCATATCAGCGACGCCTCCTGAAGAGATTAGTCAGTTTAGATTTTGGCGGATAGTGCAATGATACAGGCAGAGACCCATTCCAGAATCTCCTCTTGTTCTTTTACGTGCACAGTGTGTTTTCTTTTATATTGTCCTCAAAAATGCCACCCGCTCAGTCACACGTTTGGAAATGCTTGAATTGCTCTGAGAATATGAAAACTGCTAGGTGTAATCTATGCAAATTGGACATATTCGGGTACAATATCAATCTGAATAATCATTTGAAGAAGATGACGTTTATACGTAAAACAGAAATTAAGTTAGTTTGGCAATTTTTGTAAGAGTTTGAGTGGTTTTGAGTTTTTGATAGAATTCTTCCCGACCGAATATTCGAATAGTATAATCGCTATTCATTGCCATCCCTAGTAAGTGTTACATAAATGTTGTTCTCTATATGTCTAGTGTAAGACTGTTACGCAGTGGAAGTATTGAAGTAAGCACCCAGACGGACACTGTGTTCCACACACCAGACCCAAAGTCTGGACCCAAATCTGCAAATTTAAATCCGTGGAGCCTCAAATGTCACAAACGACAGCTGGCAGAGATGAGAATGGACAACCAAAACTCGGATATGAAAAGTAAGTCTTATTTATTTTATTGAATTGTGTACATGTACATATTTGTAATCATATTCTTCCAAAAATGTGTAAAGTATGTTCAAGATAGTTGTGTAAATGTATGGCAGCTTTGTAGTCTGAGTAAAGGTATAATTAGAGACTGTGTCCCAGGTTGTAATAATCTTGTGTAAATGTATGTAGACCTTGTCCGATGTTGTAAATAATCTTGTGTAGAGGTATGTAGACCGTGTCCGAGATTGTAAATAATCTTGTGTAGAGGTATGTAGACCTTGTCCGATGTTGTAAATAATCTTGTATGGATAAGTAGTTGCCATATCTATCCAACCTCCAAAGATATTACTGGGACTACATAGAGATTTAGGTTAATATACTATTATATCTCCATACAAACGACAGCCATTTAGCTATCATGCAGTGGATGAGTAGTGGCCATATCTATCCTACCTCCATAGATATTACTGGGACTACATGAGTTGTAGGTTAATATACTATTATATCTCCATACAAATGACAGCCATTTAGCTATCATGCAGTGGATAAGTAGTGGCCATATCTATCCCATTTCCATAGATATTACTGGGACTACATGAGATTCTGGCCTTTATTATGAACATTGGTTTGACTACTACATTGTCAATGTATGTCGTATTGGTAATGGTGTCAAGAGGTGCTTCTATGAGGGAAAGGGTTAATGAACATTGGTTTGGCTACTATACTACATTGTCAAGGTATGTCGTATTGGTAATGGCGTCAAGATGTGCTTCTATGAGGGAAAGGGTTTATGAACATTGGTTTGGCTACTACATTGTCGAGGTATGTCGTATTGGTAATGGCGTCTAGAGGTGCTTCTATGAGGGAAAGGGTTTATGAACATTAGTTTGGCTACTACATTGTCAAGGTATGTCGTATTGGTAATGGCGTCAAGAGATGCTTCTATGAGGGAAAGGGTTTATGAACATTGGTTTGGCTACTATGCTACATTGTCACGGTATGTCGTATTGGTAATGGCGTCAAGAGATGCTTCTATGAGGGAAAGGGTTTATGAACATTGGTTTGGCTACTACAATCAATGTATGTCGTATTGGTAATGGCGTCAAGAGGTGCTTCTATAGGGGAAAGTCAATGTATGTCGTATTGGTAATGGCATCAAGAGGTGCTTCTATAGGGGAAAGTCAATGTACGTCGTATTGGTAATGGCGTCAAGAGGTGCTTCTATAGGGGAAAGTCAATGTATATATCGTATTGGTAATGCCGTCAAGAGGTGCTTCTTTGAGGGAAATGGTTAAATACCCTGTGTGTTATCTATTTACAGAGTTTATACTACTGGAGAATGTAACTGCAAAGTTTAAGTATCCGTGTATCCTGGACTTAAAGATGGGTACACGGCAACATGGCGACGATGCTTCTGAATCCAAGAAGCGTAGTCAAATGAGAAAATGTGCCAATACAACGTCCGGCGCAGTTGGATTACGCCTTATAGGCATGCAGGTAAATACCATACTTACTCGCCTACAGCACGCGAGTTTTATCGCCAGATTGTGGTCTCGAAGTAGCTTCCCGTCTTATAAGCGAGTGATTTTAAAATTAATTTTTTTTTTAAACTCTTAATAATTGATGAGCTTATATTGAAATTACTGAAAGGGTGTAACAAATACATAGACTTGCATAGTTCAGTTTGTCAATATCATTTTAGCAAATCAAATTTATTGTTGTGCATAATTTACAGTGCTTAATTAATTAATTTGTTTCATCTTTACTTCTGAGTTGTTTCCATTTTCTCAACGCGGGTTATACGCGGGTCTATGCAAAATACCACTGATTTAAAACCAAAGTTGGTGTTCGTCTTATAATCGAGATCGTCTTATAAGCGAGTTTGTACGATAGATATATGTCTAGCTTTACCTTGGATTACGCCTTGCAGGCGTGCAGGGAGACGGATATATGACAACTGATTGGAATTTTTATTGCATTCAATTTTATGTTGATGAAAGATTCTGTTTTTCACAACTTTTTTTATTTTCACCCAATGTATCATCAATGCTCATTCAGGAGGGTGATATGGGTGATATGAGTCATCTTCATCACCTTTGGGCCCCTGACTGCCCCCTGGGAGCACCATTTCTCCCTAAAAACAGAATATTATCCAGTAATATACACTGGCCATTGTAAAGTACTCATATTCAAATATTTTATTTAATGGTCACATTGTGTAATATTGTGTATTGAAATTTATTAAATAATACAATTAGATGATGCAATCACGTGCTTTCTCACTTTACCCAAACATTTGGGTCTAGCTTGAGCCCTGCTGATTTAGCCAACTTTCGTATATACTCACCAATGTCTACTATGGCAATGGGCAGCGGAGGCCCTGGCAAGTATGAGATCAACCAATGAGCCAATCAGCTAGCATCTTTCGAGACATGTTGATACGTTTCACATGTAGCATAACACAACATTACAATAGGTCAGAGTTAGCAGATTTTCCAGCAATGCTTTGGTGAAATTGTCAGGGCTCTGTACTCATCAGAACTAAAACAAACTGTGCGACGCCGCCTTGCCTAGTAGCCTATGTACTAAAACAACCTGTGCGACGCGGCCTTGCCTAGTAGCCTATGTACTAAAACAACCTGTGCGACGCGGCCTTGCCTAGTAGCCTATGTACTAAAACAACCTGTGCGACGCGGCCTTGCCTAGTAGCCTATGTACTAAAACAACCTGTGCGACGCGGCCTTGCCTAGTAGCCTATGTACTAAAACAACCTGTGCGACGCGGCCTTGCCTAGTAGCCTATGTACTAAAACAACCTGTGCGACGCGGCCTTGCCTAGTAGCCTATGTACTAAAACAACCTGTGCGACGCGGCCTTGCCTAGTAGCCTATGTACTAAAACAACCTGTGCGACGCGGCCTTGCCTAGTAGCCTATGTACTAAAACAACCTGTGCGACGCGGCCTTGCCTAGTAGCCTATGTACTAAAACAACCTGTGCGACGCGGCCTTGCCTAGTAGCCTATGTACTAAAACAACCTGTGCGACGCGGCCTTGCCTAGTAGCCTATGTACTAAAACAACCTGTGCGACGCGGCCTTGCCTAGTAGCCTATGTACTAAAACAACCTGTGCGACGCGGCCTTGCCTAGTAGCCTATGTACTAAAACAACCTGTGCGACGCGGCCTTGCCTAGTAGCCTATGTACTAAAACAACCTGTGCGACGCGGCCTTGCCTAGTAGCCTATGTACTAAAACAACCTGTGCGACGCGGCCTTGCCTAGTAGCCTATGTACTAAAACAACCTGTGCGACGCGGCCTTGCCTAGTAGCCTATGTACTAAAACAACCTGTGCGACGCGGCCTTGCCTAGTAGCCTATGTACTAAACAACCTGTGCGACGCGGCCTTGCCTAGTAGCCTATGTACTAAAACAACCTGTGCGACGCGGCCTTGCCTAGTAGCCTATGTACTAAAACAACCTGTGCGACGCGGCCTTGCCTAGTAGCCTATGTACTAAAACAACCTGTGCGACGCGGCCTTGCCTAGTAGCCTATGTACTAAAACAACCTGTGCGACGCGGCCTTGCCTAGTAGCCTATGTACTAAAACAACCTGTGCGACGCGGCCTTGCCTAGTAGCCTATGTACTAAAACAACCTGTGCGACGCGGCCTTGCCTAGTAGCCTATGTACTAAAACAACCTGTGCGACGCGGCCTTGCCTAGTAGCCTATGTACTAAAAGATGGTTGAATGAAAGTAATACATATAATACTGAGTATGTGCTGTCTGTGCTGTCTGTGCTGTCTGTGCTGTCTGTGCTGGCTGTGCTGTCTGTGCTGGCTGTGCTGTCTATGCTGGCTGTGCTGTCTGTGCTGGCTGTGCTGTCTGTGCTGGCTGTGCTGTCTGTGCTGGCTGTGCTGTCTATGCTGGCTGTGCTGTCTGTGCTGGCTGTGCTGTCTGTGCTGTCTATGCTCTCCAGAACTTCCAAACAATTGTTTCCAAGCAAGACGTTGTCCACGTCTGATCAGTATCTATGTTGTTTGCTATTCAGACAAGTGATTTATCTCCACTATCCGAATAGCAAACAGCATAGAGCCTGATCAGACAGCACAGAGTGTGCCATCTGATCACTCTGTGCCGTCTGATCAGGCTCTATGCCGTTTGCAAAGTCGAGTTTAGTCGTAATTGGCAGGTTATGGGTTATGGTAACCGATAAGTTGAAGTTCATTTAATTGTCACTTTGCATATCATTGCCTGATTGGCAGGTTAGAGGTTAATACATATGTAAGAAAAGGTTGAGAAATACTTTGTTATCTCTATGAACATTTTGGCAGGATTCGTCATATTGTTCAGCATAAGTGGGGGGGGGGGTGGGCTGTGGCCGAGTGCTTAATTTTGTTGACTTCAAATCACTTGCCCCTCATCACTGTACGTTTGCATCCCACTGGAGGTTGTCAAATTCTTTCAAGTGAGGAAGCTATCCAGCTAGCTTGTGGTAGGTGGGTAGTTTTATCCGGGTGCCCGTCGTTGCCTACAATACTGCTCATATGGGCACCCGGCATCTTCCTTAACCCATGATAGCTGGAACGTCGTCATATGGCCTAAACTGTTGGTGCGATGTTACACCTCAAAAAACAAACAATTCTTCACCATAGATCTAAGATACTTGCATTGGAAACAAATTGCCTCTTTGTTTTCTAACAGGATTACCATGGCAACAAGGTACGTGCGGTTGAAACGACAACACACACACCTTAGCCGTGCGTTATGCATGTTGACAACATCAGGTTTTGGTAATGTGATTAATCGTGTCTCTGCATGAGGTTTATAATTTCATTGTTATCGCTAACTGAAAAATGGCGACCATCATCAACATTACGTGTCCTCTGTGTACAAATGCTCGTATGCTGTTTAACCATACTAATTGATCTGGAGTCTGTCTCTTCTCTAACTTTCTAGGGTGTGTTACGTCTCGGGCTACCTAAACTCTCTTCCATCTCTGGCTACCTAGAGTCTGTTTCGTCTACCTAATATCTTAACTTGTCTCTGTCGGCTACCGAGTCCGTCTTGTCTCTAGCTATCTAGACTCTGCTTCGTCTCTGGCTATGTAGACTGTCTTGCCTCTGGCTATGTAGACTGTCTTGCCTCTGTAGACTGTTGCCTCTGTCTATGTAGAATGTCTTGTCTCTGGCTATGTAGACTGTCTTGTCTCTGGCTATGTAGAATGTCTTGTCTCTGGCTATGTAGAATGTCTTGTCTCTGGCTATGTAGACTGTCTTGTCTCTGGCTACATAGACTGTCTTGTCTCTGGCTACATAGACTGTCTTGTCTCTGGCTATGTAGACTGTCTTGCCTCTGGCTATGTAGACTGTCTTGCCTCTGGCTACGTAGACTGTCTTGCCTCTGGCTATGTAGACTGTCTTGCCTCTGGCTATGTAGAATGTCTTGTCTCTGGCTATGTAGAATGTCTTGTCTCTGGCTATGTAGAATGTCTTGTCTATGGCTATGTAGACTGTCTTGTCTCTGGCTATGTAGAATGTCTTGTCTCTGGCTATGTAGACTCTTGTCTCTGGCTACATAGACTGTCTTGTCTCTGGCTACATAGACTTGTCTTGTCTCGGTTTATGTAGACTATCTTGCCTCTGGCTATGTAGACTGTCTTGCCTCTGGCTATGTAGACTGTCTTGCCTCTGGCTATGTAGACTGTCTTGTCTCTGGTTATGTAGAATGTCTTGTCTCTGGCTATGTAGACTGTCTTGTCTCTGGCTATGTAGACTGTCTTGTCTCTGGCTACATAGACTGTCTTGTCTCTGGCTACATAGACAGTCTTGTCTCTGGCTATGTAGAATGTCTTGTCTCTGGCTATGTAGACTGTCTTGTCTCTGGCTATGTAGAATGTCTTGTCTCTGGCTATGTAGACTGTCTTGTCTCTAGCTACATAGACTGTCTTGTCTCTGGCTACATAGACTGTCTTGTCTCTGTTTATGTAGACTATCTTGCCTCTGGCTATGTAGACTATCTTGTCTCTGGCTATGTAGCCTGTCTTGTCTCTGGCTATGTAGCCTGTCTTGTCTCTGGCTACTTGGACTGTCTTGTCTCTGGCTATGTAGACTGTCTTGTCTCTGGCTATGTAGCCTGTCTTGTCTCTGGCTATGTAGACTGTCTTGTCTCTGGCTACTTAGACTGTCTTGTCTCTGGCTACTTAGACTGTCTTGTCTCTGGCTACGTAGACTGTCATGTCTCTGGCTATGTAGACTGTCTTGTCTCTGGCTACATAGACTGTCTTGTCTCTGGCTACGTAGACTGTCTTGTCTCTGGCTACATAGACTGTCTTGTCTCTGGCTACGTAGACTGTCTTGTCTCTGGCTACATAGACTGTCTTGTCTCTGGCTACGTAGACTGTCTTGTCTCTGGCTACGTAGACTGTCTTGTCACTGGCTACATAGACTGTCTTGTCTCTGGCTACATAGACTGTCTTGTGTCTGGCTACATAGACTGTCTTGTCTCTGGCTGCGTAGACTGTCTTGTCTCTGGCTACATAGACTGTCTTTTCTCTGGCTACATAAACTGTCTTGTCTCTGGCTATGTAGACTGTCTTGTCTCTGGCTACATAGACTGTCTTGTCTCTGGCTACATAGACTGTTTTGTCTCTGGCTACGTAGACTGTCTTGTTTTTAAAATTCCCTGCTTTTACCTAATTCCCGGCGATGCGGGAAACGCTGTATAACAAATGAAACCATGTATGGAGGTCATAAAACATTTCTCCATTCAAACTCTGTATCAAGCTTCTGATTGGTTCAGACATGTGTGTAAATATCAGAATCCACCAATCAAATCATTTGAGCTCAAGTTTGAGATTTCAGAAAAGTTCTATAACCTCCGACCCAGGTTAAATTCTACTATTGCTACCACTATCCACATTATTATAATATAACGTATCAATTCTTCTGTGCAAGTGCTATTCTTTATAATACTATCGTTACAAGCACACTTGTTTGCTCTATGTTGACTAGCAATACTTTTACATCTCGGTTACTTTTATAATAAGGATAGTGTACAAACTTGCTTCCTACATAACTCTCTTTGGTGTTGCATTACCCATGTTGGTACATAATATGCTTGTTTGTACATAGTATACTTGTTTATACATACCAGTCTTATTGGCACATTCTACATTCCTATCGTTTGCAGGTGTACCAGTCTACCTCGGGACAGTTTGTATGTCAGAATAAATACTATGGTCGTAAACTGACTGTGTCCGAGTTTAAGGAGGTTCTGGAACTGTTTGTGTACGACGGAGATAAGGTGAGGCTGGAACTTATTGATCCAATACTGCATCGTCTCCAACACCTCTACAAGACCATTGAGAAACAAGAGTCATTCAGATTTTATTCCAGTTCTTTACTGATAATGTACGGCGGTAAACGTGTGTTACAGGAGAAAAACTCGCAGCACGATCGCTCCGTTGATGAGGCAGCCATTAATTCCGTGATGGATAGTGCGACTCAAGACAATAGTGAACACTTAGCTCTCACTCAAGATGACAATTGTTTGGTTGATGTTCGGATGATAGACTTTGCACATTCCACACACCGTGGCTTTAGTGATGATGCTCCGCATCAAGGTATCGACGACGGTTATTTGTTTGGCGTCCAGAATCTCATTACAATATTTGAGGATATTCAGAAGCGTTACAACAGGAAGAATGCCGATAGCAGGTGATGCGTGTAGTACCCAACAAATGAACACAACGAGAAGTAACAGCTGCAAGCACGAGACACAGACCAGGAACATGCACGAGACACACACCAGGAACATGCACGAGACACAGATCAGGAACATGCATGAGACACAGATCAGGAACATGCACGAGACACAGATCAGGAACATGCACGAGACACAGATCAGAACATGCATGAGACACAGATCAGGAACATGCACGAGACACAGACCAGGAACATGCACGAGACACAGATCAGGAACATGCACGAGACACAGACCAGGAACATGGAGGTTATAAAACTTTTCTCCAATCTCAAACTCAGTCTCGAGCTCCTGATTGGTTCAGTTGACAGTAACACTCTGGTTGATAGAATCAACCAATCAGATCATTTGAGCTTGAGATCTGAGAAAAGTTTTATAACCTTGGACCATGGACCATGGAATATCAGTAAAATCATCCACTATTGTGTTAGTACTAAGGATGGCAACGACTCGACTACTCGGAAAACCGAGTATCTAATAGCAAAATGATATTTGAGTATTCATAAATTTAAAAAATGGCTGAAAAAACTGTCTGCTAACTGTCTGTACATATTGGGGCATATGTGTCATCAGACGCAAATAATCGCCAATTGTTCCTTTCAATTTTCAATAAACAGTAATTATCTTAATCGAGGACCATATCCTGGGGCCAATAATGCGCACGGTTGACCGTAAGTGCGAAAATAATCATTGTTTACGGGTATTCTTTCAATAAACAGTTTGACATGATAGACAGTTGGTTTGTACCTCTTATATAGTTTGACGGATTTATAGTACAGTGGTTAACATCGCAGGTTCGATCCCCCGTCTGACCCTAATAAAATTAACAGTCTTTCAGATGGGACGTTAAACTGAGGTCTAGTGTCGGTGCTGTAAAAGAACCAGAGGAGACTCTGGAATGGGTCTCTGTCTGTATCATTGCACTATCCTCCAAAATTCTAAAATGATTAATCTCTTCAGGAGGTGTCGCTCATATGGGTAACCGGTAGCGACGATAAATAGACGTAAAACACACATGATGAAAAAATGAATAATTATGACGTGAGATTAAACAAAGGTCGTAGCTACATCTTTGATGTGTTAATATGTTTGTTTAATAATTATCTCTTTATAGTTGAATAAACTGAATATAGGTTAAGTATCATTTTCCCGGGTTTAGCTTTATTATAATGCAATGTTTTTATCACATACCGTAATCAGATAAATTAGCACCAGTTTTCGGACACGCCTCATCTTACCAAATATCTGAAATTCAGTCAAACATACGATCCCAAATATCAAATTAGCGTTTCCGAGTACTCGAGTACTCGATGGGAACTGTATCCGAGTACTCGAGTATCAAAATTGCTACTTGTTGCCATCCTTAGTACCCAAGTACCCATGAAAGCTAATGACTAGCATATATTGACAGCTTAGTCTTAATGTATTATATTCACAGTCTCGCACGAAGCTGTGTTATATTTTTAGCTCGACTATTCGAAGAATACGGAGGGCTATTGTACTCGCCCTACCATCTTGGTTAAAGTTTTATAGCAAGGTTGCTATCTCTTTTGAACCATCTACTACACACATTTGGAACTTCACACAATTGTTCCCTATCAAAATGTGACATGTTTCAGTCAAGTTCCATAACTCTGTCTCCTAATTTAACAAAATGCCCCTTTTACACGTAGAAAATCTCTTTTTAAAGTTTTTTAGCAACTTTGCTTTTCTCCTCAACCATTCATTGCATGTTAATGAAACTTCACATAAATGTTTCTTATCAAAATATAAGCTGTATCAGTCAAGTTCCATAACTCTGTCATGCAATTTAACAGAATTATCTCCCTTTTTACACTTTCAAAATGTAGCAAAAGTTTTTTTTAGCAAGTTGGCTGGCATAGGAAACACTAACAGAGATTCATCTTCAGAATCAATCCCCCTACACTGTATGCTATGGTAAGCATTTTGTTACATTAACAAGATAGCATTGTTTTAAACAACGCTCATCTCGCCAACATACAATATAATAAACTTGCATGACAACAATAATGCAAATTTTCGAATAGCTGAGCGCGCTGTCCTTTCGACCGCTCTTGTTTATTTGCATATTTTATTTCAATACATGATAATCACATGCTGGCCTATTTGCAAAGAATGAAACATTATCATTCTTATTTCAGGGTTCATTCTAGGTCAGAATTTTTGGGAGAAGTGAGAAAGCGCGTGATTGCTTCCTTAAATGGTGTTCTTTAATATACTTCTCCAAAATAGGGTTAAAATTCTGACCTAGAATGAACCCTGAAGCAGATGAGTTAGTGTTCAGTACTGTAGATGTGGAAGTCGTGGATGCGCTGTCGCTTCATGTACGAATGGTCCGGAGTTCGAGCGCCGCTGGAGCCGTTACGATTGTGCCTTTAGGCAAGGCATTTAAATTCCACGTTGCCTCTTCTCTCTCCCTCGTGGCGATGTATTCAGGAATGAGGTCTCGAGAGTGATTAATATAAGTTGTAAGAATTTGTTACGCAATTGAGCTAAAATAAATTTGTATAAACTAAGCTGAGCTGTAGATATACTATGTAATATGTGTATGTATGTTTTTAAAAACTTGCATGTTTTTAGATATTTCTATTTTCACTACTGGCCGGTGGGTGAAGTATGGTCATTAATTTATTGGTGAGATCTCGAATGCCAGCTTGTGTGAAAGAATTGCAGAATATATTTAGGAATTGCATTGATTTCTTGAAATCATAATTGTGTGCTCGAAATGATGCATAAAATGTAGTGTTTCCACCTGTAAATGGAACCGTGTTGTATAATGGAAATACAAGTCTACTGCTATAGCCAAATGATAATGTGATTCCCGCGAGAAATATAGAACGGGCCAAATTTATGATAATGGGTAAAGATTCAATTTATTATCATTTATGTATTCATGACTTGCTTGGTACACACGATTATTTATTTCATATCAGAATGCATATTTTCGACTAACTCGATCGTCTTGAGACATAGTGGCAATGGCTTGTCCATAGTAACAAAATAGTTGTTATGGGTTCAAATCCTATTGACAAATATTTTTTTAGTGAAAAATGACCATTGTCTTCAACTAGATGAAAATATTGTATGCTGTTTTCTCGTTCACTTTTTTTGCAAAAAATATTTTTGTTGATTTATTTATCATCGATTTGTTCTGTATCGCATTTCTGTATTTTTTTACAATTATTTATTATTCTACATGAAAACATTAATCACTAATTTGCGAAAATCATTATCAGCTAGTTCTCGTAAGCCGTGTTGCTTTCCGAGTTGTCCCCCTCGGAGGCAGTATCTGTTCCTTCATTACTTGAGTCAACATGTTCTATAGCAATGTCGTGTTCCCAACACATGGGTTCTGTAGTCCAGTGGTAACACGCTGGACTGGTAATCCAGGGATCGCAGGTTCGATCCCCCATCTGACCCTAATAAAATTAACAGTCTTTCAGATGGGACGTTAAACCGAGGTCTCGTGTCTGTGCTTTACACCGTGCACGTAAAAGAACCAGAGGAGATTCTGGAATACGTCTCTGTCTGTATCATTGCACTATCCTCCAAAAATCTAAAATGACTAATCTCTTCAGGAGGCGTCGCTCATATGGGCAACCGGTAGCGACGATAAATAAACGTAAAACACACATAACACATGCATTCAATGTCCTTCATTTTTTTACAACATAAACTCCAGAAACCAACAGTGACATTTTCTTCTCATTTCCTTTATGCCCATACCAATTCTATTACAATAAGATTGACATGGTAAGTCGGTAATCTAATGCACTCCTGTTCTTTATATTTCATCGATAACTTTTCGATGCATGTTATCTGCAAAATTAGCACCATTCCTGCAGAGCCAAGACTGAATATTTGCTTTCCTTGTTGCCTGTGTCAAACATTGATCTACCAGAATGCTACGATATGGTGCGTTGTCTATCACTAAGACTGAATTTTGAATTTGTATGTAAATTTGGAATTAGCTCGAGTTTTAGCCACTTCGTAAAGTTTTGAATGTTGATATCGTCGCGACTGCTCTTGCTTTACGATAGCGAGAACTTCAATACACCTTGAATCTGAAAATACAAAGAATAAAATGGATTGGCTATAATAAGAAATGAAAAAGCAAACACGGAGCAAGCACGACATTGATTTGCTGTCCAATTAGCGCAGTGGTTAGCGCGCTTGCTTCTCACTAGCAACATCTCGGGCTGCTACCAGTTATATAGTAGAACAAGCAAGTAGCTTTAGGCTAGTTCCACTGTGCGCACTTTGAACAACTTGTAAACGGAGCTGTGTCGTGTATTGAGCATCGTGTACACTTTAACAACTTGTAAACGGAGCTGTGTCGTGTATTGAGCATCGTGTACACTTTAACAACGTGTAAACGGAGCTGTGTCGTGTATTGAGCATCGTGTACACTTTAACAACTTGTAAATGGAGCTGTGTCGTGTATTGAGCATCGTGTACACTTTAACAACTTGTAAACGGAGCTGTGTCGTGTATTGAGCATCGTGTACACTTTAACAACAATGTGTAAACGTGGCAACTCAAGTAAAATGATGAAAATGCTGTAAATATTGTGTACAAAATAATAGTTTTATTTTTCATAAGTGCTTATTCATCTTGTATTGTATGGTCGATTTGTGAACTGTTAGAATGGATGGGCCAGTCGTTCACCGTCCAGATATACCATAGCTTGTTACTGGCATGACCTTAGATGAAGGAGTTCTATTTATTTCCTCGTGTACGGCTTATGAGACAAATGAGCTCAAATGGTCTTTCTTGTGTTTATGGTACCGTTCACGGGTGTGTTCATTCATACGTTCAGAATTTTTACAAACGTGCATATTTTACTGCATGTATTATTATACATAATATACTGGCGTTATAATATAAATGGTTCGGGTCATAAGTAAGCATCTTTTCTGAACTGCTACGACAATGAAACTTGATGTGGACCATGATTTCTGTAATACATAGTTACCACGGCCTGTGAAAACAATGTGAAAATAGTCTAAATACTGATAAAATCTTATCTTGGCCGCCATTTTGTTTGGCAAGTTTTATGAATGGCAATTTCAGGATTTTCCTAATTCTTTAATTGCCATAACATAATTAATTTTTGTCTGTTAATATCAAATTTGGTATCATTTTAAAGGTATTGAAATGCACTTTTTAAATATTAATTTATTTTTTTGACAATGATGTAGGGATTGTAATTAATAAGATCTTAACTTGCACATATTTTTGAAAGTCTATTTTCACAGTTGAAATATTAATGTACAGGTAAATTATTATTTATTCGAGAGTGATACGAAATTTGTGGAATGATGATAAAAAATATGTCCATCGAGTGCTTTACAACATATTAATTATTGTGATGGAATGAAAAATAAATATTTTGCGAAGAAAACAAAATTATACAAAACTGTACAATATGTATAATATCTGGTCAACTTTTCCAAACAAAATGACGGCCACAGTAGGAATGATGATGTCATGATAGAGTTAGAATAGTCTTGCGCTAAGCCCTCGATATGAGAACTGTTAAATAGCTCAAATCTTTCCTATCTAAAATGGTGGCCATCTTGAAAATATGTCCTGCCCAATGATCTGCACTGCCTGCCATTTACTGGGAAATCTTGCGATGATTCTGGTACAATGTAGATGGCCTGCAACAATGCTCGACCTACGCTACACAATAATACACAGTTAATTTTAATTTTACTTTATAAATTTGCATATTTATGATAGTTATTTTATTTCTGTGAAATATTCTTTATTTAATTCCACTATTATTTTGTTGTGCAATAATTTGTTTATGATGTATCTCTTGTTACTGAGATATTTTGGCTTTGTTGAATTAGCTCGACTATCCGAAGCTTTCTGGGAGTATTTACAACACTTGTGTTGGTTGATATACCCAGTCAGGTTACATACAGTTGACTGGGTTGGTTGATATACCCAGTCAGGTTACATACAGTTGACTGGGTTGGTTGATATACCTAGTCAGGTTACATACAGTTGACTGGGTTGGTTGATATACCCAGTCAGGTTACATACAGTTGACTGGGTTGGTTGATATACCCATTCAGGATACATACAGTTGACTGGGTTGGTTGATATACCCAGTCAGGTTACATACAGTTGACTGGGTTGGTTGATAACCCCATTCAGGATACATACAGTTGACTGGGTTGGTTGATATACCCAGTCGGGTTACATACAGTTGACTGGGTTGGTTGATATACCCAGTCAGGTTACATACAGTTGACTGGGTTGGTTGATATCCCCAGTCATGTTACATACAGTTGACTGGGTTGGTTGATATCCCCAGTCGGGATTCATACAGTTGACTGGGTTGGTTGATATCCCCAGTCGGGATTCATACAGTTGACTGGGTTGGTTGATATCCCCAGTCGGGATACATACAGTTGACTGGGTTGGTTGATATACCCAGTCAGGTTACATACAGTTGACTGGGTTGGTTGATATCCCAGTCAGGTTACATACAGTTGACTGGGTTGGTTGACTGGGTTGGTTGATATCCCCAGTCAGGTTACATACAGTTGACTGTGTTGGTTGATATTCCCAGTCAGGTTACATACAGTTGACTGGGTTGGTTGATATTCCCAGTCAGGTTACATACAGTTGACTGGGTTGGTTGATATCCCCAGTCGGGATTCATCTTATCTGTGCAAATCCTTGTAATCAATCTTTGAGTACATATGATGAGTGCTTATCTTAGGTCAGAATGTTTGGAAGAAGTGAGGAAGCCGCGCGATAGCACCCTTAAATTGTATTATTTAATAAAGTTCAATAAAATACACAGTATGACCATTAACCCTTTCAACCCCACAGGCCTCTAAATAGGCTTATGAAAAGTGTAGATCCAGATGAGCCGGCTCGTGACGAGCCGTCTCATCAGGATCTGCACTTTTTTGCCAGTAATAATTATTACTATTTTTAGATAAAATTACCCATTTTGATAAATGAACTGGTCCAAAGGTAATTTTCTTATTAATTTATTGGTCTGAAAATATCACGCACCAGTCTATGTCAGATACTTGAGGTTGAATGGGTTAAATACAACATTTGGATAGATGGAGTTGCCTTACAATGGCCAGTGTTGACTAAATTTTGTATGAAAATTGTAAAAAAAAGAAGGTTTTTTTACGACAAACTTCAGGGTCCCTAGGGCGAGTGTTTTGCCAATGTTACCCCTAGGATAAGCCCTGCTAGGTATTGTAGTTACCCATGTGCCAATCTGTTCATGTCCCATGTAATACTGCTGCAGAGGATAGAGTGAATTAAGCACACATGTTTTATGCTGTAACAAAACAAGTGACAATTTTGATCCATTACTGGCTTTTTCCAGGATCTTCATGGCCATCTTGTTTCAAAATAGATTTGTATATAAACTGTTTTGTTGTTGGCACATTTATTTTGCATCATCAACAACACTGCAGATATTGGTTCCATTATTTACATCATCAACAACACTGCAGATATTGGTTCCATAATTTACATCATCAACAACACTGCAGATATTGGTTCCATTATTTGCATCAACAACAACACTGCAGATATTGGTTCCATAATCTGGATCATCAACAACACTGCAGATATTGGTTCCATAATTTGCATCATCAACAACACTGCAGATATTGGTTCCAGTATTTGCATTCTACAACAACACTGCAGATATTGGTTCCATAATCTGGATCATCAACAACACTGCAGATATTGGTTCCATAATTTGCATCATCAACAACACTGCAGATATTGGTTCCATTATTTGCATCATCAACAACACTGCATCATCAACAACACTGCAGATATTGGTTCCATAATTTGCATCATCAACAACACTGCATCATCAACAACACTGCAGATATTGGTTCCATAATTTGCATCATCAACAACACTGCAGATATTGGTTCCATAATTTGCATCATCAACAACACTGCAGATATTGGTTCCATAATTTGCATCAACAACACTGCAGATATTGGTTCCAGTATTTGCATCATCAACAACACTGCAGATATTGGTTCCATAATCTGGATCTGCCATCAGTTTTGTACACAACACATTCTGTATGTAGACCTGAACCTTGCAGGACAAAGGCGTAGTCAATTTTTGTCAAAATTATTTTGTGAGTGTTTGTGACTATTTGACATATACTGTTTTAATATTTATTGCATATAGTATTGTCTCTTAACCCTTTGCCTGCTGAGTAAATAAAATCACATTTGCAAACAACATAGTTCCAGATTACCTGCGGCATAACATGTTGCGCCATGTCTGATCAGGATCTAGGTTGTTTGCTATTCAGCCAAGTGTTTTAGCTCCGCTATAGGAATAACAAACAGCATAGAGCCTGATCAGACGGCACGTTCTATGCCGTCTGAACTGGCTCTATGCTGTTCGTAAAAGTTATTTTATCTGCCGCTAGTGTGCAAAGGGTTAAATAATTAAAGAAACGCATTAAGCAAAATGTAAATGGCTAGACTTATGTGTAAATATGTGATAAACCAAGGTCTGCCATATTTACTGTTATGGTTATTTTCTGCATAGAATGATGTTAGTTGTATATGTGCAGTGATTTTTATACTCCAAGATTCAGGGGCGGGGGCATTATCTATGGGTATCTACAGGAATCTGGTCTTAACTGCTTCAAATTCACTTATTTGTGAGAACTTTTCGAATAGTCGAGCATTGCTGGTCGAACAGCTATCATTTCATTAACTTTTATCTTTGCACTGCAGTACCTTAGGTTTGAAAGTTAAATTACATACAAAATGTACCTCTGTTTGATCTATAAATGTTCATAAACAAACACATTTCACTGAATTCATAGATGCTTTGTTTCAACCTTTAACACGCTGTAGGCGAAATGAGCAGATAACAAACAAAATGGGACGTTCTGAATGAATTGTCAAGTCCTACTTTCTGGGAAAGATTTGAATGAAATGTCAAGTCCTACTTTCTGGGAAAGATTTGAATGAAATGTCAAGTCCTACTTACTGGGAAAAATAAGAAAAAATATTACAGGTAAACATTTTGTTACTTGCTCATTTCGCCTACAGCGTGTTAATGGTTAATATGATAGATATTAGAAAACTTGTATTTCAAAGAACTATAATATATTATTTATTGTTTTGTTTTGGCTTACCTACTCCTTCTGTATTAGCATGTACACTGTAATCACTTATACTGTATTTACCGATGTATAACGCGGTACATTGAATATTAAACAGAGCTTTCAATAACGGGAATGGCACAGAGTTCATATGGTTATAATCAATATATGTGTAGTGTAGTATATATATATACAGTCAAACCTGTGTTAGTGGTCACCTCTATTAAGCAGCCAAACTGCATTAACCCATTCAACACCAAGTAACTCACATGGACTGGTCCATGATATTCATAAACCAATAAATGAATCAGAAAATCACATTTGGACAAGTTCATTTATCAAAATGGGTAATTATGTCTAAAAATAGTCATATCACTGGCAAAAAGTGCAGATCCTGATGAGACGGCTCGTCACGAGCCGGCTCATCTGGATCTACACTTTTTGTAAGCCTATTTAGAGGTCTGTGGTGTTGAAAGGGTTAAGCAGCCAGTTTTCAGTTCCCAATATGTAGTTTTATTATACATTTAACCTCTATTAAGCAGCCAACCTGCATTAAGCAGCCAGTTTTCAGTTCCCACTATGTTGTTTTATTATACATTAAACCTCTATTAAGCAGCCACCTGTGCTAAGCAGCCACTGTGATTCCCATGACTGGCTTCTTAAGGCAGGTTTTACTGCATATAATATACAGAATTCATTATTTGTATTTAATACATATTGTATATATATAATTTAATTTACTGGCATGCAAGCAATGGTCGCACAGTAATAGTCTTCCTCTTTTATATGCTTAACCCATTCAACACCAAGTAACTGACATGGACTGGTCCATCATACTTTTAGACCAATAAATTAATGAGACAATTACATTTGGAACAGTTCATTTATCAAAATGGGTAAATTAATACTGGTACAAAGTGCAGATCCCGATGAGATGGCTATGAGCCGGCTCATCTGGATCTACGCTTTTTGTAAGCCTATTTAGAGGTATGTGGTGTTGAAGGGGTTAATCTTGCGTTGTTTTCATTATCCCCGCCACTTTCGCCGAGGGATATTGTTTTGGCTGTGTCTGTGCATGCGTCCGTTCGGAACCAAATGGGTGGAATTTTATGAAACTTAAAATAAATATATATCACCATAGTGCGGTGGTGTACGTGCACTTTTCATGGAGATGCGCCCAGTAACAGCATTGTTACCGCAAATTAGTCTGTCCAAAGCCAAACGGTGGGGGGGGGTATCATATCATCGAATTTGGTCATTTCACATATTTGTGTATCCAGTCAAACTTAGGAAACTGCTGATTCTTTATCGTGTAACAGAAACTCGTCATAATTACAAAAATGACAAACAATGACTTCTAATAATTATTTACTTTTCCTTACATGAAACATCTTGTTTTATTACGCATGTACAACATATTTTAAGACCCGTCCTAGAGACGCTTGTCGTGCGTATTATGATCCTTGTAGCGGAGGTAGCGCGTTCGCTTCAGGTGTGAAAGGCCCGGAGTTCGAGGCATGCTGGAGCCGTTACGATTATGCCCTTAGGCAAGACATTTAAATTCCATGTTGGAATGGTGATGGATTCCATCAGGAATGAGGTCTCGAGAGTGATTAATAGAAGTTGTAAGAACTTGTTTCGCAATCAAACTAAAATAAATTTGTGTAAACTAATTCCATATTGACTCCTCTCTCTCCATAAGGGAGAGGGATTATATTATGTATGAGGTTCCCAGTACAATTTATGTTGTATAAACTTGTTTTTGCAATCCAGCTAAAGTAAATGTTAAAATGATAAACTAGTAAAATACTCCATCCTACTATTAAACACATTGTCGTGACGTCATACCTGTGTACTTGTAGTCTATTAATATTGGACTGTTGTCAAAAGGCAGAGTATTATATTAAATCCTACGCATATATGTACGAAATTAACAATTTTAATTAGCAGGATCTTGTTGTATAAGTGTGTGTTTTAACTAAGATATAAGCCTCAAACGGATCCAATATGTAAACTATTGGTACCGTCTTCAGTGCTACGCGCGTCACACAATCCAATATGTAAACTATTGGTACCGTCTTCGGTGCTACGCGCGTCACACAATCCAATATGTAAACTATTGGTACCGTCTTCGGTGCTACGCGCGTCACACAATCCAATATGTAAACTATTGGTACCGTCTTCGGCGCTACGCGCGTCACACAATCAAATATGTAAACTATTGGTACCGTCTTCGGCTCGTATTTTACGTATTGGATTGTTTTCGGCTTCTATCCTATACATAAAATTCAATAACTCATTTATTGAGTCACTTTAAGCAGTTGTTCGACTACTACTTCTGAGCATGTTAATTCTTTGCATGCTGGGTAAAATAAAGGCTATAAATAGTTAAAATAATTGTAGCAGACGACAATTCATTAATGTTTTTCTTATTTGTAGCTGAAAACTCTGGAAATATGTCGTGGATTTTCATTAAAATTGGAGTCATTACGACACAATTTTAATGAAATTCCATGATATACATTTCACCGTTATTTTCACTATTATGTGCAAAGAGTTGAAATGTAGCTTATTATATACCCCTGTCCAGGCCTCCTTATTGACAAACTACATTAAATACCCCTGTCCAGGCCTCCTTATTGACAAACTACATTATATACCCCTGTCCAGGCCTCCTTATTGACATATTACATTATATACCCCTGTCCAGGCCTCCTTATTGACAAACTACATTATTTACCCCTGTTCAGGCCTCCTTATTGACAAACTACATTAAATACCCCTGTTCAGGCCTCCTTATTGACATACTACATTATATACCCCTGTCCAGGCCTCCTTATTTACAAACTACATTATATACCCCTGTCCAGGCCTACTTATTGACAAACTACATTATTTACCCCTGTCCAGGCCTCCTTATTGACAAACTACATTATTTACCCCCAAAACACAATTTCACAACAGAATGGGAGCGGACGTATGTATAAACAGTGAGATGTTTTACAATAAAGATGTTTTAGATTAACAGCATTAACCATATACTTATAATTTGTTAGTTATCTATTGGATCACCTCTTTGCATGCCACACTATATATTATCTGAAAATATATTATGAAACAAGAAGTGTTTGTTTGGTTTATTCATAGTTTATCGAGTGTTCATATTACAAATGCATTGTATACAAGAGAATGTTTTACTGGTACATGTACTTGCAACTGTGTTGGGGACATCAGTTTTGCGTGAAAAGGCAACTGTGTTGGGATATCAGTTTTGCGTGAAAAGGCAAATGTGTTAGGGACACGAGTTTTACATTTAAGGAAAAATGGGTTGGGCCACAAGTTTGATAGCAAATGGGTTGGGCCACAAGTTTGATAGCAAATGGGTTTTACATATAAAAGCAAATGGTTTGGGCCTCAATTTTTAAATATAAAAGCAAAGGGGTTGGGCCACAAGTATTAGATCTACATATAAAAGCAAATGGGTTGGGCCACAAGTATTAGATCTACATATAAAAGCAAATGGGTTGGGCCACAAGTATTAGATCTACATATAAAAGCAAATGGGTTGGGCCACAAGTATTAGATCTACATATAAAAGCAAAGGGGTTGGGCCACAAGTATTACATCTACATATAAAAGCAAATGGGTTGGGCCACAAGTATTAGATCTACATATAAAAGCAAATGGGTTGGGCCACAAGTATTAGATCTACATATAAAAGCAAAGGGGTTGGGCCACAATTATTAGATCTACATATAAAAGCAAAGGGGTTGGGCCACAAGTATTACATCTACATATAAAAGCAAATGGGTTGGGCCACAAGAATTACATCTACATATAAAAGCAAATGGGTTGGGCCACAAGTATTACATCAAATAGGTTTGGACACACGTTTTACAGGTAAAAACAAATGAATTCGGCCACAAGTTTTACGTATAAAAGAAATTGGTTGGGTCACAAGTATAAAACCAAGTGTTCCGTCTGCCATGTACGCTGACCTGAACTGTGTTGATATGCCATGAAGGTTTATAACACCCTAAAACTCCATGTCTCCATGTCTCTCATTCAAATTACATGTAATACACCCAATCACAGGGCTATAAGAATATTCAGTCAATTAATAACAATAATATTGGAAGATGGTAGTTCTTGTTCGACTGTCAGTATCTTACTGGTTTGGCGAGATTGTCGTCTATCTTACTGGTTTGGCGAGATTGTTGTCTATCTTACTGGTTTGGCGAGATTGTCGTCTATCTTACTGGTTTGGCAAGATTGCAGTCACTGTTCTCTATGGCGAGATGGTTTGGCAAGATTGTTGTCAATATTCTCTATTTTACTGGTTTTTGAGATTGCTGTCAATGTTCTCTATCTTACTGGTTTGTGAGATTGCTGTCAATATTCTCTATCTTACTGGTTTGTGAGATTGCTGTCAATATTCTCTATCTTACTGGTTTTTGAGATTGCTGTCAATATTCTCTATCTTACTGGTTTGTGAGATTGCTGTCAATATTCTCTATCTTACTGGTTTGTGAGATTGTTGGCAATATTCTCTATCTTATGGTTTGTGAGATTGCTGTCAATGTTCTCTATCTTACTGGTTTGTGAGATTGTTGTCAATATTCTCTATCTTACTGGTTTGTGAGATTGCTGTCAATGTTCTCTATCTTACTGGTTTGTGAGATTGCTGTCAATATTCTCTATCTTACTGGTTTTTGAGATTGCTGTCAATGTTCTCTATCTTACTGGTTTGTAAGATTGTTGTCAATATTCTCTATCTTACTGGTTTTTGAGATTGCTGTCAATGTTCTCTATCTTACTGGTTTGTAAGATTGTTGTCAATATTCTCTATCTTACTGGTTTGTGAGATTGTTGTCAATGTTCTCTATCTTACTGGTTTTTGAGATTGCTGTCAATATTCTCTATCTTACTGGTTTTTGAGATTGCTGTCAATATTCTCTATCTTACTGGTTTTTGAGATTGCTGTCAATGTTCTCTATCTTACTGGTTTTTGAGATTGCTGTCAATGTTCTCTATATTACTGGTTTGGTGAGATTGCAGTCAATGTTCTCTATATTACTGGTTTGGCCAGATTGCTGTCAATGTTCTCTATATTACTGGTTTGGTGAGATTGCAGTCAATGTTCTCTATATTACTGGTTTGGCGAGATTGCAGTCAATGTTCTCTATATTACTGGTTTGGCGAGATTGCAGTCAATGTTCTCTATATTACTGGTTTGGTGAGATTGCAGTCAATGTTCTCTATATTACTGGTTTAGCGAGATTGCTGTCAATGTTCTATGGTCTATATTGGTGGTTTGGCGAGATTTCCAACAATGGTCTATATTGGTTGTTTGGAGAGATTGCCGTCAATGTTTTATATCAGTGAGATTGCCGTCAATGTTCAATATCAGTGAGATTGCCATCAATGGTCTATATTGGTGGTTTGGCGAGATTTCCAACAATGGTCTATATTGGTGGTTTGATGAGATTGCCGTTAATGTTTTATATCAGTGAGATTGCCGTCAATGTTCTAATGAATGAATGAATGGTGTTTTACGGCGCATCGACATCTAAGGTCATGTAGCGCGCATTAAAGTTATGTTTATTGTCGAGTGTATGAAATAAAATTCTATATAAGTATATGCATTACGTAAAAATTAATACTAAGAAGTTATAAAGACGTAAGATTAATTACAGGTAATATATGAATGAATGATTACTACAAAGGCATGATTAACAATTGATATCACAGCTTATTATAAATTCCTATTGCCTTGATAAATGATATGATGGACTCTATTCTGATAGACGTCAATGTTCTATAATGGTGGTTTGGTGAGATTGTCGTCGATGTTCTATATTGGTGGTGTGGTGATACCCCCGTCCGTTATATTGGTAGTTTGGTGATACCTTCGTCCGCTATATTGGTGGTTTGGTGATACCTCCGTCCGTTATATTGGTAGTTTGGTGATACCCCCGTCCATTATATTGGTAGTTTGGTGACACCTCCGTCCGCTATATTGGTAGTTTGGTGATACCTCCGTCCGTTATATTGGTAGTTTGGTGATACCTCCGTCAGTTATATTGGTTGTTGGGTGATACCTCCGTCTGTTATATTGGTAGTTTGTTGATACCTCCGTCCGTATATTGGTGGTTGGGTGATACCTCCGTCCGTTATATTGGTAGTTTGGTGATACCTCCGTCCGTTATATTGGTAGTTTGGTGATACCTCCGTCTGTTATATTGGTAATTTGGTGATACCTCCGTCCGTTATATTGGTAGTTTGGTGATACCTCCGTCCGTTATATTGGTAGTTTGGTGATACCTCCGTCCGCTATATTGGTAGTTTGGTGATACCTCCGTCTGTTATATTGGTAGTTTGGTGATACCTCCGTCCGTTATATTGGTAGTTTGGTGATACCTCCGTCCGTTATATTGGTAGTTTGGTGATACCTCCGTCTGTTATATTGGTAGTTTGGTGATACCTCCGTCCGTTATATTGGTAGTTTGGTGATACCCCCGTCCATTATATTGGTAGTTTGGTGATACCTCCGTCTGTTATATTGGTAGTTTGGTGATACCTCCGTCCGTTATATTGGTAGTTTGGTAATACCTCCGTCCGTTATATTGGTAGTTTGGTGATACCTCCGTCCGTTATATTGGTAGTTTGGTGATACCTCCGTCCGTTATATTGGTAGTTTGGTGATACCTCCGTCCGTTATATTGGTGGTTTGGTGATACCTCCGTCCGTTATATTGGTAGTTTGGTGGTACCTCCGTCCGTTATATTGGTGGTTTGGTGATACCTCCGTCCGTTATATTGGTAGTTTGGTGATACCTCCGTCCGTTATATTGGTAGTTTGGTGATACCTCCGTCCGTTATATTGGTGGTTTGGTGATACCTCCGTCCGTTATATTGGTAGTTTGGTGATACCTCCGTCCGTTATATTGGTAGTTTGGTGATACCTCCGTCCGTTATATAGGTAGTTTGTTGATACCTCCGTCCGTTATATAGGTAGTTTGTTGATACCTCCGTCCGTTATATAGGTAGTTTGTTGATACCTCCGTCAGTTATATTGGTAGTTTGGTGATACCTCCGTCAGTTATATTGGTAGTTTGGTGATACCTCCGTCCGTTATATTGGTAGTTTGGTGATACCTCCGTCCGTTATATTGGTGGTTGGGTGATACCTCCATCCGCTATATTGGTAGTTTGGTGATACCTCCGTCCGTTATATTGGTGGTTGGGTGATACCTCCATCCGCTATATTGGTAGTTTGGTGATACCTCCGTCCGTTATATTGGTGGTGTGGTGATACCTCCGTCCGTTATATTGGTGGTTGGGTGATACCCCCGGTCCGTTATATTGGTAGTTTGGTGATACCTCCATCCGTTATATTGGTGGTTGGGTGATACCTTCGTCCCTTATATTGGTGGTTGGGTGATACCTTCGTCCGTTATATTGGTGGTTTGGTGATACCTCCGTCCGTTATATTGGTAGTTTGGTGATACCCCCGTCCGTTATATTGGTAGTTTGGTGATACCTCCGTCCGTTATATTGGTGGTTGGGTGATACCTTCGTCCGTTATATTGGTGGTTTGGTGATACCTCCGTCCGTTATATTGGTAGTTTGGTGATACCCCCGTCCGTTATATTGGTAGTTTGGTGATACCTCCGTCCGTTATATAGGTAGTTTGTTGATACCTCCGTCCGTTATATAGGTAGTTTGGTGATACCTCCGTCCGTTATATAGGTAGTTTGTTGATACCTCCGTCCGTTATATAGGTAGTTTGTTGATACCTCCGTCAGTTATATTGGTAGTTTGGTGATACCTCCGTCAGTTATATTGGTAGTTTGGTGATACCTCCGTCCGTTATATTGGTAGTTTGGTGATACCTCCGTCCGTTATATTGGTGGTTGGGTGATACCTCCATCCGCTATATTGGTAGTTTGGTGATACCTCCGTCCGTTATATTGGTGGTTGGGTGATACCTCCATCCGCTATATTGGTAGTTTGGTGATACCTCCGTCCGTTATATTGGTGGTGTGGTGATACCTCCGTCCGTTATATTGGTGGTTGGGTGATACCCCCGGTCCGTTATATTGGTAGTTTGGTGATACCTCCATCCGTTATATTGGTGGTTGGGTGATACCTTCGTCCCTTATATTGGTGGTTGGGTGATACCTTCGTCCGTTATATTGGTGGTTTGGTGATACCTCCGTCCGTTATATTGGTAGTTTGGTGATACCCCCGTCCGTTATATTGGTAGTTTGGTGATACCTCCGTCCGTTATATTGGTGGTTGGGTGATACCTTCGTCCGTTATATTGGTGGTTTGGTGATACCTCCGTCCGTTATATTGGTAGTTTGGTGATACCCCCGTCCGTTATATTGGTAGTTTGGTGATACCTCCGTCCGTTATATTGGTAGTTTGGTGATACCTCCGTCCGTTATATTGGTAGTTTGGTGATACCTCCGTCCGTTATATTGGTAGTTTGGTGATACCTCCGTCCGTTATATTGGTGGTTTGGTGATACCTCCGTCCGTTATATTGGTAGTTTGGTGATACCTCCGTCCGTTATATTGGTGGTTTGGTGATACCTCCGTCCGTTATATTGGTAGTTTGGTGATACCTCCGTCCGTTATATTGGTAGTTTGGTGATACCTACGTCCGTTATATTGGTGGTTTGGTGATACCTCCGTCCGTTATATTGGTAGTTTGGTGATACCTCCGTCCGTTATATTGGTAGTTTGGTGATACCTCCGTCCGTTATATAGGTAGTTTGTTGATACCTCCGTCCGTTATATAGGTAGTTTGTTGATACCTCCATCAGTTATATTGGTAGTTTGGTGATACCTCCGTCAGTTATATTGGTAGTTTGGTGATACCTCCGTCCGTTATATTGGTAGTTTGGTGATACCTCCGTCCGTTATATTGGTGGTTGGGTGATACCTCCATCCGCTATATTGGTAGTTTGGTGATACCTCCGTCCGTTATATTGGTGGTTGGGTGATACCTCCATCCGCTATATTGGTAGTTTGGTGATACCTCCGTCCGTTATATTGGTGGTGTGGTGATACCTCCGTCCGTTATATTGGTGGTTGGGTGATACCCCCGGTCCGTTATATTGGTAGTTTGGTGATACCTCCATCCGTTATATTGGTGGTTGGGTGATACCTTCGTCCGTTATATTGGTGGTTGGGTGATACCTTCGTCCGTTATATTGGTGGTTTGGTGATACCTCCGTCCGTTATATTGGTAGTTTGGTGATACCCCCGTCCGTTATATTGGTAGTTTGGTGATACCTCCGTCCGTTATATTGGTGGTTGGGTGATACCTTCGTCCGTTATATTGGTGGTTTGGTGATACCTCCGTCCGTTATATTGGTAGTTTGGTGATACCCCCGTCCGTTATATTGGTAGTTTGGTGATACCTCCGTCCGTTATATTGGTAGTTTGGTGATACCTCCGTCCGTTATATTGGTAGTTTGGTGATACCTCCGTCCGTTATATTGGTAGTTTGGTGATACCTCCGTCCGTTATATTGGTAGTTTGGTGATACCTCCGTCCGTTATATTGGTAGTTTGGTGATACCTCCGTCCATTATATTTGTAGTTTGGTGATACGTCCGTCCGTTATATTGGTGGTTTGGTGATACTTCCGTCAGTTATATTGGTGGTTGGGGTGAGATCAGCTATCTTTCCCATCACAGCAATTGCCTCGATCTCCACATTGGCTCCCTGGAATGGAAACAAGTAGAATGTTAGGAATTATATCATGCACGCCCATTTGCTTTGCCAGCAGCAATGGTAATTATGCCCAAAACATCATCATGAATTTTATCATTTGTGAAGTTTGTCGTAAGCTTTATCATATATATTATATGAAGTATATGCTACTATCAACATGGTTCGCCACATTTCGTGAAACTTGCACACGTTTCAGCATACACCACATTGCAGCATACTTCATCACATTGCAGCATACTTCAACACATTGTAGCAGACTTCACCACATTGCAGCAGATTCATCACATTGCAGCATACTTCACCACATTGCAGCAGACTTCATCACATTGCAGCATACATCACCACATTTCAGCATACATCACCACATTTCAGCATACTCCACCACATTGCAGCATGTTCACCACATTGCAGCATACTCCACCACATTGCAGCATGTTCACCACATTGCATCATACTTCACCACATTGCAGCATACTTCACCACATTGCAGCATACTTCACCACATTGCAGCACACTTCACCACAGTGCAGCATACGTCACCACATTGCAGCATGTTCACCACATTGCATCATACTTCACCACATTGCAGCATACTTCACCACATTGCAGCATACTTCACCACATTGCAGCATACTTCACCACATTGCAGCATACTTCACCACATTGTAGCATACTTCACCACATTGTAGCATACATCACCACATTGTAGCATACATCACCACATTGTAGCATACATCACCACATTGTAGCATACATCACCACATTGTAGCATACATCACCACATTGCAGCATACATCACCACATTGTAGCATACATCACCACATTGTAGCATACATCACCACATTGCAGCATACATCACCACATTGTAGCATACATCACCACATTGTAGCATATATCACCACATTGCATCATACTTCACCACATTGCAGCATACTTCACCACACTGTAGCATACATCACCACATTGTAGCATACATCACCAGATTGTAGCATACATCACCACATTGTAGCATACATCACCACATTGCAGCATACATCACCACATTGTAGCATACATCACCACATTGTAGCATACATCACCACATTGCAGCATACATCACCACATTGCAGCATACATCACCACGTACATTGTAGCATACATCACCACATTGTAGCATACATCACCACATTGCAGCATACATCACCACATTGTAGCATACATCACCACGTACATTGCAGCATACATCACCACATTGCAGCATACATCACCACGTACATTGTAGCATACATCACCACATTGTAGCATACATCACCACATTGCAGCATACATCACCACATTGTAGCATACATCACCACGTACATTGCAGCATACATCACCACAGTGTAGCATACATCACCACATTGTAGCATACATCACCACGTACATTGCAGCATACATCACCACATTGCAGCATACATCATCACGTACATTGCAGCATACATCACCACATTGTAGCATACATCACCACATTGTAGCATACATCACCACACTGTAGCATACATCACCACATTGTAGCATACATCACCACATTGTAGCATACATCACCACATTGCAGCATACATCACCACATTGCAGCATACATCACCACGTACATTGTAGCATACTTCACCACATTGTAGCATACATCACCACATTGCAGCATACATCACCACATTGTAGCATACATCACCACGTACATTGCAGCATACATCACCACAGTGTAGCATACATCACCACATTGTAGCATACATCACCACGTACATTGCAGCATACATCACCACATTGCAGCATACATCACCACGTACATTGCAGCATACATCACCACATTGTAGCATACATCACCACATTGTAGCATACATCACAACATTGTAGCATACATCACCACATTGTAGCATACATCACAGCATTGTAGCATACATCACCACATTGCAGCATACATCACCACATGGTAGCATACATCACAACATTGTAGCATACATCACCACATTGCAGCATACATCACCACATTGCTAGCATACATCACCACATTGCAGCATACATCACCACATTGTAGCATACATCACCACATTGTAGCATACATCACCATATTGCAGCATACATCACCACATTGTAGCATACATCACCACATTGTAGCATACATCACCACGTACATTGCAGCATACATCACCACATTGCAGCATACATCACCACGTACATTGTAGCGTACATCACCACGTACATTGTAGCATACATCACCACGTACATTGCAGCATACATCACCACATTGCAGCATACATCACCACCACATTGCAACATACTTCACCACATTGCATCATACTTCACCACATTGCAGCATACTTCACCACATTGCAACATACTTCACCACATTGCAACATACTTCACTACATTGCAACATACTTCACCACATTGCAGCATACTTCACCACATTGCAGCATACTTCACCACATTGCAGCATGTGAGCTTTATTTTTTAAGGTTGATATGAATCATGATGATGGTTTTCCTTTATCTGCAAATTGTGGCCGGATCCGTTTGATTTATTTAAATTGTATTGATTTGTATTCACATGTATATGAAAAATGAATCGAGTAATAAAATATGATTAAATTAAACTGCAATATGATGGTGACCGCCGATGTGTGTTATAGTAGACTCATTAGAGCCGTACTGTGTCGCTTTCATTCATAGGAATGAGTATTCCAACCTGCTCTTGTAAGATTGGTGGATGTAACAGGGGCAGATCTGGGATTTGAAGTTAGAGTGTATATTAGATTTTTTGGTCAATCTTTCAGGTCACTCCTTACTAACTGCTTAGATAAATGAAACTGTGACATTCGTATTATATTCATAAAAACACTTTCATTTATGCATTCCATCTGCATTTTCTCTGTCACTGCTTGAGTTTTGTACACGTTCGCGGTTGTACTATTGTACTTTAGCTATTTTCTGACAATCGTGAACAGTTAATTATAAAATAATATATTCTAATGAATTTGTTTTGTCATTAGTTTTTAAGTTTGACAGCCAACAGTAATTAACGTGACATTTAAACCGGAACGATTTCTTATTACGGGCGTTCACTCTAACATATGTGGTTGTGCGTTTGTGTATTATAGTGAAATGAGGCTCCCGACAGGGCAGTTAAAGTGAATTAATACGTGATAACAATTATTACAATGTATATTAGCCAAACTCATTTGGAAATCATAAAAAAGAAGATTTGTGTTTATTAGTGTAAGATATAGCGAAGATTTGTGTTTATTAGTGTAAGATATAGAGGGTATTTGTGTTTATTAGTGTAAGATATAGAGAATATTTGTGTTTATTAGTGTAAGATATAGAGGATATTTGTGTTTATTAGTGTAAGATATAGAGGATATTTGTGTTTATTAGTTATTAGTGTAAGATATAGAGGATATTTGTGTTTATTAGTGTAAGATATAGAGGATATATGTGTTTATTAGTGTAAGATATAGAGGATATTTGTGTTTATTAGTGTAAGATATAGAGGATATTTGTGTTTATTAGTGTAAGATATAGAGGATATATGTGTTTATTAGTGTAAGATATAGAGGATATTTGTGTTTATTAGTGTAAGATATAGAGGATATATGTGTTTATTAGTGTAAGATATAGAGGATATTTGTGTTTATTAGTGTAAGATATAGAGGATATTTGTGTTTATTAGTGTAAGATATAGAGGATATTTGTGTTTATTAGTGTAAGATATAGAGGATATTTGTGTTTATTAGTGTAAGATATAGAGGATATTTGTGTTTATTAGTGTAAGATATAGAGGATATTTGTGTTTATTCGTGTAAGATATAGAGGATATATGTGTTTATTAGTGTAAGATATAGAGGATATTTGTGTTTATTAGTGTAAGATATAGAGGATATGTGTGTTTATTAGTGTAAGATATAGAGGATATTTGTGTTTATTAGTGTAAGATATAGAGGATATGTGTGTTTATTAGTGTAAGATATAGAGGATATTTGTGTTTATTCGTGTAAGATAGGGTTTTATCTCATGGAGTGATCACCGACATTTGTATTTCCCCGAGTAGCGTTAGCACGCTGTGTACCTTTGTGTACGTTTGACCACCAAATAAAATACACTAACAAACATAAATATCTTTTAATTATTGGATCTTCAAGTAACATTGTATAATCGGGAATATTAAGGTGTGTACACATCCGCTCCGAATCATTAATGAAATACTCAACACAGCAAATGTCCGCCCTCACCTTTGGTAATGCTCCTACCTGGAATGCCGACCTGGCGGGGAAATTGGAGAGAAAATCTGCAATAAACAACAATACATGATTGTGTAATAATAAATTTAAGTTTATTTAACGTCGCTACCGGTTTCCCATTTTTGCGACGGGCAGTTTACCTAACAACACCTTTCCTGGGCAGGCTCCAGCGGTTAACCAGTACTTGGTGCACCAACCTCCGTAAGAAACTGCCAACTTTTTCATATAAATGAGACACGGTCTGAGCGGGGCTCGAACTCGTGACCATCAGAGATGATAGGTTACAGTGGTATACACGTCAGCGACCTTAACCACTCGACCAAGGAGGCGGTCTTGTAATAATAAAGTGTTGATGTGCATTGTACTTCAATATTGTCCTGTTCAATTGTATTGTATTGTATTGTTCAATTATATTCACAGTAAAGTTTGTTCATTTATTTCAGTGTGTTCAATATGCTGCTGGGTAATATAGATTAGCTACAGGTAGGGTAGACAATGAAGCATTTTATTTTAGCTTATACAAATTTATTTTAGCTCGATTGCGAAACAAGTTCTTACAACTTATATTAATCACTCTCGAGACCTCATTCCTTATGGAATCCATCGCCACGAGGGAGAGAGAAGAGGCAACGTGGAATTTAAATGCCTTGCTTAAGGGCACAATCGTAACGGCTCCAGCGGGGCTTGAACTCCAGATAGTTCGCACCTGAACGCGAACGTTCATCCACTGCGCTATCACGACTTCAGCATTTTATTAATCTGATAACAACTGACCACCAAACAGACTGTGTTTACATCATTGACCACCAAGTAAACTGTTTACATATTTGACCACGAAACAAACAGTGTTTACATCCTTAACCACCAAACAGCCCGTGTTACATCTTTGACCACCAAACAGCCTATCTGTCCATCTTTGACCACCAAACAGACAAGTGTTACATCTTTGACCACCAAACAGCCTATCTGTCCATCTTTGACCACCAAACAGACAAGTGTTACATCTTTGACCACCAAACAGCCAGTGTTACATCTTTGACCACCAAACAAACAGTGTTTACACCCTTGACCACCAAACAGACAGTGTTACATCTTTGACCACCAAACAGACAGTGTTACATCTTTGACCACCAAACAGACAGTGTTACATCTTTGACCACCAAACAGACAAGTGTTACATCTTTGACCACCAAACAGACAGTGTTACATCTTTGACCACCAAACAGCATATGTGTCCATCTTTGACCACCAAACAGACAGTGTTACATCTTTGACCACCAAATAGACAGTGTTACATCTTTGACCACCAAACAGACAGTGTTACATCTTTGACCACCAAACAGACAGTGTTTACATCTTTGACCACCAAACAGCATATGTGTCCATCTTTGACCACCAAACAGACAGTGTTACATCTTTGACCACCAAACAGACAGTGTTTACATCTTTGACCACCAAACAGCATATGTGTCCATCTTTGACCACCAAATAGACAGTGTTACATATTTGACCACCAAACAGACAGTGTTACATCTTTGACCACCAAACAGACAGTGTTACATCTGTGACCACCAAACAGCATATGTGTCCATCTTTGACCACCAAACAGACAGTGTTACATCTTTGACCACCAAACAGACAGTGTTTCATCTTTGACCACCGAACAGCATATGTGTCCATCTTTGACCACCACACAGACAGTGTTACATCTTTGACCACCAAACAGACAGTGTTTACATCTTTATTGGTGGTTTAGTGAGATCTCCATCAGTGTTCTATATTGGTGGTTTAGTGAGATCTCCACCAGTGTTTTATATTGGTGGTTTAGTGATATCGCCATCAGTGTTTTATATTGGTGGCTTAGTGAGATCACCATCAGTGTTGTATATTGGTGGTTTAGTGAGATCTCCATCAGTGTTTTATATTGGTGGTTTAGTGAGGTCTCCATAAGTGTTGTATATTGGTGACTTAGTGAGATCACCATCAGTGTTGTATATTGGTGGTTTAGTGAGATCTCCACCAGTGTTGTATATTGGTGACTTAGTGAGATCACCATCAGTGTTGTATATTGGTGGTTTAGTGAGATCTCCACCAGTGTTGTATATTGGTGGCTTAGTGAGATCACCATCAGTGTTGTATATTGGTGGTTTAGTGAGATCTCCACCAGTGTTGTATATTGGTGGTTTAGTGAGATCTCCACCAGTGTTTTATATTGGTGGCTTAGTGAGATCACCACCAGTGTTGTATATTGGTGGTTTAGTGAGATCTCCATCAGTGTTGTATATTGGTGGTTTGGTGAGGTCTCCATCAGTGTTGTATATTGGTGGTTTAGTGAGATCGCCGTCAGTGTTGTATATTGGTGGTTTGGTGAGATCGCTATCTGTGTTGTATATTGGTGTTTTGGTGAGATCGCCATCTGTGTTGTATATTGGTGGTTTAGTGAGATCGCCGTCAGTGTTGTATATTGGTGGTTTGGTGAGATCGCTATCTGTGTTGTATATTGGTGTTTTGGTGAGATCGCTATCTGTGTTGTATATTGGTGGTTTAGTGAGATCGCCGTCAGTGTTCTATATTGGTGGATTGGTGAGATCTCCATCAGTGTTGTATATTGGTGTTTTGGTGAGATCTCCATCAGTGTTGTATATTGGTGTTTTGGTGAGATCTCCATCAGTGTTTTATATTGGTGGTTTGGTGAGATTGCCATCAGTGTTGTATATTGGTGTTTTGGTGAGATCTCCATCAGTGTTGTATATTGGTGTTTTGGTGAGATCTCCACCAGTGTTGTATATTGGTGGTTTAGTGAGATCTCCATCAGTGTTGTATATTGGTGTTTTGGTGAGATCTCCATCAGTGTTGTATATTGGTGTTTTGGTGAGATCGCCATCAGTGTTGTATATTGGTGTTTTGGTGAGATCTCCACCAGTGTTGTATATTGGTGGTTTAGTGAGATCTCCATCAGTGTTGTATATTGGTGTTTTGGTGAGATCTCCATCAGTGTTGTATATTGGTGTTTTGGTGAGATCGCCATCAGTGTTGTATATTGGTTGGTTTAGTGAGATCTCCATCAGTGTTGTATATTGGTGTTTTGGTGAGATCTCCATCAGTGTTGTATATTGGTGTTTTGGTGAGATCGCCATCAGTGTTCTATATTGGTTGATGCAACCGTAAATATCAACTGTGATAAAACTGTAAACATGAGAACATTGTACTGTAAGCATGAGAACATTGTACTGTAAGCATGAGAACATTGTACTGTAAACGTGAAAACATTGTACTGTACACGTGAGAACATTGTACTGTAAACGTGAGAACCTTGTACTGGAAACGTGAGCACATTGTACTGTAAACATGAGAACATTGTACTGTAAACGTGAGAACATTGTACTGTAAACGTGAGAACATTGTACTGTAAACGTGAGAACATTGTACTGTAAACGTGAGAACATTGTACTGTAAACGTGAGAACATTGTACTGTAAACGTGAGAACATTGTACTGGAAACATGAGAACATTGTACTGTAAACATGGGAACATTGTACTGGAAACATGGGAACATTGTACTGTAAACTTGAGAACATTGTACTGTAAACGTGAGAACATTGTACTGTAAACATGAGAACATTGTACTGTAAACATGAGAACATTGTACTGTAAACATGGGAACATTGTACTGTAAACATGGGAACATTGTACTGTAAACATGGGAACATTGTACTGTAAACGTGGGAACATTGTACTGTAAACGTGGGAACATTGTACTGTAAACGTGAGAACATTGTACTGTAAACGTGAGAACATTGTACTGTAAACATGGGAACATTGTACTGTAAACATGGGAACATTGTACTGTAAATATGGGAACATTGTACTGTAAACATGGGAACATTGTACTGGAAACATGAGAACATTGTACTGTAAACATGAGAACATTGTACTGTAAACATGAGAACATTGTACTGTAAACATGAGAACATTGTACTGTAAACATGAGAACATTGTAATGTAAACATGAGAACATTGTACTGTAAACATGAGAACATTGTAATGTAAACATGAGAACATTGTAATGTAAACATGAGAACATTGTACTGTAAACATGAGAACATTGTACTGTAAACATGAGAACATTGTACTGTAAACATGAGAACATTGTACTCTAAACATGAGAACATTGTACTGTAAACATGGGAACATTGTACTGTAAACATGAGAACATTGTAATGTAAACATGAGAACATTGTAATGTAAACATGAGAACATTGTAATGTAAACATGAGAACATTGTACTGGAAACATGAGAACATTGTACTGTAAACATGAGAACATTGTAATGTAAACATGAGAACATTGTAATGTAAACATGAGAACATTGTACTGTAAACATGAGAACATTGTACTGTAAACATGAGAACATTGTACTGTAAACATGAGAACATTGTACTGTAAACATGGGAACATTGTACTGGAAACGTTAGAACATTGTACTGTAAACATGAGAACATTGTACTATAAACATGAGAATATTGTACTGGAAACATGAGAACATTGTACTGTAAACATGCGAACATTGTACTGTAAACCTGAGAACATTGTACTGTAAACGTGAGAACATTGTACTGTAAACGTGAGAACCTTGTACTAGAAACGTTAGAACCTTGTACTGGAAACGTTAGAACATTGTACTGTAAACATGCGAACATTGTACTGTAAACCTGAGAACATTGTACTGTAAACGTGAGAACATTGTACTGTAAACGTGAGAACATTGTACTGTAAACGTGAGAACCTTGTACTGGAAACGTTAGAACCTTGTACTGGAAACGTTAGAACATTGTACTGTAAACATGCGAACATTGTACTGTAAACCTGAGAACATTGTACTGTAAACGTGAGAACATTGTACTGTAAACGTGAGAACATTGTACTGGAAACGTTAGAACATTGTACTGGAAACGTTAGAACATTGTACTGTAAACATGCGAACATTGTACTGTAAACGTGAGAACATTGTACTGGAAACGTGAGAACCTTGTACTGGAAACGTTAGAACATTGTACTGGAAACGTTAGAACATTGTACTGTAAACATGCGAACATTGTGCTGGAAACGTGAGAACCTTGTACTGGAAACGTTAGAACATTGTACTGGAAACGTTAGAACATTGTACTGTAAACATGCGAACATTGTACTGTAAACCTGAGAACATTGTACTGGAAACGTGAGAACCTTGTACTGGAAACGTTAGAACATTGTACTGGAAACGTTAGAACATTGTACTGTAAACATGCGAACATTGTACTGTAAACCTGAGAACATTGTACTGGAAACGTTAGCTATGCTTACACTTCTTGTACACGATGTTCATTTTCTCGAAGTCACCAATGTCCGCCAACAACACGGTTACTTTTACCACTGAAAAGACCAGAGTACATTCGTTATGATCAATAATAACTTAATAAGACAACACGAATCTATCCAGCTGACTTGTAGAAGGTCGGTGGTTCAGTCGACTGATCGGACAGGTGGGGTTTCTCTGGGTACTTGTAGAAGGTCGGTGGTTCAGTCGACGGATCGGACAGGTGGGGTTTCTCTGGGTACTTGTAGAAGGTCGGTGGTTCAGTCGACTGATCGGGCAGGTGGGGTTTCTCTGGGTACTTGTAAAAGGTCGGTGGTTCAGTCGACTGATCGGACAGGTGGGGTCTCTCTGGGTACTTGTAAAAGGTCGGTGGTTCAGTCGACTGATCGGACAGGTGGGGTTTCTCTGGGTACTTGTAGAAGGTCGGTGGTTCAGTCGACTGATCGGACAGGTGGGGTTTCTCTGGGTGCTTGTAGAAGGTCGGTGGTTCAGTCGACTGATCGGACAGGTGGGGTTTCTCTGGGTACTTGTAGAAGGTCGGTGGTTCAGTCGACTGATCGGACAGGTGGGGTTTCTCTGGGTACTTGTAGAAGGTCGGTGGTTCAGTCGACGGATCGGACAGGTGGGGTTTCTCTGGGTACTTGTAGAAGGTCGGTGGTTCAGTCGACTGATCGGGCAGGTGGGGTTTCTCTGGGTACTTGTAGAAGGTCGGTGGTTCAGTCGACTGATCGGACAGGTGGGGTTTCTCTGGGTACTTGTAGAAGGTCGGTGGTTCAGTCGACTGATCGGACAGGTGGGGTTTCTCTGGGTACTTGTAAAAGGTCGGTGGTTCAGTCGACTGATCGGACAGGTGGGGTTTCTCTGGGTACTTGTAAAAGGTCGGTGGTTCAGTCGACTGATCGGACAGGTGGGGTTTCTCTGGGTACTTGTAGAAGGTCGGTGGTTCAGTCGACTGATCGGACAGGTGGGGTTTCTCTGGGTACTTGTAGAAGGTCGGTGGTTCAGTCGACTGATCGGACAGGTGGGGTTTCTCTGGGTACTTGTAGAAGGTCGGTGGTTCAGTCGACTGATCGGACAGGTGGGGTTTCTCTGGGTACTTGTAGAAGGTCGGTGGTTCAGTCGACTGATCGGACAGGTGGGGTTTCTCTGGGTACTTGTAGAAGGTCGGTGGTTCAGTCGACTGATCGGACAGGTGGGGTTTCTCTTGTGTCTGTTCATCACTATGGGGTTTCTCTGGGTACTTGTAGAAGGTCGGTGGTTCAGTCGACTGATCGGACAGGTGGGGTTTCTCTGGGTACTTGTAGAAGGTCGGTGGTTCAGTCGACTGATCGGACAGGTGGGGTTTCTCTGGGTACTTGTAGAAGGTCGGTGGTTCAGTCGACTGATCGGACAGGTGGGGTTTCTCTGGGTGCTTGTAGAAGGTCGGTGGTTCAGTCGACTGATCGGACAGGTGGGGTTTCTCTGGGTACTTGTAGAAGGTCGGTGGTTCAGTCGACTGATCGGACAGGTGGGGTTTCTCTGGGTACTCCAGTTTACTCCCACAGTAATGATTACATAAACCCAGACGTTTCCGGGCCAACGTGAGCAAGTCTAAAAGTAAGTATAAACTATATATATTTTACAATGATTGCGAAACAAGCTGGGTTTGGTTTTTATTTGTTTTTTATTTTGTTCTTTCATGACCTACAAACATATGTTAACAATATACATAGCATTACATGAATTTGTATTAGTATAATATATATTAACATGCTTACATTTATTTCACAAATTTATTTCTATGTAAGCAGTTAGCTTGGGTTCCAGTCTGTCGAATTTTCACTTTTTAATTTCTGGCAAAATGACATCGTTGATATTATCAGAAACTCAATACGGCTCAATTAATGGTCTCGGCTCAATTAATGATCTCGGCTCAATTAATGGTCTCTCAATTAATGGTCTCGGCTCAATTAATGGTCTCGGTGCAAAAATATATTTATTTGACTGACCAGGCAAACTATATCAACGCCTGTTCCCAATAAGCAGTGTGCATGTTATAAAATGTCATTTTGTATTGTGACCCTGCCTTGCCTGATGGGTAAATATTTTAACGAAACAAGCTGTATCAACTTATATTAACCACGCTTGTTGGTGCAGATGGAAGCGTATACACGTAGTCCTTCGTGTGGGAGGAAACTGGAGTACCCGGGGAAAACCCACGCCAGCACTGTTTATTTTTTAAATATACATTAAAAGTTATAATAAAATAGTGTATTATCACTGCAGCATTTATTTAAAGAAGATTCGTAATCAAATGTCTTAACACACACTCCATGTATAGTATAGTTCATACACATTATTATTTTAGCTCGATTGCGAAACAAGTTTTTACAACATTAGTTTAACCACTCTCGAGACCTTATTCCCGATGGAATCCATCGTCATGAGGGATAGAGAAGAGGAAATGTGGATTTAAGTGTCTTGCCTACCAACACCACCCCGTGGTTCTGGGTGGGCTCACACCACCAACCCCTCGGTTACGAGGCAGACACAGTATCCACTACACAATGGGGTTCATGTCATATACATGCAATCATTACCATGGTTGAATGATATCCCGGCGGCATCGAGAACAGCTCCCATATTCTTCAGAGCCTGTCGAATAAAAGTAGATTATATTACTGTTCAAACTAAGTGGTTTCGGGCTCAAAATCAAATTTTTTATTTTGTTTGAAGAACATTTTGATAAACAATAGGTTTAGTTTATACAAATGTATTTTAGCTCGATAGCGAAACATGTTCTTACAACTTATATTAATCATTCTCGAGACCTCATTCCTGATGGAATCCATCGCCATGAGGGAGAGAGAAAAGGCAACGTGGAAATTAATTGCATTCCCTAATGGCACACTCGTAACGGCTCCAGCGGGGCTCGAACTCCGGGCCTTTCACACCTGAAGCGTATCCACTGCGCTATCACGACTTCCACCATAGGCTTGACACTATACATACAGAAATATTAGGCAATATCCAAGCATGTTCAAAAATTACACCCCGTCACTATCAGAGCAATTTGTGAATGTATATGTTTAATCCTTTTATTCCCACTTGCTGTTGTCCAGTAGACATATATGTCATATGCATACAACTTAAAGCTATGGCGAATGCACAAGTTCAAATTGAGTTTGTCCGCAACAAACGCGGTGGACAAAGTCTTGTTGTTGGTGGTTAAAGGTTCATGGTATGTATATATAGTTGCTGTCTGTCTGCGTGTCTGTCCGTCCCACACCCGTTTTTACCTAATTTTATATAAGTGGGAACAATAGGACTACACCAATGTATAGTGTTAAGCTTATGGTTTATCAATATGTATTTATTTATTATTTAAGTTTATTTAACGTCGCTACCTGTTTCCCATTTGAGCGACGGGCAGTTTACCTAACAACACCTTTCCTGGGCAGGCTCCAGCGGTTAACCAGTACTTGGTGCACCAACCTCCGTAAGAAACTGCCAACTTGTTCATATAAATGAGACACGGTCTGAGCGGGGCTCGAACCCGTGACCATCAGAGATGATAGGTTACAGTGGTATACAAGTCAGCGACCTATCAATTTGTTCTTTAAAAAATTGGTTTTGAACCAGAAACCACTTGTCCAGACCCCAAGCGTTTGCTAAGGAGAGGACAACCATAAGCTGTATAGCTTTCTGTCCAATTCCTTATTTTAATTGTTGTAAATAACCATGTACATGTTGGAAAATAAATATGTTTAAACCAAGGAGAGGACAACCATAAGCTGTATAGCTTTCTGTCCAATTCCTTATTTTAATTGTTGTAAATAACCATGTACATGTTGGAAAATAAATATGTTTAAACCAAGGAGAGGACAACCATAAGCTGTATAGCTTTCTGTCCAATTCCTTATTTTAATTGTTGTAAATAACCATGTACATGTTGGAAAATAAATATGTTTAAACCAAGGAGAGGACAACCATAAGCTGCATAGCTTTCTGTCCAATTCCTTATTTTAATTGTTGTAAATAACCATGTACATGTTGGAAAATAAATATGTTTAAACCAAGGAGAGGACAACCATAAGCTGTATAGCTTTCTGTCCAATTCCTTATTTTAATTGTTGTAAATAACCATGTACATGTTGGAAAATAAATATGTTTAAACCAAGGAGAGGACAACCATAAGCTGTATAGCTTTCTGTCCAATTCCTTATTTTAATTGTTGTAAATAACCATGTACATGTTGGAAAATAAATATGTTTAAACCAAGGAGAGGACAACCATAAGCTGCATAGCTTTCTGTCCAATTCCTTATTTTAATTGTTGTAAATAACCATGTACATGTTGGAAAATAAATATGTTTAAACTAAACAATCGGAACACTCGCATGCAGTGCAATTTCGTATTCTGAACAGGGATATATCATTAAAAAGTACAAATGTATATTCTAATACATCTACTAACATTCTAAACTTTGTTTTTCTTATTTAAATTAGCAGATTAGATCTGCCGATGTACTCACATAACCATGACAACGATTATGCATAATATCGTAAAATCAATTAAATTCAAATAAAACCTTTTTAAGATGTAGTCTAGATTCTATTTTTAGAAACTGTTAATGCTGTAATGACACATTGAGAGTGTATTATATAACACGGTACTATACAGTGTATTATATAACATGGTACTATACAGTGTATTATATAACATGGTACTATACAGTGTATTATATAACATGGTACTATACAGTGTATTATATAACATGGTTACTATGCAGTATATTATATAACATGGTACTATACAGTGTGGTACTATACAGTGTATTATATAACATGGTACTATACAGTGTATTATATATGGTACTATACAGTGTATTATATAACATGGTACTATACAGTGTATTATATACATGGTACTATACAGTGTATTATATAACATGGTACTATACAGTGTATTATATAACATGGTACTATACAGTGTATTATATAACATGGTACTATACAGTGTATTATATAACATGGTACTATACAGTGTATTATATAACATGGTACTATACAGTGTATTATATAACATGGTACTATACAGTGTATTATATAACAGGTACTATACAGTGTATTATATAACATGGTACTATACAGTGTATTATATAACATGGTACTATACAGTGTATTATATAACATGGTACTATACAGTGTATTATATAACATGGTACTATACAGTGTATTATATAACATGGTACTATACAGTGTATTATATAACACGGTACTATACAGTGTATTATATAACATGGTACTATACAGTGTATTATATAACATGGTACTATACAGTGTGGTACTATACAGTGTATTATATAACATGGTACTATACAGTGTATTATATAACATGGTACTATACAGTGTGGTACTATACAGTGTATTATATAACATGGTACTATACAGTGTATTATATAACACGGTACTATACAGTGTATTATATAACATGGTACTATACAGTGTATTATATAACACGGTACTATACAGTGTATTATATAACATGGTACTATACAGTGTATTATATAACATGGTACTATACAGTGTATTATATAACATGGTACTATACAGTGTATTATATAACATGGTACTATACAGTGTATTATATAACATGGTACTATACAGTGTATTATATAACACGGTACTATACAGTGTATTATATAACATGGTTACTATACAGTGTATTATATAACATGGTACTATACAGTGTATTATATAACATGGTACTATACAGTGTATTATATAACATGGTACTATACAGTGTATTATATAACATGGTACTATACAGTGTATTATATAACATGGTACTATACAGTGTATTATATAACATGGTACTATACAGTGTATTATATAACATGGTACTATACAGTGTATTATATAACATGGTTACTATACAGTGTATTATATAACATGGTACTATACAGTGTATTATATAACATGGTACTATACAGTGTATTATATAACGTGGTACTATACAGTGTGGTACTATACAGTGTATTATATAACGTGGTACTATACAGTGTGGTACTATACAGTGTGGTACTATACAGTGTATTATATAACATGGTACTATACAGTGTGGTACTATACAGTGTGGTACTATACAGTGTATTATATAACATGGTACTATACAGTGTGGTACTATACAGTGTATTATATAACATGGTACTATACAGTGTATTATATAACGTGGTACTATACAGTGTATTATATAACATGGTACTATACAGTGTATTATATAACATGGTACTATACAGTGTATTATATAACATGGTACTATACAGTGTATTATATAACACGGTACTATACAGTGTATTATATAACGTGGTACTATACAGTGTATTATATAACATGGTACTATACAGTGTATTATATAACGTGGTACTATACAGTGTATTATATAACGCGGTACTATACAGTGTATTATATAACATGGTACTATACAGTGTATTATATAACGTGGTACTATACAGTGTATTATATAACATGGTACTATACAGTGTATTATATAACGTGGTACTATACAGTGTATTATATAACGCGGTACTATACAGTGTATTATATAACATGGTACTATACAGTGTATTATATAACGTGGTACTATACAGTGTATTATATAACATGGTACTATACAGTGTATCATATAACGTGGTACTATACAGTGTATTATATAACGTGGTACTATACAGTGTATTATATAACATGGTACTATACAGTGTATTATATAACGTGGTACTATACAGTGTGTTATATAACATGGTACTATACAGTGTATTATATAACATGGTACTATACAGTATATTATATAACGTGGTACTATACAGTGTGGTACTATACAGTGTGTTATATAACGTGGTACTATACAGTGTATTATATAACATGGTACTATACAGTGTATTATATAACATGGTACTATACAGTGTGTTATATAACATGGTACTATACAGTGTATTATATAACGTGGTACTATACAGTGTGGTACTATACAGTGTATTATATAACATGGTACTATACAGTGTGGTACTATACAGTGTATTATATAACATGGTACTATACAGTGTATTATATAACATGGTACTATACAGTGTATTATATAACATGGTACTATACAGTGTATTATATAACACGGTACTATACAGTGTATTATATAACATGGTACTATACAATGTGGTACTATACAGTGTATTATATAACATGGTACTATACAGTGTATTATATAACATGGTACTATACAGTGTATTATATAACATGGTACTATACAGTGTATTATATAACATGGTACTATACAGTGTATTATATAACATGGTACTATACAGTGTATTATATAACGCGGTACTATACAGTGTATTATATAACGTGGTACTATACAGTGTATTATATAACGTGGTACTATACAGTGTGGTACTATACAGTGTATTATATAACACGGTACTATACAGTGTATTATATAACATGGTACTATACATGGTACTATACAGTGTATTATATAACACGGTACTATACAGTGTATTATATAACATGGTACTATACAATGTGGTACTATACAGTGTATTATATAACATGGTACTATACAGTGTATTATATAACATGGTACTATACAGTGTATTATATAACACGGTACTATACAGTGTATTATATAACATGGTACTATACAGTGTGGTACTATACAGTGTATTATATAACATGGTACTATACAGTGTATTATATAACATGGTACTATACAGTGTATTATATAACATGGTTACTATACAGTGTATTATATAACATGGTACTATACAGTGTATTATATAACATGGTACTATACAGTGTATTATATAACGTGGTACTATACAGTGTGGTACTATACAGTGTATTATATAACGTGGTACTATACAGTGTGGTACTATACAGTGTGGTACTATACAGTGTATTATATAACATGGTACTATACAGTGTGGTACTATACAGTGTGGTACTATACAGTGTATTATATAACATGGTACTATACAGTGTGGTACTATACAGTGTATTATATAACATGGTACTATACAGTGTATTATATAACGTGGTACTATACAGTGTATTATATAACGTGGTACTATACAGTGTATTATATAACTTGGTACTATACAGTGTATTATATAACATGGTACTATACAGTGTATTATATAACACGGTACTATACAGTGTATTATATAACGTGGTACTATACAGTGTATTATATAACATGGTACTATACAGTGTATTATATAACGTGGTACTATACAGTGTATTATATAACGCGGTACTATACAGTGTATTATATAACGTGGTACTATACAGTGTATTATATAACGTGGTACTATACAGTGTATTATATAACATGGTACTATACAGTGTATTATATAACGTGGTACTATACAGTGTATTATATAACGCGGTACTATACAGTGTATTATATAACATGGTACTATACAGTGTATTATATAACGTGGTACTATACAGTGTATTATATAACATGGTACTATACAGTGTATCATATAACGTGGTACTATACAGTGTATTATATAACGTGGTACTATACAGTGTATTATATAACATGGTACTATACAGTGTATTATATAACGTGGTACTATACAGTGTGTTATATAACATGGTACTATACAGTGTATTATATAACATGGTACTATACAGTATATTATATAACGTGGTACTATACAGTGTGGTACTATACAGTGTGTTATATAACATGGTACTATACAGTGTATTATATAACATGGTACTATACAGTGTGTTATATAACATGGTACTATACAGTGTATTATATAACGTGGTACTATACAGTGTGGTACTATACAGTGTATTATATAACATGGTACTATACAGTGTGGTACTATACAGTGTATTATATAACATGGTACTATACAGTGTATTATATAACATGGTACTATACAGTGTATTATATAACATGGTACTATACAGTGTATTATATAACACGGTACTATACAGTGTATTATATAACATGGTACTATACAATGTGGTACTATACAGTGTATTATATAACATGGTACTATACAGTGTATTATATAACATGGTACTATACAGTGTATTATATAACATGGTACTATACAGTGTATTATATAACATGGTACTATACAGTGTATTATATAACGTGGTACTATACAGTGTATTATATAACACGGTACTATACAGTGTATTATATAACATGGTACTATACAGTGTATTATATAACGTGGTACTATACAGTGTGGTACTATACAGTGTATTATATAACACGGTACTATACAGTGTATTATATAACATGGTACTATACAATGTGGTACTATACAGTGTATTATATAACACGGTACTATACAGTGTATTATATAACATGGTACTATACAGTGTATTATATAACAGGTACTATACAGTGTATTATATAACATGGTACTATACAGTGTATTATATAACATGGTACTATACAGTGTATTATATAACATGGTACTATACAGTGTATTATATAACATGGTACTATACAGTGTATTATATAACATGGTACTATACAGTGTATTATATAACATGGTACTATACAGTGTATTATATAACATGGTACTATACAGTGTATTATATAACATGGTACTATACAGTGTGGTACTATACAGTGTATTATATAACATGGTACTATACAGTGTATTATATAACATGGTACTATACAGTGTATTATATAACACGGTACTATACAGTGTATTATATAACATGGTACTATACAGTGTATTATATAACATGGTACTATACAGTGTATTATATAACACGGTACTATACAGTGTATTATATAACGTGGTACTATACAGTGTGGTACTATACAGTGTATTATATAACACGGTACTATACAGTGTATTATATAACATGGTACTATACAATGTGGTACTATACAGTGTATTATATAACATGGTACTATACAGTGTATTATATAACATGGTACTATACAGTGTATTATATAACACGGTACTATACAGTGTATTATATAACATGGTTACTATACAGTGTATTATATAACATGGTACTATACAGTGTATTATATAACATGGTACTATACAGTGTATTATATAACATGGTACTATACAGTGTATTATATAACATGGTACTATACAGTGTATTATATAACATGGTACTATACAGTGTATTATATAACATGGTACTATACAGTGTATTATATAACATGGTACTATACAGTGTGGTACTATACAGTGTATTATATAACATGGTACTATACAGTGTATTATATAACATGGTACTATACAGTGTATTATATAACATGGTACTATACAGTGTATTATATAACATGGTACTATACAGTGTATTATATAACACGGTACTATACAGTGTATTATATAACACGGTACTATACAGTGTATTATATAACATGGTACTATACAGTGTATTATATAACATGGTACTATACAGTGTATTATATAACGTGGTACTATACAGTGTATTATAAGATTTTACTTTTAAAAGCCAGCAAACACATTATCTAACCGGCATATACATGTATACTAGTTAGAGGTGTATACATGTATACTAGTTACAGGTGTATACATGTATACTAGTTACAGGTGTATACATGTATACTAGTTACAGGTGTATACATGTATACTAGTTACAGGTGTATACATGTATACTAGTTACAGGTGTATACATGTATACTAGTTACAGGTGTATACATGTATACTAGTTACAGGTGTATACATGTATACTAGTTACAGGTGTATACATGTATACTAGTTACAGGTGTATACATGTATACTAGTTACAGGTGTATACATGTATACTAGTTACAGGTGTATACATGTATACTAGTTACAGGTGTATACATGTATACTAGTTACAGGTGTATACATGTATACTAGTTACAGGTGTATACATGTATACTAGTTACAGGTGTAAGTCTATATATGTATGTTATTTGAATATTACTGTTATTGTAATATAATGTTATTTTTATGCAAATTTATTTTAGCTCGATTGCGAAACAAGTTTTTACAACATTAGTTTAATCACTCCCCAGACCCACATTATAATGGCATGGCACCAGCAACTAACTATATCGGTATGTTTTGTACCTGTTGGGTTTCGGGGACGGTTCCTCCCGGCACCAGTTTCCCGGTGTTTGGATCCAGACCTATCTGCCCAGCTAGGTACATAGTGTCATCAACCACTACAGCCTGGCTGCAACATGAATATAATTATATGTGTGTAGTAAGATAATATTCTTCTCGGAACATAATATTCTTCTTGGAACATAATATTCTTCTTAGAACATAATATTCTTTCTCTGAAATTGCTAACTAAATTTGAATACACCTATTTTTAGTTTATACACATTTATTTTAGCTCGATTGCGAAACAAGTTCCTACAACTTATAGTAATCACTCTCGGAACCTAATTCCTGATGGAATCCATCGCCACGAGGGAGGTAGAAGAAGCAACGTTGAAATTAAATGCCTTGCCTACGGGCACAATCTTAACGGCTCCAGCGGGGCTCGAACTCCGGACCTTTCGCACCTGAAGCGAACGCGCATCCACTGCGCTATCACGACTTCCACAAATACACATATTTGAACCCATTTAACACCAAGTAACCGACATGGACTGGTGCGTGATATTTTTAGACCAATAAATTAATAAGTAAAGTTCATTTATCAAAATGGGTAATTTTGTCTAAAAATAGTAATATTACTGGCAAAAAGTGCAGATCCTTATGAGACGGCTGGTTACGTCACGATCTACACTTTTGTTTGATTTGATAATATTTTATTGCTGTATATACATGTATGCAACATTTACAAACATTTTATGAATACATAATTAGCAAATGGGTTGGGCCACAAGTCCTAACGACATTAGTGATTGGCCCTCCACACTTTGTAAGCCTATTTAGAGGTATGAAGTGTTGAATGGGATAAGTACGTAACAATCTTATTCTTTTCGTTCAGGCCAGCAATCACGATGTTATTTGTGACCTACTTCAGATCGTCATTAGGAAGTCTCAGGTGGTGTTATCCTAGATAATACCGCCTTCGTGGTCAAGTGGTTAAGGTCGCTGACTTGTATACCACCCGCACAGACCGTGTTTCATTTATATGAAAAAGTTGGCAGTTTATTGCGGAGGTTATGCACCAAGTACTTGTAAACCGCTGGAGCCTGCCCAGGACAGGTGTTGTTAGGTAAACTGCCCGTCGCTCTAATTGGCAAACGGTAGCGACATTAAATATACTAAACATTATATAATACATATATGCTGTCCGATTAGCGCAGTTGTTAGATCGCTCACGTATCACCAATGCAACCTGGGACGTATGTGAGATGGTACGGTGGTCGCCACTCGCCAGATCGGACAGGTGGGTTTTCTCCGGGTACTCCGGTTTCATCCCACACGAATTACCACAGTTACGCTTTCACCCACGCCAACGAGAGTGATTAATATAAGTTGTTAAAACTTGCTTCGCAGCATTACATCGTAATAAAGGATGTTTTGGGTAAAATATAAATACTAATGTGTGTGTGTTTACAAAAATCGAAATAGTCGCTCAGAAACGATAACATTCCACTCGGAAAGTCCTAATTTCGGTTTCGAGTTTGTTTTATCGCAAAAAAACACTGTTTACCAAATGAACATAAGCATACAAAGTATAATGTTAGAATGTGTAGCAGCATTGCTACCCATACGTAAAAATTGAATTTTTCAAATATCTTTTATTTAATACGATGTAATGCTGCTTTAACTGAATACAGTTTTAAAAAAACAACAACAAAAACATGATTTTAATAAAACACCTGGCTAGGGAACAACAGTAAAACCAAAGGATTCCAACTAAAGGGTCCAATACACATTTCGGAATAAATCAGACTTTATCTGGCAATGAAGGTAATATGTATAGACCTGCTATGTATCTCATTGCCTACTTTAACTAGGACCAACATAGCATAATGGCCAACATTTAATGATGTGGGAAAGTAATATACATTTACAAAATGTAGAATAAAGGCAGTATGAATATACACACATATTCAGCACAGACTGCCGTATAGTTTGGCACAGACATACATACCATCCTCAACAATAGCTTTAATCATACATATAATTATTCTCCAACGATAAAGCAAAGGGAGACAACTGTCAATTCATTGGGCGCCATTGTGATCACAGAAAACAAGGAAGCAGATATACTGATAACGAATGCAGCATTAGATGCAATAGATATGGGAGACGAAACAGGTGACTTGGTGGAAGGCCAAGACATCATAGGCAAGATGAAGGAAACAGATAACGGGAATTGGAATCATACAGTCGGTGATTACAGCATGAACGCGCGTGTATAAAACAAGATCCAGATCACCTCCAAAATATAATGGGTTCGTCCTTGACCCGAAGCCCGCCAAATTTCATGAAAATCCTAAAAGCTACTGTTACAGCAATGATAATATTGCATATGAATCATAGCTTAATTCTTCCATTTTAAGAAACAATGCAGTTGAGATTTTAAATTTAATATGAAATAGCATGTATTTATAATATATGTAGTATTCTAACCTGTAAGGGCCGACAGGAGCCGGTGCATCGGGCGTGTTCACGATATTTCTTCCGACAATCGACATTTTGCCTTTTCTATTACACTTTCAAAACTTCGGGTTTACTTTATAAGAACGCCTCGGGAAATACAAGGGACTTACTAGAGTTTGACCATTATATAGACAAATGACAGATAGAGGCCAAATATAAAACAATTCGTGTTTAGCTACCATACCAAATTTCCCACTCAATTCGTTTCAAGCTCAAAAGCAGATAGAAACAAGAGCATTCCGAGATAGCAAACCTCTATTACGTTGCTAAATGCACATATGCATGGGGTCAAGCTATTGGGTTAACAAATCAAAGCAATGAGACTCTTTTGTGTGTGTTTTTATATTTGTAAAGTAAACGCGGCATTAAAGATATTATATTAAAATATCAATTAATTTAAACATACAAACCGTTGTATGTTTATTTTATTATCTCCCTTTATATTTCCACTTTATCAAGTTAATGCGTAACATACTACGCATACAAACCTATCCGGATCACGGTCAATATATATGTATATATACAGACTGAGATGTAGTCCAATGGTAACACACTGGACTGGTAATCCAGGGATCTGACCCTAATAAAATTAAGTCTTTCAGATGGGACTTTAAACCGAGGTCTCGGGTCGGTACTGTACGCCGTGCACGTAAAAGAACCAGAGGAGACTCTGGAATGGGTCTCTGTCTGTATCATTGCACTATCCTCCAAAATCTAAAATGACTAATCTCGCTCATATGGGCAACCGGTAGCGACGATAAATAAACGTAAAACACACACAAACAGGTCAAAATTAATTCTTTCAAAACACGAGGCCTTCCACCAAAGTTCATGCAAATCTATCAATAACCCTGCTAACAGATCTATAGATAAACAAACCGTTTGAAATAAACAGAGGGTAACCGGTAGCGACGATAAATAAACGTAAAACACACACAAACAGAGGGGAAAACATAACATCATTAAGCTTAATTGTATATATCTGGTATTGTTCGACATCAGATCATACATAACAGAAATTGTTCAACCAGCATCGTTAATTTAGTTTGAAGTGATTGGGAGGGCTGTAAATAATGTTGTCATAACTTGTAGCCATTTGCTCCCCCCAGATTAAATCGTATACAGCAATAATAATAAATCCTAATTTAATTTCAAATTGTTTTCTACGTATTTCATTGTGTGTATAATTGCAATGTAATGTATAAAAAAAAGCAATAAAATATTATTAAATAAAATATATAAAAATTATTAACCGAAACATGTATTATAATAGTACAACAGTTTGCTATTGTACATCGAGTATATTTGATACAGATTGTAACAATACTGATTTAATATGTTGTGTGAAGGACAAGAAACGGGTGCATGCGCTGTGTTGGCCTGCTCGAAACTGAGTCCTAAATCAATAGTTAGAAATGAGAACAAGTCTTGATACAAGAACAATAGACCATCTGACACGAACATAGATCAGATTGGTAGATATGATCAGCAGATTTCAAATTGATTTCAAATATTTACTTTTAACATTAAAACTGTTTGTGTTTGGGTTTAAAGTGGCACCAACAGTTTAGACCATGGTGACTCGCCTGCTGTTATTGCATAGGCGTCAGAGCAGGGGCCACAGGGGCAGCGACAGCGGCCCCAATATTTTGGCAAGCCGGTTGTATTTTTATTTTATACTTGTGGAAGTTATGTCCGCGGCCCCAATATTTTGGTACGTCATCACACAATCATAATGCAAGTGTACGTCATCACATAATCATAATACAATTGTACGTCATCACACAATCATAATGCAAGTGTACGTCATCACATAATCATAATGCCAGTGTACGTCATCACATAATCATAATGCAAGTGTACGTCATCACATAATCATAATGCAAGTGTACGTCATCACATAATCATAATGCAAGTGTACGTCATCACATAATCATAATGCAAGTGTACGTCATCACATAATCATAATGCAAGTGTACGTCATCACACAATCATAATGCAAGTGTACGTCATCACATAATCATAATGCAAGTGTACGTCATCACATAATCATAATGCAAGTGTACGTCATCACGAACAACAAAATCATAATGCAAGTGTACGTCATCACATAATCATAATGCAAGTGTACGTCATCACACAATCATAATGCAAGTGTACGTCATCACATAATCATAATGCAAGTGTACGTCATCACATAATCATAATGCAAGTGTACGTCATCACATAATCATAATGCAAGTGTACGTCATCACGTAATCATAATGAAAGTGTACGTCATCACACAATCATAATGCAAGTGTACGTCATCACATAATCATAATGCAAGTGTACGTCATCACATAATCATAATGCAAGTGTACGTCAGCACGTAATCATAATGCAAGTGTACGTCATCACACAATCATAATGCAAGTGTACGTCATCACATAATCATAATGCAAGTGTACGTCATCACACAATCATAATGCAAGTGTACGTCATCACACAATCATAATGCAATTGTACATTCATTCCATGGTACGTCATCACACAATCATAATGCAAAGTGTACGTCATCACATAATCATTATGCAATTGCACATTCATTCCATAGTACGTCCTCCCACAAACATCTGTTTGTTTGATTTTCTTAGGGTTTAATGTCGCACAAATAGGTTCGGTCATAATATAGCGACTTGGCTATTATTGGTGGAGAAAGACACCGGGTACCAGGCACTGACGGGCACACTCCGTAAGAAAATACAATTGTTCATTCATTGCAGAGTACAACATAATACAAGTATACATGTGCCTCTGGGAGCGGCCATATAAACCAAACTAATATACTAGTATCATTGTGAACCAGCGACATCACACAATCATGTTCACCATGACACCCATCAATTCTCGGTGACCTTGACATCTTAATCACCGCCACCCTACGTGTTGAACCAAGTTGCCACGGTAACATACTTTCATTGTAATAAGCAGATGATCTCACACTATCTGTGTATCAATGGC
>CM026397.1:13674380-13762093 GCA_014843695.1 Archivesica marissinica | reverse complement strand
CAGGACACATGATCTCACACTATATGTGTATCAATGACAGGACACGTGATCTCACACTATATGTGTATCAATTGCAGGACACATAATCTCACACTATATATACATGTATCAATGGCAGGACACATGATCTCACACTATATATACATGTATCAATGGCAGGACACATGATCTCACACTATATATACATGTATCAATGGCAGGACACATGATCTCACACTATATATACATGTATCAATGACAGGACACATGATCTCACACTATATATACATGTATCAATGACAGAACACATGATCTCACACTATATATACATGTATCAATGACAGGACACATGATCTCACACTATATATACATGTATCAATGGCAGGACACATGATCTCACACTATATATACATGTATCAATGACAGAATACATGATCTCACACTATATATACATGTATCAATGGCAGGACACATGATCTCACACTATATATACATGTATCAATGACAGGACACATGATCTCACACTATATGTGTATCAATGGCAGGACACATGATCTCACACTATATATACATGTATCAATGGCAGGACACATGATCTCACACTATATATACATGTATCAATGACAGGACACATGATCTCACACTATATATACATGTATCAATGACAGGACACATGATCTCACACTATATATACATGTATCAATGACAGGACACATGATCTCACACTATATATACATGTATCAATGACAGGACACATGATCTCACACTATATATGTATCAATGACAGGACACATGATCTCACACTATATATACATGTATCAAATGACAGAATACATGATCTCACACTATATATACATGTATCAAATGACAGAATACATGATCTCACACTATATATACATGTATCAATGGCAGGACACATGATCTCACACTATATATACATGTATCAATGACAGGACACGTGATCTCACACTATATGTGTCTCAATGACAGGACACATGATCTCACATTATCTGTGTATCAATGGCAGGACACATGATCTCACACTATCTGTGTATCAATGACAGGACACATGATCTCACACTATATGTGTATCAATGACAGGGCGCATGATCTCACACTATCTGTGTATCAATGACAGGACACATGATCTCACACTATATATACATGTATCAATGACAGGGCACATGATCTCACACTATATATACATGTATCAATGACAGGACACATGATCTCACACTATATGTGTATCAATGACAGGGCGCATGATCTCACACTATCTGTGTATCAATGACAGAACACATGATCTCACACTATATGTGTATCAATGACAGAACACATGATCTCACACTATATGTGTATCAATGACAGAACACATGATCTCACACTATATGTGTATCAATGACAGGACACATGATCTCACACTATATATACATGTATCAATGACAGAACACATGATCTCACACTATATATACATGTATCAATGACAGAACACATGATCTCACACTATATATACATGTATCAATGACAGAACACATGATCTCACACTATATATACATGTATCAATGACAGAACACATGATCTCACACTATATATACATGTATCAATGACAGGACACATGATCTCACACTATATATGTATCAATGACAGGGCACATGATCTCACACTATATATACATGTATCAATGACAGAACACATGATCTCACACTATATATACATGTATCAATGACAGGACACATGATCTCACACTATATATACATGTATCAATGACAGGACACATGATCTCACACTATATATACATGTATCAATGACAGGACACATGATCTCACACTATATATACATGTATCAATGACAGAACACATGATCTCACACTATATGTGTATCAATGACAGGACACATGATCTCACACTATATATACATGTATCAATGGCAGGACACATGATCTCACACTATATATACATGTATCAATGACAGGACACATGATCTCACACTATATATACATGTATCAATGACAGGACACATGATCTCACACTATATATACATGTATCAATGACAGGACACATGATCTCACACTATATATACATGTATCAATGACAGGACACATGATCTCACACTATATGTGTATCAATGACAGGACACATGATCTCACACTATATATACATGTATCAATGGCAGGACACATGATCTCACACTATATATACATGTATCAATGACAGGACACATGATCTCACACTATATATACATGTATCAATGACAGGGCACATGATCTCACACTATATATACATGTATCAATGACAGGACACATGATCTCACACTATCTGTGTATCAATGACAGGGCACATGATCTCACACTATCTGTGTATCAATGACAGGGCACATGATCTCACACTATCTGTGTATCAATGACAGGGCACATGATCTCACACTATCTGTGTATCAATGACAGGACACATGATCTCACACTATCTGTGTATCAATGACAGGGCACATGATCTCACACTATCTGTGTATCAATGACAGGGCACATGATCTCACACTATCTGTGTATCAATGACAGGGCACATGATCTCACACTATCTGTGTATCAATGACAGGGCACATGATCTCACACTATCTGTGTATCAATGACAGGACACATGATCTCACACTATATGTGTATCAATGACAGGACACATGATCTCACACTATCTGTGTATCAATGACAGGGCACATGATCTCACACTATCTGTGTATCAATGACAGGGCACATGATCTCACACTATATGTGTATCAATGACAGGACACATGATCTCACACTATCTGTGTATCAATGACAGGACACATGATCTCACACTATATGTGTATCAATGACAGGACACATGATCTCACACTATATGTGTATCAATGACAGGACACATGATCTCACACTATATGTGTATCAATGACAGGGCGCATGATCTCACACTATATATACATGTATCAATGGCAGGACACATGATCTCACACTATATATACATGTATCAATGGCAGGACACATGATCTCACACTATATATACATGTATCAATGACAGGACACATGATCTCACACTATATGTGTATCAATGACAGGGCACATGATCTCACACTATATGTGTATCAATGACAGGGCGCATGATCTCACACTATATATACATGTATCAATGACAGGACACATGATCTCACACTATATGTGTATCAATGACAGGACACATGATCTCACACTATATGTGTATCAATGGCAGGACACATGATCTCACACTATATATACATGTATCAATGACAGAACACATGATCTCACACTATTTGTGTATCAATGACAGGACACATGATCTCACACTATATATACATGTATCAATGACAGGGCACATGATCTCACACTATCTGTGTATCAATGACAGGACACATGATCTCACACTATATATACATGTATCAATGACAGAACACATGATCTCACACTATATATACATGTATCAATGACAGGGCACATGATCTCACACTATATATACATGTATCAATGACAGGACACATGATCTCACACTATCTGTGTATCAATGACAGGACACATGATCTCACACTATATATACATGTATCAATGACAGGGCACATGATCTCACACTATATATACATGTATCAATGACAGAACACATGATCTCACACTATATATACATGTATCAATGACAGGACACATGATCTCACACTATATATACATGTATCAATGACAGGACACATGATCTCACACTATATATACATGTATCAATGACAGAACACATGATCTCACACTATATATACATGTATCAATGACAGGGCACATGATCTCACACTATATATACATGTATCAATGACAGGACACATGATCTCACACTATCTGTGTATCAATGACAGGACACATGATCTCACACTATATATACATGTATCAATGACAGGGCACATGATCTCACACTATATATACATGTATCAATGACAGAACACATGATCTCACACTATATATACATGTATCAATGACAGAACACATGATCTCACACTATATATACATGTATCAATGACAGGGCACATGATCTCACACTATATGTGTATCAATGACAGAACACATGATCTCACACTATATATACATGTATCAATGACAGGACACATGATCTCACACTATATATACATGTATCAATGGCAGGACACATGATCTCACACTATATATACATGTATCAATGGCAGGACACATGATCTCACACTATATATACATGTATCAATGGCAGGACACATGATCTCACACTATATATACATGTATCAATGACAGGACACATGATCTCACACTATATATACATGTATCAATGACAGGACACATGATCTCACACTATATATACATGTATCAATGACAGGACACATGATCTCACACTATATATACATGTATCAATGACAGGACACATGATCTCACACTATATATACATGTATCAATGACAGGACACATGATCTCACACTATATATACATGTATCAATGACAGGACACATGATCTCACACTATATATACATGTATCAATGACAGAACACATGATCTCACACTATATATACATGTATCAATGACAGGACACATGATCTCACACTATATATACATGTATCAATGGCAGGACACATGATCTCACACTATATATACATGTATCAATGACAGGACACATGATCTCACACTATATATACATGTATCAATGGCAGGACACATGATCTCACACTATATATACATGTATCAATGACAGGACACATGATCTCACACTATATATACATGTATCAATGACAGGACACATGATCTCACACTATATATACATGTATCAATGACAGGGCACATGATCTCACACTATATATACATGTATCAATGACAGAACACATGATCTCACACTATATGTGTATCAATGACAGAACACATGATCTCACACTATATGTGTATCAATGACAGAACACATGATCTCACACTATATGTGTATCAATGACAGGACACATGATCTCACATTATCTGTGTATCAATGACAGAACACATGATCTCACACTATATATACATGTATCAATGACAGGACACATGATCTCACACTATATGTGTATCAATGGCAGGACACATGATCTCACACTATATGTGTATCAATGACAGGACACGTGATCTCACACTATATATACATGTATCAATGGCAGGACACATGATCTCACACTATATATACATGTATCAATGACAGAACACATGATCTCACACTATATGTGTATCAATGGCAGGACACATGATCTCACACTATATATACATGTATCAATGACAGAACACATGATCTCACACTATATGTGTATCAATGACAGGACACATGATCTCACACTATATATACATGTATCAATGACAGGACACATGATCTCACACTATATATACATGTATCAATGACAGAACACATGATCTCACACTATCTGTGTATCAATGACAGGACACATGATCTCACATTATCTGTGTATCAATGACAGGACACATGATCTCACACTATATATACATGTATCAATGACAGAACACATGATCTCACACTATCTGTGTATCAATGACAGGGCGCATGATCTCACACTATATGTGTATCAATGACAGGACACATGATCTCACACTATATGTGTATCAATGACAGGGCGCATGATCTCACACTATATGTGTATCAATGACAGGGCGCATGATCTCACACTATATGTGTATCAATGACAGGACACATGATCTCACACTATATGTGTATCAATGACAGGGCGCATGATCTCACACTATATGCTTATCAATGACAAGGCGCATGATCTCACACTATATGTGTATCAATGACAGGGCACATGATCTCACACTATATGTGTATCAATGACAGGGCGCATGATCTCACACTATATATACATGTATCAATGGCAGGACACATGATCTCACACTATATATACATGTATCAATGACAGAACACATGATCTCACACTATATATACATGTATCAATGGCAGGACACATGATCTCACACTATATGTGTATCAATGACAGAACACATGATCTCACACTATATGTGTATCAATGACAGGACACATGATCTCACACTATCTGTGTATCAATGACAGGACACATGATCTCACACTATCTGTGTATCAATGACAGGACACATGATCTCACACTATATATACATGTATCAATGACAGGACACATGATCTCACACTATCTGTGTATCAATGACAGGACACATGATCTCACACTATATGTGTATCAATGACAGGGCACATGATCTCACACTATATATACATGTATCAATGACAGGACACATGATCTCACACTATATATACATGTATCAATGACAGGACACATGATCTCACACTATATATACATGTATCAATGACAGGACACATGATCTCACACTATATATACATGTATCAATGACAGGACACATGATCTAACACTATATATACATGTATCAATGACAGGACACATGATCTCACACTATCTGTGTATCAATGACAGGACACATGATCTCACACTATATATACATGTATCAATGACAGGACACATGATCTCACACTATATATACATGTATCAATGACAGAATACATGATCTCACACTATATGTGTATCAATGACAGGACACATGATCTCACACTATATATACATGTATCAATGACAGAACACATGATCTCACACTATATGTGTATCAATGACAGGACACATGATCTCACACTATATATACATGTATCAATGACAGGACACATGATCTAACACTATATATACATGTATCAATGACAGGACACATGATCTCACACTATCTGTGTATCAATGACAGGACACATGATCTCACACTATATATACATGTATCAATGACAGGACACATGATCTCACACTATATATACATGTATCAATGACAGAACACATGATCTCACACTATATGTGTATCAATGACAGGACACATGATCTCACACTATATATACATGTATCAATGACAGAACACATGATCTCACACTATATGTGTATCAATGACAGGACACATGATCTCACACTATATATACATGTATCAATGACAGAACACATGATCTCACACTATATGTGTATCAATGGCAGGACACATGATCTCACACTATATATACATGTATCAATGACAGAACACATGATCTCACACTATCTGTGTATCAATGACAGGACACATGATCTCACATTATCTGTGTATCAATGACAGGACACATGATCTCACACTATATATACATGTATCAATGACAGAACACATGATCTCACACTATATGTGTATCAATGACAGAACACATGATCTCACACTATATGTGTATCAATGACAGAACACATGATCTCACACTATATGTGTATCAATGACAGGACACATGATCTCACATTATCTGTGTATCAATGACAGAACACATGATCTCACACTATATATACATGTATCAATGACAGGACACATGATCTCACACTATATGTGTATCAATGGCAGGACACATGATCTCACACTATATGTGTATCAATGACAGGACACGTGATCTCACACTATATATACATGTATCAATGGCAGGACACATGATCTCACACTATATATACATGTATCAATGACAGAACACATGATCTCACACTATATGTGTATCAATGGCAGGACACATGCTCTCACACTATATATACATGTATCAATGACAGAACACATGATCTCACACTATATGTGTATCAATGACAGGACACATGATCTCACACTATATATACATGTATCAATGGCAGGACACATGATCTCACACTATATATACATGTATCAATGACAGAACACATGATCTCACACTATCTGTGCATCAATGACAGGACACACGATCTCACATTATCTGTGTATCAATGACAGGACACATGATCTCACACTATATATACATGTATCAATGACAGAACACATGATCTCACACTATCTGTGTATCAATGAAAGGGAGCATGATCTCACACTATATGTGTATCAATGACAGGACACATGATCTCACACTATATGTGTATCAATGACAGGGCGCATGATCTCACACTATATGTGTATCAATGACAGGGCGCATGATCTCACACTATATGTGTATCAATGACAGGACACATGATCTCACACTATATGTGTATCAATGACAGGGCGCATGATCTCACACTATATGCTTATCAATGACAAGGCGCATGATATCACACTATATGTGTATCAATGACAGGGCGCATGATCTCACACTATATGTGTATCAATGACAGGGCGCATGATCTCACACTATATATACATGTATCAATGGCAGGACACATGATCTCACACTATATATACATGTATCAATGACAGAACACATGATCTCACACTATATATACATGTATCAATGGCAGGACACATGATCTCACACTATATGTGTATCAATGACAGAACACATGATCTCACACTATATGTGTATCAATGACAGGACACATGATCTCACATTATCTGTGTATCAATGACAGGACACATGATCTCACATTATCTGTGTATCAATGACAGGACACATGATCTAACACTATATATACATGTATCAATGACAGGACACATGATCTCACACTATCTGTGTATCAATGACAGGACACATGCTCTCACACTATATGTGTATCAATGACAGGGCACATGATCTCACACTATATATACATGTATCAATGACAAGACACATGATCTCACACTATATATACATGTATCAATGACAGGACACATGATCTCACACTATATATACATGTATCAATGACAGGACACATGATCTCACACTATATATACATGTATCAATGACAGGACACATGATCTAACACTATATATACATGTATCAATGACAGGACACATGATCTCACACTATCTGTGTATCAATGACAGGACACATGATCTCACACTATATATACATGTATCAATGACAGGACACATGATCTCACACTATATATACATGTATCAATGACAGAATACATGATCTCACACTATATGTGTATCAATGACAGGACACATGATCTCACACTGTATATACATGTATCAATGACAGAACACATGATCTCACACTATATGTGTATCAATGACAGGACACATGATCTCACACTATATATACATGTATCAATGACAGGACACATGATCTAACACTATATATACATGTATCAATGACAGGACACATGATCTCACACTATCTGTGTATCAATGACAGGACACATGATCTCACACTATATATACATGTATCAATGACAGGACACATGATCTCACACTATATATACATGTATCAATGACAGAATACATGATCTCACACTATATGTGTATCAATGACAGGACACATGATCTCACACTATATATACATGTATCAATGACAGAACACATGATCTCACACTATATGTGTATCAATGACAGGACACATGATCTCACACTATATATACATGTATCAATGACAGAACACATGATCTCACACTATATGTGTATCAATGGCAGGACACATGATCTCACACTATATATACATGTATCAATGACAGAACACATGATCTCACACTATCTGTGTATCAATGACAGGACACATGATCTCACATTATCTGTGTATCAATGACAGGACACATGATCTGACACTATATATACATGTATCAATGACAGAACACATGATCTCACACTATCTGTGTATCAATGACAGGGCACATGATCTCACACTATCTGTGTATCAATGACAGGGCACATGATCTCACACTATATGTGTATCAATGACAGGGCACATGATCTCACACTATCTGTGTATCAATGACAGGGCACATGATCTCACACTATATGTGTATCAATGACAGGGCACATGATCTCACACTATATGTGTATCAATGACAGGGCACATGATCTCACACTATCTGTGTATCAATGACAGGGCACATGATCTCACACTATATGTGTATCAATGACAGAACACATGATCTCACACTATCTGTGTATCAATGACAGGACGCATGATCTCACACTATCTGTTTATCAATGACAGGACATCCTCATTGGCTGGATGCCCATCTTGAAAATGCATTTTTACTTTCTGTTCCCGAACCACATGGTCAATGTGATGATATTTTGTATGGATTATCGTGGCTACTGGTATATCTAACAATCATTCCGATCCGATATGTGCAAATAGGTATGTTTGGTAAATTTGGATGAAACCTGGTATGGAGTATCGGTATTTGGCGAATGGTACGAAAACAGTAGCTAGATTTGTTACTATCCGAAAGTCAATTATTGACATCTTGAAATTCTATTTTCGCATTCTACTCATAAACCGTTTGGTCAATTATGACGAAACCTGGTACGGAGCATCGGTTTGACATTAACCATGATGAAACCTGGTACGGAGTATCGGTTTGACATTAACCATGACGAAACCTGGTACGGAGCATCGGTTTGACATTAACCATGACGAAACCTGGTACGGAGCATCGGTTTGACATTAACCATGATGAAACCTGGTACGGAGTATCGGTTTGACATTAACCATGGTGAAACCTGGTACGGAGCATCGGTTTGACATTAACCATGATGAAACCTGGTACGGAGTATCGGTTTGACATTAACCATGACGAAACCTGGTACGGAGCATCGGTTTGACATTAACCATGACGAAACCTGGTACGGAGTATCGGTTTGACATTAACCATGACGAAACCTGGTACGGAGCATCGGTTTGACATTAACCATGATGAAACCTGGTACGGAGTATCGGTTTGACATTAACCATGACGAAACCTGGTACGGAGCATCGGTTTGACATTAACCATGGTGAAACCTGGTACGGAGTATCGGTTTGACATTAACCATGGTGAAACCTGGTACGGAGCATCGGTTTGACATTAACTATGGTGAAACCTGGTACGGAGTATCGGTTTGACATTAACCATGACCTGGTCATTGATGTCTTTGCTGGGATAAAAGATAGAAGACTACTTCTATTGTTAAACGCTTAGGACAAATTGATTGAGTAAGTCTCGTGTATGCTAGTCATCTACCCTTTCTCTGTGTGTGTTTTACGTTTATTTATCGTCGCTACCGGTTGCCCATATGAGCGACACCTCCTGAAGAGATTAGTAATTTTAGATTTTTGGACGATAGTGCAATGATAAAGAGAGATAGACCCATTCTAGAGTCTCCTCTGGTTCTTTTACGTGCACGGTGTAAAGCACTGACACGAGACCTCGGTTTAACGTCCCATCTGAAAGACTGTTAATTCTATTAGGGTCAGACGGGGGATCGAACCTGCGATCCCTGGATTACCAGTCCAGCGTGTTACCACTGGACTACAGATCCGTCTGTACCCTTTCTCCGTGTTGACCTCTCTATTTCTATGATCGCATTTCATCTATTATCCGTCATGTATTCAGCTACTTACGAGCATGAAAATATTTTACTGAAATCGTCTCTCGGTATAGTCTTATAAATGTATATATTTGTAAATACGTGTTCAATTACTATATGTGTTATAGTGTTACGTATGCGTTTCAGTGTTGTCAAATATACGCCAAACCACACCAACGGCTATCTAGAATCAAATAAAATAAGTATCAAATAGTAACAGTCAACTCAATGAATGCATTGTTCATATGATATCGAAATATCACCAGAATGCACCATTTGCATTCTATATCGTAAAAAAGTTCAGGAGGAGACCCCCCCCCTACTCCCTAGCTGCTGGAGGGGCACACTTCCTCCACGCCTGCCCCCACTCGGATCTTCGCGTATCGATTAATGCGTAGCCTAAATAAAAGGGCCAGACACGCTCTGAATGCAGTCATATTCCTCCTATAATGTTTATTTCAGTAATATATTCAACACTGTATTGGTTTCCCTTTGATATGTATCGCCTCCTTTATATTATCTCTTCATAGAAAATGCGTTCTAGTAAATGTGTGTTATCACATAGGCGTCGTGGGTGTGCGTCTCTTGCTGGATCCTGGTCTGGTTGCATGACAAGTACACGATCTGTACCGAAATATTTTAAGGCAATGCTGTCCAACAATGCTAAACTCAGAAACGATCATGTGACCTTCTGGTCCCAGTGCGCATGCCTGTATTGTACCAGCGTCATCTGTCGGAGATATCAACTGCTTCAGTAATACGCCACGTTCCGTGTACAGATTCACAGTGTGGTTCAACGTATCGGCAACAATGATTTGGTCGAGGGGTGTATGACAGACGGAAATCGGAATCATTGCCAGACCTTCAGCGCTCGAGGTTGGTTGAAACTTGTACAGCAACTTTCCAGTGTATGTGAAAAACTTTATACAACATTCAACTGGATCGCATACGATAACTTCGTCTTTTTCATTCACACATATTTGAAACCCACAAGGACTTCTTCCCCTTCCTCCGACCGGAAACTTATGTAATAGTTTGCCGCCTCTGCGATATACCTCGACAGTCTTGCCGACAGTAGAAACAATAATATTAAACTCACGATCACTAGCAATACAATATGGCTTTTGGCACGTCGGAAATAGATACTTGAACTCGAATGTGTCTGAAAATACTTGAACCCTCTTGTTGTTATTATCAGCAACGGCTATATCTCCATTAGGCAGCTCTGTAACACCAGTAGGTTCATCAAACTGACCATTTCCAGTTCCTTTTACTCCAAACTTGTTGTTGAACATTCCAAAGTCGGACATGATTTGTATACGGTGGTTGCCGGAGTCAGCAACAAGAATTTGACCATCTAGATTGATGGTAAGCCCGCGCGGGTAGTTGAAGTCACCATCCAATGAGCCACGAATACCAACTTTTGTTAGTAGTTTATCAGGTCTGTAATAAAGGAAAATAGAGTACAAGTTAATTCCAGCAGTTTTTACGTGTGCAAACTCATTTTTTCACCGCCAACGACAGCTGGATTGCTACCATATGACCTAAGCTGTTGGTGCGACTTAAAACCCCAACACTATGGGGCGCCGTATTGATATTTATTCGTTATTTATGGATATCCATTATTCGATTAATGGATAGCCATAATTCCAGGCGCGCCGTTTTGCTATTTATTAAGCATTTATGGATATCCATAATTCGATTTTTAGATATCCATAATAGATCATAGGATATACATAAATAGGTTATTGGATATCAATTAACGATTTTTGGATATCCATAATTCCAAATGATTTTTAGACATCCATAAATAGCTTGGAATTATGGATATCCATATATCGAACTATGGATATCCAATAATTGAATTATGGATATCCATAAATAGGTCTATTGAATAAATAGCAAAACGCAACCCCATATAAAACAAGCTATGTTCTGACTCATTCTTTATCAGACGGAGATTGATAAAACATGAACTATTTGGTTTGAAAAATCATTTCATATACGGTCACGTACCCGTGGATATCGTGATAACGCAGTGGTAGAGCATTAGCTTCAAGTGCGAAAGACCCGGGGTTCGAGCCGTTACGATTATGCCAGAATATATTATCAGAAACTCAATACGGATCAATTAATGGTATCGGTGTTAAAAATATATTTATATGACTGACCAGGCAAAATATATCACCGCCTGTTCCTAGACTAATGTCAAGCTACCTCGGGTCGATGCCTATGCTGATGTGAAACTTGCCACGTAACAACCTCTAAATATTCCCACTTCTTGTGGTTGTAACATGAACTTAAAATTGCATTAATGAATGTACACGCAAGTCAACATTTAAACATTTCGCGGAACGTCACTAACTTTTTCACCAATGGATCTTCGAGTGTGTGTTACGTTTATTTATCGTCGCTACCGGTTGCCCATATGAGCGACGCCTCCTGAAGAGATTAGTAATTTTAGATTTTTGGACGATAGTGCAATGATAAAGAGAGATAGACCCATTCTAGAGTCTCCTCTGGTTCTTTTACGTGCACGGTGTAAAGCACTGACACGAGACCTCGGTTTAACGTCCCATCTGAAAGACTGTTAATTTTATTAGGGTCAGACGGGGGATCGAACCTGCGATCCCTGGATTACCAGTCCAGCGTGTTACCACTGGACTACAGATCCGTCTGTATGGATCTTCGAACGCTTTGTAATGCATGTTGTCTACACTGCGACACGTGGCTGTGAGACCACGTGACAGTAGCTACGCCTCCCAGTCGCAATTTAAAATTGAATTAATGATTGTACTGTACACACATATCAACATTTAAAAATTACGCGGAATGGCACTAACTTTTTCACCAATGGATCTTCGAACTCTTTGTAATGCATGTTGTCTACACTGCGACACGTGGCTGTGAGACCATGTGACAGCAGCCACGCCTCCCAGTCGCGCTTGTCTTCATGTTCCTTTATCATATCCACGCGGCAGTCGTGCGCTGAAACATATAATATATACCACTACTATGTCTCAGCATATAGGTTACAGTGGATAACCCGTTCGATCCCCGATCTGACCCTAATAATATTAAAATGCTTTCAGATGGGGCTATAAACCGAGGTCTCATGTATTGGGCATGTAATGGAAACATGAATGTTTCTGGAATTGGACCATGTTCTGTATAAAAATAAAAGGACTACTTTTGTAGACATCGCCCCGATTAACCAGGGTTCAACCAGGGTTCGACGATAAATAGACGTATACAAAAGTGGTAACGCGCTGACCGCGTAGTCCATGGGTTAGAGGTTTGCTGGTACCCGTTTCACCACACAGACAGACGTGGATTAGAGGTTTGCTTGTACCCGTTTCACCACACAGGCAGACGTGGATTAGAGGTTTGCTGGTATCCGTTTCACCACACAGACAGATGTGGATTAGAGGTTTGCTAGTACCCGTTTCACCACACAGGCAGATATGGATTAGAGGTTAGCTGGTACCCGTTTCACCACACAGACAGACGTGGATTAGAGGTTTGTTGGTACCCGTTTCACCACACATACAGACGTGGATTAGAGGTTTGCTGGTACACGTTTCACCACACAGACAAACGTGGATTAGAGGTTTGCTGGTACCCGTTTCACCACACAGGCAGACGTGGATTAGAGATTTGCTGGTACCCGTTTCACCACACAGACAAACGTGGATTAGACGTTTGCTGGTACACGTTTCACCACATAGGCAGACGTGGATTAGAGGTTTGCTGGTACCCGTTTCACCACACAGACAGACGTGGATTAGAGGTTTGCTGGTACCCGTTTCACCACACAGGCAGACATGGATTAGAGGTTTGCTGGTACCCGTTTCACCACATAGGCAGGCGTGGATTAGAGGTGTGCTGGTACCCGTTTCACCACACAGACAGACGTGGATTAGAGGTTTACTGGTACCCGTTTCACCACACAGACAGACGTGGATTAGAGGCTTGCTGGTACCCGTTTCACCACACAGACATACGTGGATTAGAGGTTTGCTGGTACCCGTTTCACCACACAGGCAGACGTGGATTAGAGGCTTGCTGGTACCCGTTTCACCACACAGACAGACGTGGATTAGAGGTTTGCTGGTACCCGTTTCACCACACAGGCAGACGTGGATTAGAGGTCTGCTGGTACCCGTTTCACCACACAGACAGACGTGGATTAGAGGTTTGCTGGTACCCGTTTCACCACACAGACAGACGTGGATTACAGGTTTACTGGTACCCGTTTCACCACACAGGCAGACGTGGATTAGAGGTTTGCTGGTACCCGTTTCACCACACAGGCAGACGTGGATTACAGGTTTGCTGGTACCCGTTTCACCACACAGGCAGACGTAACAGTGTTTTGATAGTATAATGGGTGCTGAAATAATATATTAAAAACAATCTTAAAAAATTTAATAGAAGACATTATGTGCTTTGATAGAAGAATTGACCTTTCTGCAAACGCTACTTAGGCACGCCCCCCATAGTTACCGGTGTTCGCTGTAACCACGCGAGACAAGCTATCTAACAAAATGGCGTCTAACGCAGTCCTGCATCGAGTTAATCTAGATAAATTCCGTCGAATTTCTCGGTTTTATTTCACCCAGATAAGAATCTCGTTGAAAGCAAAACAGCAATGGTTTAAGTTTTTCAAGTGATGGTTATTTCTCTAAAGTACAGATATATTTAACGGATTGAGGACGTGTTAAGTGTTCGTGGAAAATGCTTTCGCAGTCAACGGAAGAGTGAACAACCATATCGTGTCAACTTTGACATCAAAAGAAATGAAATATGCCACCGTCTTGAGAGACTCGACCCTATGCCTCCTAGAAGACTCGAACATTAGGCCCACAAACTGAACACCAGTACATTCACTGAGCTAATATGGGAATCCCACAGCTCTGCACATGCATGGGTACTATTACTACTATCTGATCCCTAGTCCACCATCCACGACAATATGTATGAACCACATGTATCATTATACTCACATATCTCTTGTGAACAGTAAATCTATAAATGCAGAATATATTTTTTCGAAATATTTTATTATGCATAAATAAATTAATTTCAACATACTTTTGTGCAAATATATCTGTTTGCATTAATTTTGGATGTATTCAGCTGGTCGCTTAATTCACCTTAGACATGTTCAAGATTTGTCTTAGGTTTTGTAACATATTTACATGTATAACCTCATGTGTTCATGCTAACATGAATTGAGAGAAATAAAGGATTTTGACTTGACTTGGAAATGGCACGAATTTAACGTCACCTATCAATCGATCTGGATATCTACTATCACACAGACCGTAACTACATCTTTTCACCATTGTCAATGACAGACAGCATTAATTAATTTGTAATTATTTTTCAAAACATAATTTCAGATCACGATTACTCGTTATCAGATTTGATTAAAACGTTACTAAATAACTTGTTTGTCTGACAGAACGATAAAACAATGATTCGGTGTAGTAATCAATGCTATAATTATGTGCACACATTTTATAATTGACCAATTAGCACAATCGGTGCTAAATTCCGATGTGCAATTTTGATCTTGATAATCCGGCATATTATACAGTCGGCGGTCTCTGTGATGTACCGGTAGTCGATTAGTTACTCCCAATAAACAGTGTGACACGCTTAAATTTGATTGCTGTGTTTGCTAGAAAAGAATGACTATATGGGGTCAGTCGGTGTTTTTATAGATGCATTGTTTTTAAAGCAGCTGTCTGGTATTTTGTGGTTCATATACACACTTTTAGATTTGTCCAAGGATTTTGAAATGGGTTGAATTTAACGTCGATCACCAGGATATAGACTAATATTGTACTATAACTAACCCACACACCAAAGCTACACATTTTCAACATCATTAAAACAATTTTAAACCCGTATTTTCGATCAAATTCACGCCTTTTCAAATTTGTCTACTCGTTACTAGTTTGTCTAATATGCATTGTTTGTCTAACAAGATGGCGGCGATAAGCCGTTGCCGGGGGTGTGCGCAAATGGTGCGATGCGATTGGCTAACGCCAGCTGTCGATCAAAATCGGCAGAAAGGTCAATTGGGCTAAAAAGTAAAACAATTGAAGAAAAAAATGCTTTAACTATTCTATATATTTTTTTCCCCCAATATTTGTTATATAACCGGATGAAAGGAACATATTTATAAGTTTTGTCCTGAGCAATTGACAATGAAACAAACATCAAGAACAATATTTAATCTAGCAAATAAAAAAATGCCAATTGCTCATGACAAAACGTCTAACTAACTACTTACACTTGTTCATTCTCTTTGAGACGTTTAACGGTCTTTTGACGTATAGCGGAATGTTTTATGACGTTTAGCGGTCTTTTGACGCTTAGCGTAATTTATGACGTTTAGCGGTGCCACACACCTACACGAAATAAATGGCCCTCTTGAATGGTATGACAATGTTTATCAAATAATGGGTACATATTCCATCTTGTCAAATTAAGTGGTTATCGGTGTCGTTGTGTTCCGTTCTAACGCTCGTGACGTCTTGTTGACAGTATTAGAAAAAAGGACCAGCGTAACTAAATTACAGGACCCGGCCCATATCCTCACGGCGTGCACTCACAGCAGCCTAGGACACATGGATCTTCAGCGTGTCGTACTCTCTTCCGGTGTGCGCGCGCATCGTCTTTTCGAAATGACCTTGCTGGAGTTACGAGTATTCACAGCCTGTATCCAACATTGTCCAGCAATCAAGAAGATCAACAAGTGTAGACCGGGGCGGGACGCAACACGCGACACACTGATGTATAACTGTATGGTCGGTTTATATGCTGCTGCGAGATGACCAACAGTGAGGGGGTGGCCCTAAACAGGATCGTTTCGAAAGAAGTACTACAGGACTTGTCACCCCGGCCTGCGAAAAGAGAATAAGCCTCCTCCCGATGTCAACTTAGCAACATAGATTGGACGTAAACTTCTTAGAAGAATCACTCACCCAAATGCATCGGCGGTGGCGAGTATACATAATTGGATTGGAAATTACAGGGAATTACAGGGTACATTATCTTCGTAATAATATAAAAATCGGTCCCTACAATCAGTAGGTCTAAATCTTCATAATGGCGTAATTGAGTTATTCAATCCATTGAAGAGCTCAATCCACTGAAGAGCTCAATCCACTGAAGAGCTCAATCCACTGAAGTCGTGATAGCGCAGTGGTAGCACGTTCGCTTCATGTGCGAAAGACCCGGAGTTCGAGCCCCGTTGGAGCCGTTACGATTGTGCCCTTAGGCAATGCATTTACGTTCCACATGCCTCTTCTCTCTCCCTCGTGGCGATGGTTTCCATCAGGAATGAGGTATCGAGAGTGATTAATATAAGTTATAAGAACTTGTTTCGCAATCGAGCTAAGCTAAATTTGTTTAAACTAATCCACTGAATAGCTCAGTCCATTGAAGAGCTCAATCCACTAAAGAGCCCAATCCACCGCAGCGCTCAATCCATTGAAGAGCTCAATCTTCTGAAGAGCTCAATCCACGGAAGAGCTCAATCCATTGAAGAACTCAATCCATTAAAGAGCTAAATCCACCGAAGAGCTCAATCAACTGAAAAGCTCAATCCACCGAAAATCTCAATCCACTGAAGAGCTCAACTATTGAAGAGCTCAATCCACTGAAGAGCTCAATCCACTGAAGAGCTCAATCCACCGAAGAGCTCAACTATTGAAGAGCTCAATCCACTGAAGAGCTCAATCAAATGAATAGCGCAATCCACCGAAGAGCTCAATCCACTGAAGAGCTCAACTATTGAAGAGCTCAATCCATTGAAGAGCTCAATCAACTGAAGAGCTCAACCCACCAAAGAGCTCAATCCACTGAAGAGTGTTATAACGTTCCAACAGTAACCAAGGAAACTGTTTTTATAAAGCTACATTTAGCTTCCTACTTGAATTGATATAAACTTACCCGTTGGTCGTCTCTTGAATATAATTTGTGCTAGGTCGTGGTTCTTCTCCCGACGAGTTCCGACCGGTATTCTCAGATCGGGACACGTGTACCCGTGCCCGTACATCCGGAAGTGAGATTGGAAGTCGACCATGTTTGGACGTGACTTGTGTTACTATGTGAACTAGCTCAACTAGCGACTACGTATACCAACAGGTCTATCTGCAACATAACAGTTGGTAGAATACATAAACACATATATATACAACTCCGTCATTTTGGTAAATCAGGGTTCAAGCTTATACAGATATTTTAGATTTTGGAGGATATTTTAATGTGAAATAATATTTAGGCAAGCCCGTTATGCCACTTGCTCTAGCACGTTTTTTTACACGTTTCATTACCAAATTAACACCCATGTGTGTGTTACGTTTATTTATCGTCGCTACTGGTTGCCCATATGAGCGACGCCTCCTGAAGAGATTAGTTATTTTAGATTTTGGAGGATAGTGCATGACACAGACAGAGACCCATTCCAGAAGCTCCTCTGGTTCTTTTACGTGCACGGTGTAAAGCACCAACACGAGACCTCGGTTTAACGTCCCATCTGAAAGACTGTTAATTTTATTAGGGTCAGACGGGGGATCGAACCTGCGATCCCTGGATTACCAGTCGAGCGTGTTACCACTGGACTACAGATCCGTCTGTGGTTTAACACCCATTCCACCCTATGTCTCTGTTACAGCATTGTAGAAACATCCACATTGTACTATGTAGCGGATGGGACAAAATGTTAAGCTTTGATTTAGCATTAAGCACATTTCGTTAAACAAGACTAACAACATAGCATTATCAGGGTTCAAGCTGGATCTTTTAAATATGGGGACGTTAACAGATTGCAAGGGAGAAGTTTGTCGACGCGACTATTGTTTTCTGTACTCATGTACTTAATTGTATATTGCCTAAAATATGTTAGAATGGAACCGATCGTATGTTTCTTCTTCTCAGTTATATGTTATATTTATGTTATATTTCGGGTTTTACGCCTGCATCAGCACCATTTCGGGCTATATCGCCGGCGGGCAGCTTACTTAATAACACCTTTCCTGGGCAGGCTCCAGCGGTTAACCAGTACTTGGGTGCACCAACCTCCGTAAGAAACTGGCAACTTTTTCATATAAATGAGACACAGCCTGAGCGGGGCTCGAACCCGTGACCATCAGTGATGATAGGTTACAGTGGTATACAAGTCAGCGACCACGGAGGCGGACCGTTCTTCTTCTCAGATTCACTTCGATGCCATCTGATATACTGTTGCCGTCTACTGTCGTGGTACAATACACTCACTTTAAACTGTTTCTGTTTCGTGCATGCATATGCTTATTGTTTTAGAAGTTTAGGAACAGGCGTCGATATATTTTGCCTGGTCAGTCAAATAAATATATTTTGGAAGTCGTGATAGCGCAGTGGAGGGGCGTTCGCTACAGGTGCGAAATGTCCGGAGTTCGAGCCCCGCTGGAGCCGTTACGAATGTGCCCTTAGGCAAGGCATTTAATTCCCACGTTTCCTCTTCTCTCTCCCTCGTGGCGATGGATTCCATCAGGAATGAGGTCTCGAGAGTGATTAATAAAAGTTATAAGAACTTGTTTCGCAATCGAGCTAAAATAAATTTGTATAAACTAATAAATATATTTTAACACCGAGACTATTAATTGGGCCGTATTGAGTTTCTGGTCATTTGGCCAGAAGTTAAAAAGTGAAAAATCGACAGACTGGCACCCAGGCTAATATTTCCTTGGTGTTTCATAGTTAACATGAATTCATTTAAGGAGTAGAATATATGTAATTAATTGTGTAACGATGAACGAAATAACTTATGGTGGAAACTAAACTAGGTTACTCAATTGATATACATTTATTTTAGCTCGATTGCGAACACGTTCTTACAACTTATATTAATCACTCTCGAGACCTCCTTCCTGATTGAATCCATCGCCACGAGGGAGAGAGAAGATAATTGAAGTGCCTTGTATGACACAATCATAACGTGTACAGCTATGCTCGGACTCCGGACCTTTCGCACCTAATACGAACGTGCTACCACTGAGCTATCACGGCTTCTAATTACTAGGTTACTAACTAGGTTACTCGAAATGAACCTGAACATTGAAGGTGAAAAGAATTAAATAATGAAAACAGAGAGATGGCGTACTTGTTTGTTTATACTGCTGCAGCATCTGGTTAGGGACCAACAGTAAAAACAAAGGATTCCGACTAAAATGAACGATATATATTTCGGGATATATCGGACTCTTTCTGTCAAGGGAGATAATAGAAAAGCTAGCGAGGTCGCTCTTTTATTGACGTCGCTCTTTTATTGACGTCTATATATATATATATCCCGATAGCCAATCTATGTATCCATTAACCATTTTATCCAGGATCAAAATCAACAATTTTAAAATATGTTTTTTGGTTATGTTGCCTAACTATTTTACAAAAGTATCCCAATGATTTGCAATTAACCCTTTCAACACCACATACCTCTAAATAGGCTTACAGAAAGTGTAGATCCAGATGAGCCGGCTCTTGATGAGCCATCTTATCAGGATCTGCATTTTTAGTATTATTGCTATTTTTAGACAAAATTATCCATTTTGATAAATGAACGGATCTGTAGTCCAGTGGTAACACGCTGAACTGGTAATCCAGGGATCGCAGGTTCGATCCCCCGTCTGACCCTAATAAAATTAATAGTCTTTCAGATGGGACTTTAAACCGAGGTCTTGTGTCGGTGCTTTATACCGTGCACGTAATTTAAGAACCAGAGGAGACTCTGGAATGGGTATCTGTTTGTATCATTGCATTATCCTCTAAAAATCTAAAATGACTAATCTCTTCAGGGGGCGTCGCTCATATGGGCAACCGGTAGCGACGATAAATAAACGTAAAACACACACAAACAAAATCTCAACTAGGATTCAATCATGGAACTAATCAACCGTGACTAAGGTTGATATTAAAGCCGATTATAAATGTATGAAGCAACGATCTATTCAATCAATGCAATGTATCGTTTATACTCCGATATATTTATATCATGTATTCATGCATTTGACTTATTCTCTAGGTCGATTAATCATTATAGTTAGATATTAATAGAGCCAGTATTGATGCATGTACAATACAATCATATGTACATGTAGCAGGCCTACATGCAGTCCATTGGTTCAGTGAAAGTCGTGATAGTTTATACAAATTTATTTTAGCTCGATTGCGAAACAAGTTCTTTCAACTTATATTAATCACTCTCGAGACCTCATTCCTGATGGAATCCATCGCCATGAAGGAGAGAAGAGGCAATGTGGAATTTAAATGCCTTGCCTAAGGGCACACTCGTAACAGTTCCAGTCGGGCTCGAACTCCGGACCTTTCGCACCTGAAGCGTGTTCGCTTCAGGTACGAAAGGCCTGGAGTTCGAGCCCCGCTGGAGCCGTTACGATTGTGCCCTTAGGCAAAGCATTTAAATTCCACGTTGTATCTTCTCTCTCCCTCGTGGCGATGGATTCCATCAGGAATGAGGTCTCGGAAGTGATTAATATAAGTTATACGAACTCTTTTCACAATCGAGCTAAAATAAATTTGTATAAATGTAATCCATTTATTGTCATTTATTCTGAGTCTGGTTAGTTGATACAAATTCATTTTAGCTCGTGTTCTTACAACATTATATGAATGGTTCTCGAGACCTAAAGGTGGAATATATCGCCAAGAGGGAGAGAGAAGAGACAATGCGGAATTTAAGTACCTTGATCAAGGACACAAACGTAACGGCTACAGCTGTGTTCGATATACAGTCTACAACCGTTATGTCAAAGTCGGTTATGTCGAATTATCCGGTTATCTCGAAGTCGGATCAAAGTCCCGTTTCAGACACTATCATTGTACATATAACTGGTTCCGTTTATATCGAATTTCGTTAAGTCAAACTTCGGTTATGTCGAAGTGTTTTATTCGGTCCGACGGAATTCGACATAACGGATGTACACTGTACGTGTATGGGTACCATAAGCAAGCATACAGCATCAATGTAAGAAGAGATCGTCTCGCCAATATGGTCGATGGGCTGCCAGAGTAACACTCAATATAGATGGGTGCCTGGGGGCTTCAAAAATGTGTTACATATACATGTGCTGGTCGAAATAAATGAATACAGACGGATCTGTAGTCCAGTGGTAACACGCTGGACTGGTAATCCAGTGATCGCAGGTTCGATCCCCCGTCTGACCCTAATAAAATTAACAGTCTTTCAGATGGGACGTTAAACCGAGGTCTCGTGTCGGTGCTTTACACCGTGCACGTAAACGAACCAGAGGATATTCTGGAATGGGTCTCTGTCTGTATCATGCACTATCCTCCACAATCTAAAATAACTAATCTCTTCAGGGGGCGTCGCTCATATGGGTAACCGGTAGCGACGATAAATAAACGTAAAAACACATACAATAAATGAATGGAAGCATGACTGACTGAATGAATGAATGGATGAATGGATGAATGGAAATATGCATGAATGAATGAATGAATGATTGAATGAGTGAATGAATGATTGAACTAACGATCGAACAGGAACTAACATACGACGATCGGACAAAATAAATAATGTACACACGATCAGACGACGGACGAACGGACGGACGGACGGAATGGTCGACGAAAGTATGGGTTGGTTGGTTTGGTCCCACATAAGAGATGTAAAGAGCTTATAGAACCAATGTATTTTTAGTCTTAAATTTATTTAACGTCGCTACCGGTTGCCTATATGAGCGACGGGCAATTTACCAACAACATCTTTCCCGCCGGGCAGGCTCCAGCGGTTGACTAGTACTTGGTACATCAACCTCCGTAAGAAACGATCAAGTGTATTTATATTAACGTTTGTTTTTATCCCTCTTTTATTCATGCAATGTGTCGTATGTGTGAAACAGAGATATATGAGTACATATAAAACTATACAAGTACCAGATATTGTTTTATGTCTCTTTTATTCATGTAATGTGTCGTATGTGTGAAACAGATATATATATATATGAGCACATATAAAACTATACAAGTACCATATAGTGTTTTATGTCTCTTTTATTCATGCAATGTGTCGTATGTGTGAAACAGAGATATATGAGTACATATAAAACTATACAAGTACCAGATATTGCTTAGAGTCGGCAAAATCAATATAATCGTCAATGATCTTATTGATGAGTGAACATAATTATTCAACAGTATTTATTTCTATTCATACGGATCTACAATTCCGAAAATGAAAAGTATTTTAAGATCCACTTCAAATAAACAAATGAACACTATTGACTATTGATATGTCTTGGTTAAAAGTTACGTATTTTAAATGTGTTACTAACCTTTTTGTTAAAATCGCTTTCCTAGTCCAGTTAAAATCGACCCGGTTTAAGAACCTTTTAAATATTTGTATTGATAAATAAAATTAACGATACAAACCACTTTAAATCACCGACTTAATGAATTGTCTCCCTTTACATCAACGGAATCTCAACGACATTGTATGAGATAAAAATATCGGGTTTTATAGATGTATTGATAAACTGGTTGTAGGTATGTAGCGTGAGGTCGGGTAAATATAGATATTGGAAAAAATAATTATAGTTTCATCCAAGTGTTTGAATATTGTCAACCGCTGTCAAAAGCTTATTGCGTATCCTTTATATACTGACTTATACTGACTTAAATGGGAGATTAAACGAATTATAAACGTGCATTGGGAATGATACTTATAAATGGCGACTTCGTTTTTTTCTTTTGTTTTTGGTGTTATAAGTTGCACCAACTGAGGTTAGGTCATATGACGACTCTGTAGTTATTATTGGCGTAGGAAGACCCAGGGGACCATTCCGCGCAGTATTGCAGCCACGGGTCGGCACCATATAGTACAACCACCTACCTTCCACAAACCAGCTGGATATTTTTCTCATATGAAAGAAATCGACACCCCATTATGGAATACCTAGATCAAACATTATATAAACATATGGGTTATTTTGGGTATCTTATGCTGAATCCGAGATCCCACTTCTGACACCACGTTGTAAGTCACTAGACGCTTGGCTATACTCGTCACGATGCCGTGTATAGACCAATCCCTGTCCCACTTTCTGTAATGTCAGTGATGATGGTATATTTCTTGTACTTTGTAGCTTGGTGGCTCTGTATTATCTTGTTTGTTTGTTCGGGTTTTACGCCACCATCAGCACCATTTGTGGACTATATCGCTGGCGGGCAGTTTACGTAACAGTACCTGACACTCTATATAGTAGGACAAATCCATGAAACAATAAGTATTACCAGATCTAGCTTTAATTAATATTTTGTGGAAGTCGTGATAGCGCCGTGGTAGAGCGTCGCTTTGGGCGCGAAAGACCGGAGTTCGCGTCCCAGCTGTAGCCGTTAGTCAAGGCATTTAAATTCCACATTGCCCCTTTTCTCTTCCTAATGGCGATGGATTCCATAAGGAATGAGGCATCGAGAGTGATTAATATAAATTGAAGTACAGACACTCGACTTGTACCTAGGAGACAATCCCCCCCCCCATAACCAGGTCTTCCCCATATATCTACAGACATGGAAATGCGCCATGGTCTTATACCAACATGAATGTGTACAATATACAAATATTACATATTTATGATACTACCCCTACAGATCTTATACCAACATGAATGTACACAATATACAAATATTACACATATTTATGAAACTACCTCTACAGATCTTATACCAACATGAATGTGCACAATATACAAATATTACACATATTTATGGCACTACCCCTACGTAGATCCTATACCAACATGAATGTGCTCAATATACAAATATTACACATATTTATGGCACTACCCCTACGTAGATCCTATACCAACATGAATGTGCACAATATACAAATAGTACGCATATTTATGGTACTACCACTACAGACGGATATGTAGTCAAGTGGTTAACTCGCTGGACTAGTAATCCAGGGATTGCAGGTTCGATCCCCATCTGACCCTAATCAAATTAACAATCTTTCAGATGGGACTTTAAACGGAGGTGTCGGTGCTTTACACCGTGCACGTAAAAGAACCCGAGGATACTCTGGAATTGGTCTCTGTCTGTATCAATGCACTATCCTCCAACAATCTAAAATGACTTCAGGAGGCGTCGCTCATATGGGCAACCGGTAGCAACGATAATAAACGTATGACACACATACACGTTACCACCCCTGGTACTATAGTAGTATGAGTACTTTAGCTTCGGTCTTGGGGGCTGAGATCAAGTTACATCGGGTCGATACATTCGGGTCCCGCTGGAGCCGTTGCGATTGTGACCTTAGGCAAGGCATTTAAATTCCATGTTGTCTCTTCTCTCTCCCTCGTGGCGATGGATTCCATCAGGAATGAGGTCTCGGGAGTGATTAATATAAGTTGACAGAACTTCGAGCTAAAATAAATAAGTATGAACCACACACATGATCCGACCAATAGTTGCTAGATGTAGTATGAACCACACATGATCCGACCAATAGTTGCTAGATGTAGTATGAACCACACACATGATCCGACCAATAATTGCTAGATGTAGTATGGACCACACACATGATCCCACCAATAGTTGCTAGATGTAGTATGAACCACACATGATCCGACTAATAGTTGCTAGATGTAGTATCAACCACACACATGATCCGACCAATAGTTGCTAGATGTAGTATGAACCACACATGATCCGACCAATAGTTGCTAGATGTAGTATGAACCACACATGATCCGACCAATAGTTGCTAGATGTAGTATGAACCACACATGATCCGACCAATAGTTGCTAGATGTAGTATGAACCATACATGATCCGACCAATAGTTGCTAGATGTAGTATGAACCATACATGATCCGACCAATAGTTGCTAGATGTAGTATGAACCATACATGATCCGACCAATAGTTGCTAGATGTAGTATGAACCACACATGATCCGACCAATAGTTGCTAGATGTAGCATGAACCATACATGATCCGACCAATAGTTGCTAGATGTAGTATGAACCACACATGATCCGACCAATAGTTGCTAGATGTAGTATGACATGATCCGACCAATAGTTGCTGGATGTAGTATGGACCACACATGATCCTACCAATAGTTGCTAGATGTAGTATGGACCACACACATGATCCTACCAATAGTTGCTAGATGTAGTATGGACCACACACATGATCCGACCAATAGTTGCTAGATGTAGTATGGACCACACACATGATCCGACCAATAGTTGCTAGATGTAGTATGGACCACACACATGATCCGACCAATAGTTGCTAGATGTAGTATCAACCACACACATGATCCGACCAATAGTTGCTAGATGTAGTATGAACCACACACATGATCCGACCAATAGTTGCTAGATGTAGTATGGACCACACATGATCCGACCAATAGTTGCTAGATGTAGTATCAACCACACACATGATCTGACCAATAGTTGCTAGATGTAGTATGAACCACACACATGATCCGACCAATAGTTGCTAGATGTAGTATGGACCACACATGATCCGACCAATAGTTGCTAGATGTAGTATGACATGATCCGACCAATAGTTGCTAGATGTAGTATCAACCACACACATGATCCGACCAATAGTTGCTAGATGTAGTATCAACCACACACATGATCCGACCAATAGTTGCTAGATGTAGTATGGACCACACATGATCCGACCAATAGTTGCTAGATGTAGTATCAACCACACACATGATCCGACCAATAGTTGCTAGATGTAGTATGACATGATCCGACCAATAGTTGCTAGATGTAGTATCAACCACACACATGATCCGACCAATAGTTGCTAGATGTAGTATCAACCACACACATGATCCGACCAATAGTTGCTAGATGTAGTATGGACCACACATGATCCGACCAATAGTTGCTAGATGTAGTATCAACCACACACATGATCCGACCAATAGTTGCTAGATGTAGTATGACATGATCCGACCAATAGTTGCTAGATGTAGTATCAACCACACACATGATCCGACCAATAGTTGCTAGATGTAGTATCAACCACACACATGATCCGACCAATAGTTGCTAGATGTAGTATCAACCACACACATGATCCGACCAATAGTTGCTAGATGTAGTATGAACCACACACATGATCCGACCAATAGTTGCTAGATGTAGTATCAACCACACACATGATCCGACCAATAGTTGCTAGATGTAGTATGAACCACACACATGATCCGACCAATGGTTGCTGGATGTAGTATGAACCACACACATGATCCAACCAATAGTTGCTAGATGTAGTATAAACCACACATGATCCGACCAATAGTTGCTAGATGTAGTATCAACCACACACATGATCCGACCAATAGTTGCTAGATGTAGTATCAACCACACACATGATCCGACCAATAGTTGCTAGATGTAGTATGAACCACACACATGATCCGACCAATAGTTGCTAGATGTAGTATCAACCACACACATGATCCGACCAATAGTTGCTAGATGTAGTATGAACCACACACATGATCCGACCAATGGTTGCTGGATGTAGTATGAACCACACACATGATCCAACCAATAGTTGCTAGATGTAGTATCAACCACACACATGATCCGACCAATAGTTGCTAGATGTAGTATGAACCACACAGAAGACACACAAGTTTGTACATGTTTTAATCACAGACAGATCACAGAATAATACAACAACCAAACTACTAAATATATGTTTACTATCATAGGCCCAGTTACTATCATAGGCCTGGTTTATATCATAGGCCTGGTTAATATCATTGGCCCGGTTTATATCATAGGCCCGGTTACTATCATAGGCTCGGTTACTATCATAGGCCCGGTAATTACGACATTAATTTAATACGAAACTAATCAAAGCAATTATTGTATATTTTTGGCATGAAATGTCTTGTGCAATAAATAAAGATGAAAGTTATACAGAAAGATGAAAAATCAACTTAATCAACACTATTTATTTATTTCTCTTAATGCCAGGGCCAACCAATCAAAGCCAGGGCCAACCAATCAAAGCCAGGGTCAACCAATCAAAAACATGAGGTCAATTTACTACTATTCTGTTAATTATAATATCAAATAAACATAAAAATATGATCGATAAAAACTCGATATACAAAAATATTATACAAATACAGTGTACCAAAGCTCAAGTTTGTTCAGTAAAATGTGTCCATTACAAAGACACACTAGTATATCCAGTAGTTAGGACCAAAGCCCTCATCTCAAATGTCCAATACAATATTCGTTATTCCTCTGAAAATCTCTAATCTCTAAATCTCTTAACCTCAATCAAGTAGAATTGACGTGCATTATGGAGTTATGGTACAGATTATTACAACAATTCACAGTATTCTTATGGCATATTGTTCCTGCAATTATGGAGAATCAGTGTTCACACTATTTGTTGCATCAGCTTAGAACAGCAGTGTCTGAAAACAGAATAAAACACAATGGTATACATAGAGCAGTGTCTGAAAACAGAATATAACGCAATGATATACATAGAGCAGTGTCTGGAAACAGAATAGAATGCAATGACATACATAGAGCAATGTCTGAAAACAGAATAGAATGCAATGACATACATAGAGCAGTGTCTGAAAACAGAATATAACACAGTGGTATACATAGAGCAGTGTCTGAAAACAGAATATAACACAATGACATACATATAGCAGTGTCTGAAAACAGAATATAACACAATGACATACATAGAGCAGTGTCTGAAAACAGAATAGAACACAATGATATACATATAGCAGTGTCTGAAAACAGAATATAACACAATGACTTACATAGAGCAGTGTCTGAAAACAGAATATAACACAATGACATACATAGAGCAGTGTCTGAAAACAGAATAGAATGCAATGACATACATATAGCAGTGTCTGAAAACAGAATAGAACGCAATGGTATACATAGAGCAGTGCCTGAAAACAGAATAGAACGCAATGATATACATAGAGCAGTGTCTGAAAACAGAATAGAACACAATGACATACATATAGCAGTGTCTGAAAACAGAATAGAACGCAATGGTATACATAGAGCAGTGTCTGAAAACAGAATAGAACGCAATGACATACATAGAGCAGTGTCTCAAAACAGAATAGAACGCAATGACATACATAGAGCAGTGTCTGGAAACAGAATAGAACACAGTGACATACATAGAGCAGTGTCTGGAAACAGAATAGAACGCAATGACATACATAGAGCAGTGTCTGAAAACAGAATAGAACGCAATGACATACATAGAGCAGTGTCTGGAAACAGAATAGAACACAGTGACATACATAGAGCAGTGTCTGGAAACAGAATAGAACACAATGACATACATAGAGCAGTGTCTGAAAACAGAATAGAACACAATGATATAAGATAAGATAAATTTTATTTTGAGTCGGCAAGATATCACAAATAACATAAGCTTTGGTGAGCTTTTATAACCGAATATATAACAACATGTGTATATGAATAACAAGAGTAAAACAGCTATGGGAAATTAAAAAAATTGAATTAAATTAGACACTCTATGCTAAAACAGAACATGCAGGCGTTTCACTGATCAAACACAGCAGATTTACCTGTATTTTGTGTGTGACAGCATTCTTGTACTCTGCAACTTTCTGCATCATGTCTGGAATAGGCTGCAACACAAACAAAATATGATAAGATAATTGTTTATTATAGTGACTTGTGTTTTCCAACATATATTCAGTATACAGTCAAACCTGTCTTAAGCAGCCAACCAAGGGAGTCAGAGAAAGTGGCTGCTTAGCACAGGTGGCTGCTTAATAGAAGTCAAATATATAAGAAAACAACCAATTGGGAATGTGGAAACTGGCTGCTTAATGGAGGTGACCACTAACACAGGTTTGACTGTAATGTGAAATTTTAACACCCGGACCAGCGGGCCTATACGTCACCTTATGTTAACAGTTTTAAATAGCGTGAATATGCATCATTGAACGTAGAGTATTATTTACATACTTATTACTAAAGATAATTACTAAAATAATTACTGAGATAATTATACCTATATGTTAATTAGAGCATGCATAATGCTACTTAACCCTTTCAACACCACATACCTCTAAATTGGCTTACAAAAAAGTGTAGATCCAGATGAGCCGGCTCGTGACGAGCCGTCTCATCAGGATCTGCACTTTTGTCAAGTAATATAACTATTTTTAGAATTTTTTTTACCCATTTTGATAAATGAACTGATCCAAATGTAATTTTGTTATTAATTTAATGGTCTAAAAATATCATGGACCAGTCCATGTCAGTTACTTGGTGTTGAATGGGTTAACACGTAACCACACATCAGCATGTAGCTAGACCCAATCTAATGTATAATGCAAGGAATCTTGGGGGCATGTTACCACAGGGGGGGAGAAATCCCCTAGAACATATATGTAGCCATTTCCCGCCAAACAAGTTGAGTTTACCTGTGACTGAAATACTCAATACCCTTCAGGAGGGTCTACTGTGTAGGACATTATTGATGGAGGAAGACCCCAGGTGGCCCTCCAAGCTTGTATATCAGGCATGGATGGGAACCTGGGTAGAACCACTGACCTTCTGTAAGCCAGCAAGATAACTTCCTCACATGAAAGAATTTGACACATTCGGATTCGAACCTGCAGTGGTGAGGGGCAAGTGATTAGAAGTAGAACAACCGTATCACCTCGGCCACTACTCGTAATATGAAAATCCAAAAATCAGTGTTACTATAATTATATATACATTGTCCCACAATCTACACACTAACTGTGGAGCTCCTGAGTGATCCAGATCATAGCTGTAAACTTACCTTTAAAAGTAGAATGGTTGTCTGTCACAGTGTCTACACACTAACTGTGGAGCTCCTGAGTGATCCAGATCATGGCTGTAAACTTACCTTGAAGTAGAAGGGTTGTCTGTCACAGTGTCTACAGATGGACTGTGGAGCTCCTGTGTGATCCAGATCATAGCTGCAAACTTACCTTGAAGTAGAATGGTTGTCTGTCACAGTGTCTACATATGGACTGTGGAGCTCCTGAGTGATCCAGATCATAGCTGCAAACTTACCTTGAATAAATGGTTGTCTGTCACAGCACAGAGTCTACAGATGGACTGTGGAGCTCCTGAGTGATCCAGATTATAAATGCAAACTTACTTTGAAGTAGAATGGTTGTCTGTCACAGGGTCTACATATGGACTGTGGAGCTCCTGAGTGATCCAGATTATAAATGCAAACTTACCTTGAAGTAGAATAGTTGTCTGTCACAGTTTCTACAGATGGACTGTGGAACTCCTGAGTGATCCAGATCATAGCTGTAAACTTACCTTGAAGTAGAATAGTTGTCTGTCACAGTGTCTACATATGGACTGTGGAGCTCCTGAGTGATCCAGATCATAGCTGCAAACTTACTTTGAAGTAGAATGGTTGTCTGTCACAGTGTCTACAAATGGACTGTGGAGCTCCTGAGTGATCCAGAGCACAGCTACAAACTTGACACTGGGAATCAGTCTGCTGCACACGACCACCAAACATGTCCATGAAACGCCTCTGATGTCTCACACTCGCCACAAACAGGTGACCCATGTCAAACACGGACCCGTTTGTAGTAAGGGCCAATGAAGTACAATAATCTTGCGGAATGTCGAGTTCAGAGAATATGTTCACATTATCTCTCTTCTGACCAATGAAAGCTTCAGTGGTATCAACACCTGTAATATACATACATTTAGTTTAAACATTATTTATTTCAGTATTTGTACATGTAATTAAGAAATGAACATTTTACATAAAATTTAGCAGCAGTAGACTGAAAGGGATTAAAACGAAAGAAAACTTATATAGTTTTTCTCCCTATCAATTGATTGTCTATACAATAGGCAGGAGAATAATATATATATATAACAATGAAAATATGTGAAAACTATTCTAGATATATGCTAAAGAATTTCAGAGGTTATTGTATTAGTGAGTCAATAGTTTTGGATGTTAAAAAGAAAATGGTTAATATTGTTTGTACATTTATTCAGTGTAATACAGCCGTTACATATTTTCTTATATCAACACATGTGTAATAACACTTGGAAGGATTCTAATTGGTCGTGGCATGACAGCCTGCTTTTGACATTTATTCAGTGTAATACAGCTATTACATATTTTCTTATATGAACACACGTGTAATAACACCTGGAAGGATTCTAATTGGTCGTGGCATGATAGCTTGCTTTTGACACTTGTTTTAAATCATAGGATCTCTATATTGAATGCTTTGACTTCTTAATTACATCAAAACACTAGAATGTTCATCCTCTATCTTAAAAAATTGAGTACATGTACAGAAAATGACCGTTTCTCAGAGATATATTGATCGTATTTTGGCCGTTTCGACCGAGAGGTGACCGGGTCAGAGAGGTGACCGTTGACCGGGTCAGAGAGGTGACCGTTGACCGGGTCAGAGAGGTGACCGTTGACCGGGTCAGAGAGGTGACCGTTGACCGGGTCAGAGAGGTGACCGTTGACCGGGTCAGAGAGGTGACCGTTGACCGGGTCAGAGAGGTGACCGTTGACCGGGTCAGAGAGGTGACCGTTGACCGGGTCAGAGAGGTGACCGTTGACCGGGTCAGAGAGGTGACCGTTGACCGGGTCAGAGAGGTGACCGTTGACCGGGTCAGAGAGGTGACCGTTGACCGGGTCAGAGAGGTGACCGTTGACCGGGTCAGAGAGGTGACCGTTGACCGGGTCAGAGAGGTGACCGTTGACCGGGTCAGAGAGGTGACCGTTGACCGGGTCAGAGAGGTGACCGTTGACCGGGTCAGAGAGGTGACCGTTGACCGGGTCAGAGAGGTGACCGTTGACCGGGTCAGAGAGGTGACCGTTGACCGGGTCAGAGAGGTGACCGTTGACCGGGTCAGAGAGGTGACCGTTGACCGGGTCAGAGAGGTGACCGTTGACCGGGTCAGAGAGGTGACCGTTGACCGGGTCAGAGAGGTGACCGTTGACCGGGTCAGAGAGGTGACCGTTGACCGGGTCAGAGAGGTGACCGTTGACCGGGTCAGAGAGGTGACCGTTGACCGGGTCAGAGAGGTGACCGTTGACCGGGTCAGAGAGGTGACCGTTGACCGGGTCAGAGAGGTGACCGTTGACCGGGTCAGAGAGGTGACCGTTGACCGGGTCAGAGAGGTGACCGTTGACCGGGTCAGAGAGGTGACCGTTGACCGGGTCAGAGAGGTGACCGTTGACCGGGTCAGAGAGGTGACCGTTGACCGGGTCAGAGAGGTGACCGTTGACCGGGTCAGAGAGGTGACCGTTGACCGGGTCAGAGAGGTGACCGTTGACCGGGTCAGAGAGGTGACCGTTGACCGGGTCAGTGAGGTGACCGTTGACCGGGTCAGAGAGGTGACCGTTGACCGGGTCAGAGAGGTGACCGGGTCAGAGAGGTGACCGTTGACCGGGTCAGAGAGGTGACCGTTGACCGGGTCAGAGAGGTGACCGTTGACCGGGTCAGAGAGGTGACCGTTGACCGGGTCAGAGAGGTGACCGTTGACCGGGTCAGAGAGGTGACCGTTGACCGGGTCAGAGAGGTGACCGTCAAATAGAGGTCGAATATATAGGAAAATCTCTCGGGGAGGACATGAACTGGCTCGCTTACTGGAGGTGACCGCTTATTATAGTTGGCCGTTAGTAGAGGTTATACTGTAGTAGCAATACGATAGCTTTAATGATTACTTGTTTATTTGTATATAATTGTATGTACATGTATATATTATTTTATATTATTTATATTTCGGGTTTACGCCTGCATCAGCACCATTTTGGGCTATATCGCCTGCGGGCAGTTTACCTAACAACACCTTTCCTGGGCAGGCTTCAGTGGTTAACCAGTACTTGGGTGCACCAACCTCCGTAAGAAACTGCCAACTTTTTCATATAAATGATACACGGCCTGAGCGTGGCTCGAACCCGTATGTATATATTATGACAATGTACTTCATGAATAAACTTTATTAAAATATTAAACAGTCCCAAAAACAACAAAACGTTTTGTTTTGATATTTTAGTTACTTCACCAGAAAGTACAACATAATCATTATAATTATTTCAAGGTTTTCTAAGGTGCATGTGGAATGCTCCCCACCCACAGCTCACATATGACGAGGAAAATAAAGTGGCCTTTAAAGTGTTTTTTACTTCCAAACCTCCTGGAATGCCTGGGTAACAGTACAACTAGGGGCTTAGACCCTAGTAGTTTTGATTTAGTACAGACGGCTGGTGGTTTCAATTATATTCAAACACATATTTTCTTAGAAGCAAACATACGATTCCTTTCCAGCACAGATATATAACCATGTGATCCTCGGACTGGGAAGAATGTGAGATGGTACGGTGGTCGCCAGATCGGACAGGTGGGTTTTCTCCGGGTTATCCGGTTTGTGTTATTGTGTTGTGTTGTGTTATCCTTACCAAATATCTGAGACTTGGGACTTCTGTTTGTTTTCAGCTGGAATCCATTTTGCCTGAGCACATGTAGTGTAATGTCCCTTGTATGCAGTTGTGTGGACACACTGTTGTAACTGTAACCCTTCGCTTCTTCACATGGCGAGCAACTGTAACAAGTACAATTGTACATTACATTACAGTACATGATCTATATACATTACAGTACATGATCTATATATACATTACAGTACATGATCTATATACATTACAGTACATGATCTATATACATTACAGTACATGATCTATGTATACCTTACAGTACATGATCTATATATACATTACAGTACATTATCTATATACATTACAGTACATGATCTATGTATACCTTACAGTACATGATCTATATATACATTACAGTACATGATCTATATACATTACAGTACATGATCTATGTATACCTTACAGTACATGATCTATATATACATTACAGTACATGATCTATATATACATTACAGTACATGATCTATATACATTACAGTACATGATCTATATACATTACAGTACATGATCTATATATACATTACAGTACATGATCTATATATACATTACAGTACATGATCTATATACATTACAGTACATGATCTATGTATACATTACAGTACATGATCTATATACATTACAGTACATGATCTATATATACATTACAGTACATGATCTATATATACATTACAGTACATGATCTATATATACATTACAGTACATGATCTATATACATTACAGTACATGATCTATATATACATTACAGTACATGATCTATATATACATTACAGTACATGATCTATATATACATCACAGTACATGATCTATGTGTACATTACATTACACAATCTATATTCATAATGTTTTCAACTGGATTTTCATCAACTCAAAATGCTAAATGACTGCAAATGTAACATACCTCATCAACACACTAATCATAAAGTTCAGTTACAATGTTCATTTTGTGGGGCCACCCTGGTCGAGTGGTTAAGAAGGTTGACTTCAAATCACTTGCTGTCTCACTGCTGTAGGTTCGAATCACACTGGGGGGGGGTGTAGACTTATTTGTGAGGAATCTACCCAGCTGGCTTGCAGTAGGTCAGTGGTTCCACATGAGTGCTTGTCTGTGCCTGCAAAACTGCTCAGAGGGGCACCAAGGTTTTCCATAAATAATAGCGGGAAAGTCGCCATATGACCTAAGAAGCTGTTTGTGCGGATTTGAAACCCCCAAAACAAACTACTAGCATACAATATACCGTCTCCGTGGCCCAGTGGTTAAGGCGTCCACCTACGGAGCGGGAGGTCGAAGGTTCGAATCTCGTCAGGGGTTCGTTCTGATATGGCCGGTTGGTGAGCCGCCAGCTAGTTAAATAATGGTTACCGATTGCCTACCAGTCTGGCGCCTGGCATACAAGCATAGGATTCGGGAAGTACTGATGTTCATAAAAAGAGGTGTCTCATAAGTCAGAAATGGCTGGCCCTTTAAATAGGGGTGACACTATAATAAACAAACACTTTACTTTTACTTTTTATAGTACATGATCTATATATACATCACAGTACATGATCTATATATACATTACAGTACATGATCTATATATACATTACAGTACATGATCTATATATACATTACAGTACATGATCTATATATACATTACAGTACATGATCTATATATACATTACAGTACATGATCTATATATACATTACAGTACATGATCTATATACATTACAGTACATTATCTATATACATTACAGTACATGATCTATATATACATTACAGTACATGATCTATGTATACATTACAGTACATGATCTATATACATTACAGTACATGATCTATATATACATTACAGTACATGATCTATGTATACATTACAGTACATGATCTATATACATTAGTGGTCCTAAGAAGCTGTTTGTGCGGATTTGAAACCCCCAAAACAAACTACTAGCGTTTGATTTTGTTTAATTTGCTATTCCAAAGTTCATACATATAGTAACCATACTGCAGACCTTCTCATATCTGTGTATAACCTTACCTGACTAGTATAACAGTTTTCTTGACAGCCGTCCTAAATGGAAGATCACTAGCATACTTGAGTGCTAATAAGGGGTCAGAGAAAGGGCTCAGATTGTTGAAATGCAAGTTTTCCAGTCCCATAGCAAACTTGTTGGCATCATTAAACAGCTGACCTTCCATGGTATGCGAGTCAATCATACTGCCAGCATACCCGACCAGACTATACCGATTCCCAGATGTACCTATATACAAATATACACATCAAAAATACATCACTACGCTTTTATTCTAGAGTGGAAACAATGGCAGGGTGGGTCAGAAGAAGAGCAGGGTGGGTCAGAAAAGGAGCAGGTGGGTCATACAACGGGCAGGGTGGGTCATACAACGGGCAGGGTGGGTCATACAAGGAGCAGGGTGGGTCATACAAGGAGCAGGGTGGGTCATACAAGGAGCAGGGTGGGTCATACAATGGGCAGGGTGGGTCATACAACAGGCAGGGTGGGTCATACAACGGGCAGGTGGGGTCATACAAGGAGCAGGTGGGTCATACAAGGAGCAGGGTGGGTCATACAAGGAGCAGGGTGGGTCATACAATGGGCAGGGTGGGTCATACAACAGGCAGGGTGGGTCATACAACGGGCAGGGTGGGTCATACAACGGGCAGGGTGGGTCATACAAGGGGCAGGGTGGGTCAGAAAAAGAGCAGGGTGGGTCAGAAAAAGGAGCAGCGTGGGTCATACAAGGGGCAGGGTGGGTCAGAAAAGGAGCAGGGTGGGTCATACAAGGGGCAGGGTGGGTCAGAAAAGGAGCAGGGTGGGTCATACAAGGGGCAGGGTGGGTCAGAACAGGGCAGGTGGGTCAGAAAAGGAACAGGGTGGGTCAGAACAGGGGCAGGGTGGAGCAGAACAGGGGCAGGGTGGGTCAGAAAAGAAGCAGGGTGGGTCAGAAAAGGAGCAGGGTGGGTCAGAACAGGTGCAGGGTGGGTCAGAAAAGGAGCAGGGTGGGTCAGAAAAGTAGCAGGGTGGGTCAGAAAAGGAGCAGGGTGGGTCAGAAAAGGAGCAGGGTGGGTCAGAAAATGAGCAGGTGGTCAGTGAAGAGGCAGTGTGCATTTTGAGCCACGAAGGGAAAATGTTGCTAACCTACAGTGATTGACAGCTAATTTATGCTTAATCAAAGAGGCAGATGGGCAGAATATATCTGTCAAAGAGGCAGTAGGGCGGAATATATCTGTCAAAGAGGCAGTAGGGCGGAACATACCGGTCAAAAGAGGCAGTAGGGCGGAACATATCTGTCAAAGAGGCAGTAGGGCGGAACATACCAGTCAAAGAGGCAGTAGGGCGGAACATACCTGTCAAAGAGGCAGTAGGGCGGAACATACCTGTCAAAGAGGCAGTAGGGCGGAACATACCAGTCAAAGAGGCAGTAGGGCGGAACATACCAGTCAAAGAGGCAGTAGGGCGGAACATACCGGTCAAAAGAGGCAGTAGGGCGGAACATACCAGTCAAAGAGGCAGTAGGGCGGAACATACCAGTCAAAGAGGCAGTAGGGCGGAACATAAGTCAAAGAGGCAGTAGGGCAGAACATACCTGTCAAAAGAGGCAGTAGGGCAGAACATATCGGTCAAAAGAGGCAGTAGGGCGGAACATACCTGTCAAAGAGGCAGTAGGGCGGAACATATCGGTCAAAAGAGGCAGTAGGGCAGTATATATGTCAAAAGAGGCAGTAGGGCAGAACATATCTGTCAAAAGAGGCAGTAGGGCGGAACATACCGGTCAAAGAGGCAGTAGGGCGGAATATATCTGTCAAAGAGGCAGTAGGGCAGAATATATCGGTCAAAAGAGGCAGATGGGCAGTAAATATCTGTCAAAAGGAGGCAGTAGGGCAGTATATATCAGTCAAAAGGACAGACAAGCTTGAGTTTATAAAGATATGTCTGCCCGAAGCCACTCGCTTTTTAAGACTTATATAAAATAAAAATTATTTTAAAAAAGGCAAAAGGTCGGGGCTACAAGGCAAATGGACGGGGCTAAAAAGGGGCAGGAACGCCCTGTCATTCCACTCTAGAAAAAACGCTACATCACTATACATTTATATTATAGGTATTTAGCAACAATATCAGCTTTTCTGTATAACCATACAATTTTTAACAGCAACATAACTGTGTAAATCCATGAGACAAAGCGTACTAATAACAATCAGAGATCATTCTGGTTCAAGCTCTGAAGTGATGGCTGTCCTATTAGCACAGTGGTTAGCACACTCGCAAAACCACAATGAAACCAGAGTTCGATTCTCAGACCAGGAAGTACCTGAGATTGTACGGTGGTTGCCAGATCGGTTGTTGAAGCTCGTTTCACAATCGGCATAAAATAAATATACGCTAAACATTTTTTTAAAACTGTCCACGAGCCATATTAAAGCATTGTGTGTTTTACGTTTATTTATCGTCGCTACCGGTTACCCATATGAGCGACGCCTCCTGAAGAGATTAGTCATTTTAGATTTTTGGAGGATAGTGCAATGATACAGACAGAGATCCATTCCAGAATCTCCTCTGGTTCTTTTACGTGCACGGTGTTTAGCACCGACACGAGAAGTCGGTTTAACGTCCCATCTGAAAGACTGTTATTTTTATTAGGGTCAGACGGGGGGCCGAATCTGCGATCCCTGGATTTCCAGTCCAGCGTGTTACCACCGGACTGTAGAACCGTCTGTATATTAAAGCACATAGTTTGTTTGATTTTTATATCCATTAGTGAAATGTTGGAGCTATCTCAGTAAAGTTGTAGTAAATGGTTCCGAAGACACATGGCAGCAGCAGCCACCATGACGATGTAATATTTTCTATATTTCTGTACCTGACTTTGTCAGCGTCTGTTCCAGCTGGTAGACAACACTCTTCAGCTTACTGGCGACATCCTGATTACACTGACGCTCCTCCACCACAAACACGACATCCATGGAGTTATGTAGCGGCTGATCTCCAACCTGGTCATACCGTACCGTCTCATCTGAGCTGAACTCCTGGTCACCCTGGCTCGTACACTTCACTGTAAATATATTTTTTAATTCACAATCAGTTTTTCACAATAAAAATCACAACAGGTGTATCTTTAATCGAGTCCGCCTCCGTGGTCAAGTGGTTAAGGTCGCTGATTCTGTAACTTACCACAGGAGTTTGGTACATTTATATTGGTTCTGTACTTACCACAGGAGTTTGGTACCTTGATATTGATTCCGTAACTTACAACAGGAGTTTGGTACATTTATATTGGTTCTGTACTTACCACAGGAGTTTGGTACCTTGATATTGATTCTGTACTTACCACAGGAGCTTGGTACATTGATATTAATTCCGTATTTGTCACATGTCTTTGTATAAAGGGTAGCAATGTCACACATGGCCGAAGGGTCTATGTCACAGGTGTGTTGGTACATGTCTGGATAAACCTGTATGCAAAAATACACAAAGTTACATAGATGTATGGAAATAGTAGATAATTGCTATTTATGACTAAAATAAAAATGTCCGCCACAATGGTCGAGTGGTTACGGTCGCTGACTTGCATACCACTGTAACCTATCATCTCTGATGATCACTGGTTCGAGTCCCGCTCAGACCGTGTCTCATTTATATGAAAAAGTTGGCAGTTTCTTACGGAGGTTGGTGCACCAAGTACTGGTTAACCGCTGGAGCCTGCCCAGGAAAGGTGTTGTTAGGTAAACTGCCCGTCGCTCAAATGGGAAACCAGTAGCGACGTTAAATAAACATAATAAAAAAAAGTTAAAAAAAAAAAGTTATTCCATTAATTCATTTTAGCCCAAATGCAAAACAATTTCATACAACATTTGTCTTATCCCTCTTGAGACCTCATTCCTGATGGAATCCATTGCCCTGAGAAAGATAGAGGTATGGCCCTGTGGATATTAGTCTTGTTTAAGGACATCACCACCGCAGTTCTGGCAGGGTTCGAACTCACAACCTCTCGATTATGGGGCAGACACCCGTATCCATTTCACCATGGAGCCCCCATAATGATTATACATGTAGAAGGCATTCAGAAGAAAAACAGGAGTATGAACGGACCGGACCAAATGTTTGTGATATGGTAGTGAACACACAGATGACCAACTTTCAAGAATGTAGAATGCATTCTAAAGAAACACGCAGAGTATGTAAAGTGTTTGTTTATTATAGTGTCACCCCTATTTAAAGGGCCAGCCATTTCTGACTTATGAGACATCTCTTTTTATGAACATCAGTACTTCTTGAATCCTATGCTTCTATGCCAGGCGCCAGGCTGGTAGGAAATCGGTAACTATTATTTAACTAACTGGCGGCTCACTAACGGGCCATATCAGAACAAACCCTGACGAGATTCGAACCTTCGACCTCCCGCTCCGTAGGCGGATGCCTTAACCACTAGGCCACAGAGTATGAATGGACCAGACCAAATGTTTGTGATATGGTAGTGAAACACAGATGACCAACTTTCAAGTACAGTGAAACTTGTCTTAAGCAGCCAGCCAAGGGAATCAGAGAAAGTGGCTGCTTAGCTCAGGTGGCTGCTTTTTCTTCTTCATTTTTTCATTTTGAGGCCCCTAGCGGGTAACCCCTTTTATTTCAAGTTATAGGCATAGGTGGCTGCTTAATAGAGGACAAATGTATAATGAAACATCATATTGGGAATCTGGAAACTGGCTGCTTAATACAGGTTGGCTACTTAATACAGGTTGGCTGCTTAATACAGGTTGGCTGCTTAATACAGGTTGGCTACTTAATACAGGTTGGCTGCTTAATACAGGTTGGCTACTTAATACAGGTTGGCTGCTTAATACAGGTTGGCTGCTTAATACAGGTTGGCTGCTTAATACAGGTTGGCTGCTTAATACAGGTTGGCTGCTTAATACAGGTTGGCTGCTTAATACAGGTGACCACTAACACAGGTTTGACTGTATGTAGGATGCCTTCTAATGAAACACGAGTATGAATGGACCAGACGAAATGTTTGTGACCAACTTTCAAGTAGTGTATGATTATGATGGTTCATGCTGAGCATTATATCCAGAATGACCTACCTCTAAGAAGCAGGGACGTAGAGTGGAACTTGATGCATTGAAAATGGCCGCACACTCCTCCGACTTCTGTTTTGGATCACTGTTTGTATATTCCATGGTAGACCTACATGAACTGTTAACCTCCCATGAATTCATGAACTTTCTGGATTTTGTACTAAGAGTTCCGTCAGGCATGGTACGATCGTTATCTTGTTCGTAGTCAATGTTGCCTAGCAAACCCGCTACCTTGCCGTAGTACCAGCCACTCACGCCTACAATCTGGTAGTTCTTGCTGAAGTCCGAGACCACAGTCAGGCCGATCTTGCTGTCCAGCGTGATTGTGTTCCCAGATCTGACAATGGTCAGTCTGTCTGATCGGTATGGTAACTCTGTTGGTTGACCATCGACCTTCACCTACAAAAGTACACATGGTTGGTTTATTTTATATTGCATTAAAATTAATGCACAATCAGCAAAGTACATATAAACTGTCCAACATTTTTATCTGGTGGATCAAGCTTCAACATGGATAGGCATCCAGGTAGAACCACTGACTGACTATACTATACTGACTCCTTTTAGTGCAGTGGTTAGCGCGCTCACTTCTCACCAATGCAACCTGGGTTCGTTCCTCGGACCAGAAGTATGTGAGATCGTACGGTGGTCACCAGATCGGACAGGTGGGTTTTCTCCGGGTACTCCGGTTTCCTCCCACACCACATTTACGCTTTCATCCGCGCCAACGATAGTGATTAATATAGAGTTGCTAAAACTTGTTTCGCAATCGTTGTAAAATAAATAAAGTTTAAACTATTAACCAGATGTTGCGGTATAATAAATATGATTTTAGCAAATCTTGTTAATTAATTGATATACTGGTAGGATATCTGTCGAGATTTAATAATTTTATAATTACAAGATGAGAAAAAGAAACAACGATGAAAACAGGAAACCAGTTAATAACACCTACTCCTATGGAACTTGTGATAGCGCAGTGGTAGCGCGGACGCCTTAGGTGCAAAAGGCCCAGAGTTCGAGCCCCGCTGGAGCCGTTACGATTATGCCAGAAGATATTATCAGAAACTCAATACGGATCAACTAATGGTATCGGTGTTAAAAATATATTTATATGACTAACCAGGCAAAATATATCAACGCCTGTTCCCAGACTAATGTCAAGCTACCTCGGGCAAGGCATTTAAATTCCACGTTGCCTCTTCTCTCTCCCTTGTGGCGATGGATTCCATCAGGAATGAGGTCTCGAGAGTGATTAATATAAGTTGTAAGAACTTGTTTCGCAATCGAGCTAAAGTAAATTTGTATAAACTAGACCAAGACCAATTCTTCTTAAAGTATTCATGGGGCAGTAACTAACAACTGTCTGTCATTGGAAGTATTTCTAAGACATATTTGGCATTCACATGTATGCTAAATTTGTAATGTCTTCTATATAATGAAATTAAATTTAAATATATATATTGGTTTGTGCTATATACGTAAATCAATTTTGTCATGATATTGATTTGACATAATATTGTTTTATTGATCAAATAAATGATGACACGGTCACACGATGGCTATATAGGCTTTCGGTGGGTTCGAGTTGGGTTTTTCTCGTGGCGATCGATTCCATCAGGAATGAGGTCTCAAGAGTGATTAATATAAGTTTAAATAACTTGTTTCGCAATCGAGCTAAAATAAATTTGTATAAACTACCCATTTTTGGGAAGAGTAATCGCCAATTAACAGCAATCTGAACGCGAAGAATAGCAAACTGACAGCATGCGTTTGAGAAATTTTCAAACAACTTCTAAAATTTGATTCAATCGCAAACTGCAAACCCACAAAATACACACCGCAATTCCACTGCAATGATCACGATTGGTGGTCAATCCATGAGTAATACCACAAAACTGCCAAAATTTGCATAATTTGACCACCTCCGCTTGCGTTCCCTCCGCGCATGACTGCTCTAACTCGCGGTTAGTTGACGATTAGACGGCCACTATTGATTGCATTTCCTTGCAATGGTAGCGCAAGCGAGAATGCGCAGCGCATGTGACCTAGACATGAATGATTTCACAAGTAAATCTCAACATACCATGTAGCTGTTGCATAGTTCCACAGTCTTGCCATCAACCATGGCAACAATAGATTCCTTTCTCAAATTCCTTTGCCCTCCAGTGTATTTGAGAACTACAGTGAAGTTCCCGTCAACGACATCATGTGCCAGCACGTAGCTACAAAGTCCGGCTATATCGTAGTGCAGCCCGTCAAATGTAGTGATATGCTGCCTGCCAGAGACTGTACCAAATACTGAAAACCAGACAATTGTTGAAACTGTTGGCTACTTCCAAGAAAGAGAATACAAAACATACGTATCCTGCCAATTAGCATACAAAACATACGTATCCTGCCAATTAGCATACAAAACATACGTATCCTGCCAATTAGCATACAAAACATACGTATCCTACCAATTAGCATACAAAACATACGTATCTTGCCAATTAGCATACAAAACATACGTATCTTGCCAATTAGCATACAAAACATACGTATCCTGCCAATTAGCATACAAAACATACGTATCCTGCCAATTAGCATACAAAACATACGTATCCTGCCAATTAGCATACAAAACATACGTATCTTGCCAATTAGCATACAAAACATACGTATCCTGCCAATTAGCATACAAAACATACGTATCTTGCCAATTAGCATACAAAACATACGTATCTTGCCAATTAGCATAAAAACATACGTATCCTGCCAATTAGCATACAAAACATACGTATCCTGCCAATTAGCATACAAAACATACGTATCCTGCCAATTAGCATACAAAACATACGTATCTTGCCAATTAGCATACAAAACATACGTATCCTGCCAATTAGCATACAAAACATACGTATCCTGCCAATTAGCATACAAAACATACGTATCCTGCCAATTAGCATACAAAACATACGTATCTTGCCAATTAGCATACAAAACATACGTATCCTGCCAATTAGCATACAAAACATACGTATCTTGCCAATTAGCATACAAAACATACGTATCCTGCCAATTAGCATACAAAACATACGTATCCTGCCAATTAGCATACAAAACATACGTATCCTGCCAATTAGCATACAAAACATACGTATCTTGCCAATTAGCATACAAAACATACGTATCTTGCCAATTAGCATACAAAACATACGTATCCTGCCAATTAGCATACAAAACATACGTATCCTGCCAATTAGCATACAAAACATACGTATCTTGCCAATTAGCATACAAAACATACGTATCTTGCCAATTAGCATACAAAACATACGTATCTTGCCAATTAGTTTCAAATGGACATCAGCTGGTTTAAATGAACAATGGAAAGGAATTTACATAAGCTCTCAGCTTGTTTTCCAATCCATTTCAGATATCCTATTGTATTTATATACCGTATATATATATTGAATGAACTGAATAAAATATGTTTAAACTAAATGAACAATATATTGTAGGCATTGAACTCATTTGACCATTGAACCATAAAGGCGACCTTGACATTTGAGGTATAGAGTTGGCTGACACGCACGCACGCACGCACACAACCACTCACCAAACCACCCAGCCACGCCTGGTGTATAGCACTGATACACGACACCTCATTTTATATCCCCATCTGAAAGACTGTTTATATTATTAGGGTCAGACAGGGGATCGAACCTGCGATCTCTGGATTCGCAGTCCAACGTGTTAACCGCTGGACCACTGACCCGTCTATCTATAATCACAGGCACAAGACACAATTATTTTTTTTGGCCTATGGTCATATAGTAAGTAATGTAAATCACAGGCACAAGACACAATTTGTTTGTTTGCCCTATGGTCATATAGTATATAATGTGAATCACAGGCACAAGACACACTTATTGTTTTGGCCCTATGGTCATATAGTAAGTAATGTGAATCACAGGCACAAGACACAATTTGTTTGTTTGCCATATGGTCATATAGTAAGTAATGTAAATCACAGGCACAAGACACAATTTGTTTGTTTGCCCTATGGTCATATAGTAAATAATGTAGATCACAGGCACAAGACACAATTTATGTTTGCCCTATGGTCATATAGTAAGTAATGTGAATCACAGGGACAAGACACAATTTATTTGTTTGCCCTATGGTCATATAGTAAGTAATGTGAATCACAGGGACAAGACACAATTTATTTGTTTGCCCTATGGTCATATAGTAAGTAATGTGAATCACAGGGACAAGACACAATTTATTTGTTTGCCCTATGGTCATATAGTAAGTAATGTGAATCACAGGGACAAGACACAATTTATTTGTTTGCCCTATGGTCATATAGTAAGTAATGTGAATCACAGGGACAAGACACAATTTATTTGTTTGCCCTATGGTCATATAGTAAGTAATGTGAATCACAGGGACAAGACACAATTTATTTGTTTGCCCTATGGTCATATAGTAAGTAATGTGAATCACAGGGACAAGACACAATTTATTTGTTTGCCCTATGGTCATATAGTAAGTAATGTGAATCACAGGGACAAGACACAATTTATTTGTTTGCCCTATGGTCATATAGTAAGTAATGTAGATCACAGGCACAAGATACAATTTATTTTTGGCCTATCGTCATGTAGTAAGTAATGTACATCACAGGAACAAGACACAATTTATGTTTGGCCTATCGTCATATAGTAAGTAATGTAGATCACAGGCACAAGACACAATTTATTTTTGGCCTATCGTCATGTAGTAAGTAATGTAGATCACAGGCACAAGACACAAGACACAATTTGTTTGTTTGCCCTATGATCATATAGTAAGTAATGTAAATCACAGGCACAAGACACAATTTATGTTTGACCTATTGTCATATAGTAAGTAATGTAGATCACATGCACAAGACACAATTATTTTGTTGCCCTATGGTCATATAGTATATAATGTGAATCACAGGCACAAGACACACTTATTGTTTTGGCCCTATGGTCATATAGTAAGTAATGTGAATCACAGGGACAAGACACAATTTGTTTGTTTGCCCTATGGTCATATAGTAAGTAATGTAAATCACAGGGACAAGACACACTTATTTTTGTTGGCCTATGATCATATAGTAAGTAATGTAAATCACAGGCACAAGACACAATTCATGTTTGGCCTATGGTCATATAGTAAGTAATGTAGATCACAGGCACAAGACACAATTTGTTTGTTTGCCTTATGGTCATATAGTAAGTAATGTAAATCACAGGCACAAGACACAATTTGTTTGTTTGCCTTATGGTCATATAGTAAGTAATGTAAATCACAGGCACAATACACAATTTGTTTGTTTGGCCTATGGTCATATAGTAAATAATGTAGATCACAGGCACAAGATACAATTTATGTTTGGCCTATTGTCATATAGTAAGTAATGTACATCACAGGCACAAGACACAATTTGTTTGTTTGCCCTATGGTCATATAGTAAGTAATGTAAATCACAGGCACAAGACACAATTTATGTTTGGCCTATTGTCATATAGTAAGTAATGTAGATCACAGGCACAAGACACAATTATTTTTTTTTGGCCTATGGTCATATAGTAAGTAATGTAAATCACAGGCACAAGACACAATTTGTTTGTTTGCCCTATGGTCATATAGTATATAATGTGAATCACAGGCACAAGACACACTTATTGTTTTGGCCCTATGGTCATATAGTAAGTAATGTGAATCACAGGCACAAGACACAATTTGTTTGTTTGCCATATGGTCATATAGTAAGTAATGTAAATCACAGGCACAAGACACAATTTGTTTGTTTGCCCTATGGTCATATAGTAAATAATGTAGATCACAGGCACAAGACACAATTTATGTTTGGCCTATCGTCATATAGTAAGTAATGTACATCACAGGCACAAGACACAATTTATGTTTGGCCTATCGTCATATAGTAAGTAATGTACATCACAGGCACAAGACACAATTTATGTTTGGCCTATCATCATATAGTAAGTAATGTAGATCACAGGCACAAGACACAATTTATTTTTGGCCTATCGTCATATAGTAAGTAATGTAAATCACAGGCACAAGACACAATTTATTTGTTTGCCCTATGGTCATATAGTAAATAATGTAGATCACAGGAACAAGACACAATTTATTTGTTTGCCCTATGGTCATATAGTAAGTAATGTGAATCACAGGGACAAGACACAATTTATTTGTTTGCCCTATGGTCATATAGTAAGTAATGTGAATCACAGGGACAAGACACAATTTATTTGTTTGCCCTATGGTCATATAGTAAGTAATGTGAATCACAGGGACAAGACACAATTTATTTGTTTGCCCTATGGTCATATAGTAAGTAATGTGAATCACAGGGACAAGACACAATTTATTTGTTTGCCCTATGGTCATATAGTAAGTAATGTGAATCACAGGGACAAGACACAATTTATTTGTTTGCCCTATGGTCATATAGTAAGTAATGTGAATCACAGGGACAAGACACAATTTATTTGTTTGCCCTATGGTCATATAGTAAGTAATGTGAATCACAGGGACAAGACACAATTTATTTGTTTGCCCTATGGTCATATAGTAAGTAATGTGAATCACAGGGACAAGACACAATTTATTTGTTTGCCCTATGGTCATATAGTAAGTAATGTGAATCACAGGGACAAGACACAATTTATTTGTTTGCCCTATGGTCATATAGTAAGTAATGTAGATCACAGGCACAAGATACAATTTATTTTTGGCCTATCGTCATGTAGTAAGTAATGTACATCACAGGAACAAGACACAATTTATGTTTGGCCTATCGTCATATAGTAAGTAATGTAGATCACAGGCACAAGACACAATTTATTTTTGGCCTATCGTCATGTAGTAAGTAATGTAGATCACAGGCACAAGACACAAGACACAATTTGTTTGTTTGCCCTATGATCATATAGTAAGTAATGTAAATCACAGGCACAAGACACAATTTATTTGTTTGCCCTATGATCATATAGTAAGTAATGTAGATCACAGGAACAAGACACAATTTGCTTGTTTGTCCTATGGTCATATAGTAAGTAATGTAGATCACAGGCACAAGACACAATTTATTTGTTTGCCCTATGATCATATAGTAAGTAATGTAGATCACAGGCACAAGACACAATTTATTTGTTTGCCCTATGGTCATATAGTAAGTAATGTAGATCACAGGCACAAGACACAATTTATTTGTTTGTCGTATGGTCATATAGTAAGTAATGTAAATCACAGGCACAAGACACAATTTGTTTATTTGCCCTATGGTCATATAGTAAGTAATGTAAATCACAGGCACAAGACACAATTTGTTTGTTTGCCCTATGGTCATATAGTAAATAATGTAGATCACAGGCACAAGACACAATTTGTTTGTTTGCCCTATGGTCATATAGTAAATAATGTAAATCACAGGCACAAGACACAATTTATTTGTTTGGCCTATGGTCATATAGTAAATAATGTAGATCACAGGCACAAGACACAATTTATTTGTTTGCCCTATGGTCATATAGCAAATAATGTTTACCATGTTTACATTACTTACTATATGACAATAGGGCAAAACAACAATTTGTGTCTTGTGCCTGTGACTATAAAATGTAGACAACTTACCATTAAATGGTGGCAGCAAATCTTTCTTCATGCTCCAGCGTACGGGTGGTAGGGCGTAGTAGATGTCCCAGAGACAGATATCTCTCCTCGGGAAGTACTTGAGTGCCAGCTTCTTCATATTCTTCATGTACTTGTCCATATTGAACCTCATCATCTCATCAAAGTTATCAAAAGGAATTGGGAGGTACAGATCAAATTCGATTTCTCCATTCTCTAGGTCAAAGGTGGTGATCGTTGACTTGTGAAGATTAAGGATACCAAGTGGCAGCTGGTTGAATTCTTCCAACACCTTTGACTGGACCACATCCAGCAATTTTTGGATCAGGTCCTTCAGTGAAACATTTATCTCTGTGTACTTGTAGATCCAGGAAACCTAGATAAAAAAACAAACTGTTTTACTTGTAGTCGCAGGACACCTACATCATTGGCATAGTTTTTACTTGTAGTCGCAGGACACCTACATCATTGGTGTAGTTTATACTTGTAGTCGCAGGACACCTACATCATTGGTGTAGTTTATACTTGTAGTCGCAGGTCACATACATCATTGGCGTAGTTTATACTTGTAACGCAGGACACCTACATCATTGGTGTAGTTTATACTTGTAACGCAGGACACATACAGCAATGGCGTAGTTTATACTTGTAACGCAGGACACCTACATCATTGGTGTAGTTTTTACTTGTAGTCGCAGGACATCTACATCATTGGTGTAGTTTTTACTTGTAGTCGCAGGACACATACAGCAATGGTGTAGTTTTTACTTGTAGTCGCAGGACACCTACATCATTGGCGTAGTTTATACTTGTAGTCGCAGGACACCTACATCATTGGTGTAGTCTTTACTTGTAGTCGCAGGACACCTACATCATTGGCGTAGTTTATATTTGTAGTCACAGGACACATACAGCAATGGTGTAGTTTTTACTTGTAGTCGCAGGACACCTACATCATTGACGTAGTTTATACTTGTAATGCAGGACACCTACATCATTGGTGTAGTTTTTACTTGTAATGCAGGACACCTACATCATTGGCGTAGTTTATATTTGTAGTCGCAGGACACCTACATCATTGGTGTAGTTTTTACTTGTAGTCGCAGGACACCTACATCATTGGTGAAGTTTATACTTGTAGTTGCAGGACACCTACATCATTGGTGTAGTTTATACTTGTAATGCAGGACACCTACATCATTGGTGTGATTTTTACTTGTAGTCGCAGGACACCTACATCAGTAGCATAGTTTATACTTGTAGTCGCAGGACATCTACATCAGTAGCATAGTTTATACTTGTAGTCGCAGGACATCTACATCAGTAGCATAATTTATACTTGTAGTCGCAGGATATCTACATCAGTAGCATAGTTTATACTTGTAGTCGCAGGACACCTATATCAGTAGCATAATTTATACTTGTAGTCGCAGGACACCTATATCAGTAGCATAATTTATATTTGTAGTCGCAGGACATTTACATCAGTAGCATAGTTTATACTTGTAGTCGCAGGACACCTACATCAGTAGCATAGTTTATACTTGTAGTCGTAGGACACCTACATCAGTGGCATAGTTTATACTTGTAGTCGCAGGACACCTACATCAGTAGCATAGTTTATACTTGTAGTCGCAGGACATCTACATCAGTAGCATAGTTTATACTTGTAGTCGCAGGACATCTACATCAGTAGCATAGTTTATACTTGTAGTCGCAGGACACCTACATCAGTAGCATAGTTTATACTTGTAGTCACAGGACACCTACATCAGTGGCATAGTTTATACTTGTAGTCGCAGGACATCTACATCAGTAGCATAGTTTATACTTGTAGTCGCAGGACACCTACATCAGTAGCATAGTTTATACTTGTAGTCACAGGACACCTCCATCAGTAGCATAGTTTATACTTGTATTCGCAGGACATCTACATCAGTAGCATAGTTTATACTTGTAGTCGCAGGACACCTACATCAGTGGCATAGTTTATACTTGTAGTCACAGGACATCTACATCAGTAGCATAGTTTATATTTGTAGTCGCAGGACACCTACATCAGTGGCATAGTTTATACTTGTAGTCGCAGGACATCTACATCAGTAGCATAGTTTATACTTGTAGTCGCAGGACACCTACATCAAGGGCGTAGTTTATACTTGTAGTCGCAGGACACCTACATCAGTGGCGTAGCTTGGGTTTGATATGTGTGTAAGCACCATTATGATAGGGGTATCTTCTCATGAAGATATTGACGGTCTATATCGCCGTAGCAGCAGTATGAGGCACTTTAAGGCATGATTTGAGGAGAAATAAGGTATATATTTGTGCAGCTCTGAAAATCTTCTATTATCAATTATAATGTAAAGAAATACCGACTTATTTTCATATTCATTGGGTCGCTTGTACATCGTACACCTCCACTCCCTTCATTTTGATTGCATTTTCATATTGCCTACAGTGCCAATAACTAGCTACGCCACTGTACATGGCAATAAAACGTTTATCTTGTAGTTGCATAAAGTTCTAGGAAAACGCCGTAAAAGAAGTACTGAGAAATGTGAGTATATTTGTTCAAGACAGAATGTAATACTCTGCTGTACTGATACCGTATAGTGTATACATATATGTTAGTATGTTAGTGAAGGTTAGATAGATTGTATAAATTAGAACAGTTGAATATGAGTAGTTTATTACCCGTTAGCATTCTGTATGCGAAATGAGATCGATGGGACGATTAGAATGAAATGTCACAAGCCCTACTTTCTAGGAAAAATAACAAAAATATTACACATTTATTATCTGCTTATTTTGTCTGCAGTGTGTGCTAAATGTTAAATAAATATACACGGTAAGCTCCTATTGTTCATATAAGAAATGTAACAACTTTTGTAGAGCCTCCGTGGTGCAATGGATACGGTGTCGTGATAGTACAGTGGTAGCGCGTTCGCTTCAGGTGCGAAAGGCCCGGAGTTCGAGCCCCGCTGGAGCCGTTATGATTGTACCCTTAGGCAAGGCATTAAAATTCCACATTGCCTTTTCTCTCTCCCTCGTGGCGATGGATTCCATCAGGAATGAGGTCTCGAGAGTGATTAGTTTAAGTTGTAAGAACTTGTTTCGCAATCGAGTTAAAATAAATTTGTATAAACTAAATGGATACAGTGTCCATGCAGTTGGAACAGAACTACAATCAATGCAACAACTACCTGTTCATAGAGGTCAAGAATAGCCTCATTCATCTCTCGGATATCGTCGTTGTCCATCAAATCCGCGAAGTGATCGGAAACAAGTTCTTTTGTGTGTTCGTATATCTGCTTGTACTTCTCATTGAGGCGTGTCGACGCCATTGAATCAATCAGCAACTGTAGAAATACACAGTTAGAATTAATCAGTAACTGTAGAAATACACAGTTAGAATCAATCAGCAATGGTAGAAATACACAGTTAGAATTAATCAGTAACGGTAGAAATACAGTTAGAATTAATCAGTAACTGTAGAAATACACAGTTAGAATTAATCAGTAACTGTAGAAATGCACAGTTAGAATTAATCGGTAACTGAAGAATTACATAGTTAGAATTAATCAGTAACTGTAGAAATACACAGTTAGAATTAATCAGTAACGGTAGAAATACACAGTTAGAATTAATCAGTAACTGTAGAAATACACAGTTAGAATTAATCAGTAACTGTAGAAATACACAGTTAGAATTAATCGGTAACTGTAGAAATACACAGTTAGAATTAATCAGTAATTGTAGAAATACACAGTTAGAATTAATCAGTAACTGTAGAAATACACAGTTAGAATTAATCAGTAACTGTAGAAATACACAGTTAGAAATACACAGTTAGAATTAATCAGTAACTGTTGAAATACACAGTTAGAATTAATCAGTAACTGTAGAAATACACAGTTAGAATTAATCGGTAACTGTAGAAATACACAGTTAGAATTAATCGGTAACTGTAGAAATACACAGTTAGAATTAATCAGTAACTGTAGAAATACACATTTAGAATTAATCGGTAACTGTAGAAATACACAGTTAGAATTAATCAGTAACTGGAGAATTACATAGTTAGAATTAATCAGTAACTGTAGAAATACAGTTAGAATTAATCGGCAACTGTAGAAATACACAGTTAGAATTAATCAGTAACTGTAGAAATACACAGTTAGAATTAATCGGTAACTGTAGAAATACACAGTTAGAATTAATCGGCAACTGTAGAAATACACAGTTAGAATTAATCAGTAACTGTAGAAATACACAGTTAGAATTAATCGGTAATGGTATAATTACACAGTTAGAATTAATCAGTAACTGTAGAAATACACAGTTAGAATTAATCAGTAACTGTAGAAATACACAGTTAGAATTAATCGGTAACTGTAGAAATACACAGTTAGAATTAATCGGTAACTGTAGAAATACACAGTTAGAATTAATCGGCAACTGTAGAAATACACAGTTAGAATTAATCAGTAACTGTAGAAATACACAGTTAGAATTAATCAGTAACTGTAGAAATACACAGTTAGAATTAATCAGTAACTGTAGAAATACACAGTTAGAATTAATCAGTAACGGTATAATTACACAGTTAGAATTAATCAGTAACTGTAGAAATACACAGTTAGAATTAATCAGTAACTGTAGAAATACACAGTTAGAATTAATCAGTAATGGTATAATTACACAGTTTGAATCAATCAGTAATGGTATAATTACAGTTAGAATCAATCAGTAACAGTATAATTACACAGTTAGAATCAATCAGTAATGGTATAATTACACAGTTAGAATTAATCAGTAATGGTATAATTACACAGTTAGAATCAATCAGTAATGGTATAATTACACAGTTAGAATTAATCAGTAATGGTATAATTACACAGTTTGAATCAATCAGTAATGGTATAATTACAGTTTGAATCAATCAGTAATGGTATAATTACACAGTTAGAATTAATCAGTAATGGTATAATTACACAGTTAGAATCAATCAGTAATGGTATAATTACACAGTTAGAATTAATCAGTAATGGTATAATTACAGTTAGAATCAATCAGCAACTGAAGATCTAAACTGTTAGAATCACATCTGTTGTCATGTTTTCTGGGTGAGTTATATTTGTAAAGTATGTTACCTGTTGCACTTGTTGCATGAGTTGGAGGACCTGTGTATTGTCGATGTCGGAAAAGTCTGCACTACTGGCCAGCATTTTGTGGTAGGCAGATCTTACACCATCCATGTATGGTTCCAGGGCCAGTTCATCCAGCAAGGCTGATGTACAAAAATACATGTAATATATAGCAATGCTGTAACATGTTTATATTTGTTTGTTTGTTTGAGGAAGCTAGGTGATATGGTGACTCTCCAATGTCGCACCAGTTTAGGTGATATGGTGACTCTCCAATGTCGCACCAGTTTAGGTGATATGGTGACTCTCCAATGTGGCACCAGTTTAGGTGATATGGTGACTCTCCAATGTGGCACCAGTTTAGGTGATATGGCGACACTCCAATGTCGCACCAGTTTAGGTGATATGGTGACTCTCCAATGTGGCACCAGTTTAGGTGATATGGCGACTCTCCAATGTCGCACCAGTTTAGGTGATATGGCGACCTCGAGCAGGTATGGATGGGTAGAACCACAGACATTCTGCAAGCTGGTGAATGTCTGGGTATCAGATAAGGCACAGCATTCACAAAACAAATCATTTTATGAGGTGTTGCATTTCACAACGAATAACTTCTGTTCAAACAGAATATCATGACAATAATCTCTGTTGAAACAGGATACCACACCAATAACTTCTGTTCAAACAGGATACCACACCAATAACTTCTGTTCAAACAGGATACCACACCAATAACTTCTGTTCAAACAGGATACCATACGAATAACTTCTGTTCAAACAGAATATCATGACAATAATCTCTGTTGAAACAGGATACCACACCAATAACTTCTGTTCAAACAGGATACCACACCAATAACTTCTGTTCAAACAGGATACCACACCAATAACTTCTGTTCAAACAGGATACCATACGAATAACTTCTGTTCAAACAGAATATCATGACAATAATCTCTGTTGAAACAGGATACCACACCAATAACTTCTGTTGAAACAGGATATCATGACAATAATCTCTGTTGAAACAGGATACCACACCAATAACTTCTGTTCAAACAGGATACCACACCAATAACTTCTGTTCAAACAGAATATCATGACAATAATCTCTGTTGAAACAGGATACCACACCAATAACTTCTGTTGAAACAGGATACCATACCAATAACTTCTGTTCAAACAGAATATCATGACAATAATCTCTGTTGAAACAGGATACCACACCAATAACTTCTGTTCAAACAGAATATCATGACAATAATCTCTGTTAAACAGGATACCACCCGAATATTCTTTAGCACTATTATATAGATTAATCTAAAGAAAAAATGCTTTACATGAAATGTCTGAATAATATTGCATGCCCATCACACAAGTCATACACTAGTGAAGCCCCCTCAATGTACTCGTGAGTAAACACAAAGAAAATGGTCTAAGAAATGTGCAACAAAACAGCTTTCAGGGTGTCTGGCAGGGAGATGATTCAATTCAGGTATCTGCTTCAAACTTTCAGGGTGTCTGGCAGGGAGATGGTTCTAATTCAGAGATCTGCTTCAAACTTTCAGGGTGTCTGGCAGGGAGATGGTTCCAATTCAGAGATCTGCTTCAAACTTTCAGGGTGTCTGGCAGGGAGATGATTCCAATTCAGAGATCTGCTTCAAATTTTCAGGGTGTCTGGCAGGGAGATGATTCCAATTCAGAGATCTGCTTCAAACATTCAGGGTGTCTGGCAGGGAGATGGTTCCAATTCAGAGATCTGCTTCAAACTTTCAGGGTGTCTGGCAGGGAGATGATTCCAATTCAGAGATCTGCTTCAAACTTTCAGGGTGTCTGGCAGGGAGATGGTTCCAATTCAGAGATCTGCTTCAAACTTTCAGGGTGTCTGGCAGGGAGACAATTCTGCTTCTAACATAACAAATATATAAATAACCAAACTGGTGATTGTGGAAGTCATGATAGCGCAGTGGTAGCGAGTTCGCTTCAAGTGTGAAAGACCCGAAGTTCGAACCTAAACTGTAGCAATTACTATTGTGTCCTTAGACAAGGCAGTTAAATTCTTGCCTCTTCTCTCGCCATCGATTGATTCCACGAGGAATGAAGTCTCGAGAGTGATTAATATCAGTTGCAAGAACTTGCAATCAAGCTAAAGTAAATTTGTATAAACTAAACTGGTGGTTTATTTCCATCCATGTTACACTATGAGCACCATTAACCCTTTCAACACCACAGACCTCTAAATTGGCTTACAAAAAAGTGTAGATCCAGATGAGCCGGCTCGTGACGAGCCATCTCATCAGGATCTGCACTTTTTTCAAGTAATATAACTATTTTTAGAAACAAAATTACCCATTTTGATAAATGAACTGATCCAAATGTAATTTTGTTATTAATTTATTGGTCTAAAAATATCATGGACCAGTTCATGTCAGTTACTTGGGGTTGAATGGGTTAACAAGTGTACTATACCTTCCATCAATATATTCATCAGGCTGGATGTATCATTGACAGTTTCACCATAGAAATTAGAGAACCTCTCCAGTTTCATCTTCAGTGTGGAAAACATGGCCTTCACTCCCTCCTTCACAATCATATCCCCTTTCTGAAATATAATTGTGTGTCTTACGTTTATTTATCGTCGCTACCGGTTGCCCATATGAGCGACGCCTCCTGAAGAGATTAGTCATTTTAGATTTTTGGAGGATAGTGCAATGATACAGACAGAGACCCATTCCAGAGTGTCCTCTGGTTCTTTTACGTGCACGGTGTAAAGCACCGACACGAGACCTCGGTTTAACGTCCCATCTGAAAGACTGTTCATTTTATTAGTGTCAGACGGGGGATCGAACCTGCGATCCCTGGATTACCAGTCCAGCGTGTTACCACTGGACTACAGATCCATCTGTCTGAAATGTAACACAAGGGTCCAAGGTTATAAAACATTTCTCAGATCTTAAACTCAATATAAAATGATCTGATTGGTTGATTCTGAGTGTTACTGTCAGATGAACCAATCAGATGCCTGAGATTGGAGAAAAGTTTTATAACCTCCAGGCCTGGCCCCGAGGATATAAAACTTTTCTCAGATCTCAAACTCAATATAAAATGATCTGATTGGTTGATTCTGAGTGTTACTGTCAGCTGAACCAACCAGACGCTTGAGACTGAGTTTTGAGATTGGAGAAAAGTTTTATAACCTCTAGGCATGTTGGTTGCATGTATGAGTTTACCTGTTATCTCTCGATCACAATGAGCTAAATTTGATGCAAGTGATGCACAAGACAAATTCCTACTTGGCATCATTCGGTGAACAACTTATTATCAGATAAGATAAGTTTGAGCCTCTGTGATGTAATAGATACGGTGTTCACTTTGTGACCGATGGGTTGTGAGTTCGAGCCTCACAAGAACCATGGTGGTGGTGTCTCGAGGCAGGATATAGGATCCTCATTGTCTCTTCTCTCTTCTTTATGGCGATTGATTTCATCAGGAATGAGGTCTCGAGAGTAATTAATTTTACAAAAGTTATAAAAGTTAAAGCGACATTACATCATAAAAAGCAAAAAAAAACCCAAATATTTTATGAATAAATATCATTGCTACTACAAATTCTTCCGAAATAATTCGAATAGTTGTCAATCAATAATTATGTTCTTGCGGTCTACAAACTCTCAAAAGTGAAAGTAGGATTTCATATCACGGTGTATGTTATTGGATTCTTGGGTACTGTCGCTTAGAAATATATTAAAGCGTGTGTACTTTACGATTATTTATCGTTGCTACTGGTTGCTCATATGAGTGATGCCTCCTGAAGAGATTAGTTATTTTAGACTTTTGTAGGATAGTGCAATGATACAGATAGAGACCCATTCCAGAGTCTCCTCTGGTTCTTTTACGTGCATGATGTAAAGCACCGATACGAGACATCGGTTTAAAGTCCCATCTTAAACACTGTTAATTGTATTAGGGTCAGACGGGGGATCAAAGTTGTTCAGCTTAAGTACTAACCGTCACATGTTCAGAGATAGATGTACTAACCATCCCATGTTCAGAGATAAATGTACTAACCGTTACATGTTCAGAAATAGATGTACTAACCATCACATGTTCGGAAATAGATGTACTAACCATCCCATGTTCGGAAATAGATGTACTAACCATCCCATGTTCGGAAATAGATGTACTAACCATCCCATGTTCAGAAATAGATGTACTAACCATCCCATGTTCGGAAATAGATGTACTAACCATCACATGTTCGGAAATAGATGTACTAACCATCCCATGTTCGGATATAGATGTACTAACCATCCCATGTTCGGAAATAGATGTACTAACCATCTCATGTTTGGAAATAGATGTACTAACCATCACATGTTCGGAAATAGATGTACTAACCATCCCATGTTCGGAAATAGATGTACTAACCATCACATGTTCGGAAATAGATGTACTAACCATCCCATGTTCGGAAATAGATGTACTAACCATCCCATGTTCGGAAATAGATGTAACTAACCGTCACATGTTCAGAAACAGATGCCGTCAGTTTATTGTAACGTTCCATGACTGGGTATTCATCAATCTTCTTAATGAGTTCCTCAATCCTCTCCTTTGTCTTTGTGTATGCAATGCCCAGATTGGAAATGGATGCCGAATAACATACCCTGAAAATGTCAAGCTAATTATATTTGACCTTTCTAACCCCAAAACTGAGAACAAGCTGCGCATGTGCATTTTGTGTTGGAGTAGCATCCAAATCATCGAAAGAGCCGTCATCAGAACGGTATAGATCACTGAACAGATAGAACGATCAACAGTCTAATAGTCACTAGGTGTTGTTAAATACCTTCCGATAAATACCGATGCGGAAAAACAATCCAGTTCGGTGTATGGGTATGTAAACAAATATTGGATAAGATGTTCATCTCTCGGTAAATGTTATTTTATATTTCGGGTTTTACGCCTGCATCAGCACCATTTTTGGGCTATATTGCCGGCGGGCAGTTTACCTAACAACACCTTTCCTGGGCAGGCTCCAGCGGTTAACCAGTACTTGGGAGCACCAACCTCCGTAAGAAACTGCCAACTTTTTCATATAAATGAAACACGGTCTGAGCGGGGCTCGAACCCGTGACCATCAGTGATGATAGGTTACAGTGGTATACAAGTCAGCGACCTTAATCACTCGACCTCGGAGGCGGACATCTCTCGGCAAATGTACGATTCAGAAGCACGATAGGATGTCTATATGATACACTAATGAAGCCGCATTATTTGGTTATATATTGTTAGTTCGTATTTCATATTTGATTTAACAGTTTCCACCGTAAAGTTCATACTATCATATTGTCATTAGTATTCATGCATAGTCCTCACATTACAATATGCATAGGAACTCGATCGACCCCAACTATATATGTATAGGAACCCAATCACCCCCAACTATATATGTATAGGAACCCAATCAATCCCAACTATATATGTATAGGAACTCGATCGACCCCAACTATATATGTATAGGAACTCGATCGACCCCAACTATATATGTATAGGAACTCGATCGACCCCAACTATATATGTATAGGAACCCAATTGACCCCAACTATATATGTATAGGAACTCGATCGACCCCAACTATATATGTATAGGGACTTAATCAACCCCAACTATATATGTATAGGAACCCAATCAACCCCAACTATAAATGTATAGGGACTTAATCAACCCCAACTATATATGTATAGGAACCCAATCAACCCCAACTATATATGCATAGGAACTCGATCGACCCCAACTATATATGTATAGGAACTCAATTAACCCCAACTATATATGTATAGGAACTCAATCACCCCCAACTATATATGTATAGGAACTCGATCGACCCCAACTATATATGTATAGGAACTCGATCGACCCCAACTATATATGTATAGGAACTCAATCAACCCCAACTATATATGTATAGGAACCAATAACCCCAACTATATATGTATAGGAACTCAATAACCCCCAACTATATATGTATAGGAACTCAATAACCCCAACTATATATGTATAGGAACTCAATAACCCCAACTATATATGTATAGGAACCAATAACCCCAACTATAATGTATAGGAACTCAATAACCCCAACTATATATGTATAGGAACCAATACCCCAACTATATATGATAGGAACTCAATTAACCCCAACTATATATGTATAGGAACTCAATTAACCCCAACTATATATGTATAGGAACTAAACCCCCCAACAAAAAAACCAATCACCCCAACTATATATGTATAGGAACTCAATCAACCCCAACTATATATGTATAGGAACTCAATCAACCCCAACTATATATGTATAGGAACTCAATTAACCCCAACTATATATGTATAGGAACTCAATAACCCCAACTATATATGTATAGGAACCAATAACCCCAACTATATATGTATAGGAACTCAATATGTATAGGAACTCAATAACCCCAACTATATATGTATAGGAACTCAATTAACCCCAACTATATATGTATAGGAACTCAATTAACCCCAACTATATATGTATAGGAACTCAATTAACCCCAACTATATATGTATAGGAACTCAATTAACCCCAACTATATATGTATAGGAACTCAATTAACCCCAACTATATATGTATAGGAACTCAATTATCCCCAACTATATATGTATAGGAACTCAATTAACCCCAACTATATATGTATAGGAACTCAATTAACCCCAACTATATATGTATAGGAACTCGATCAACCCCAACTATATATGTATTATATAGGAACTCGATCGACCCCAACTATATATGTATAGGAACTCAATCACCCCCAACTATATATGTATATGGACTCAATCGACCCCAACTATACTTATTGGGACTCAATCAACCCCAACTATATATGTATAGGAACCCAATCACCCCCAACTATATATGTATAGGAACCCAATCACCCCCAACTATATATGTATAGGAACTCGATTGACCCCAACTATATATGTATAGGAACCCAATCACCCCCAACTATATATGTATAGGAACTCGATCGACCCCAACTATAAATGTATAGGAACACAATCACCCCCAACTATATATGTATAGGAACCCAATCACCCCCAACTATATATGTATAGGAACTCGATCGACCCCAACTATATATGTATAGGAACTCGATCGACACCAACTATATATGTATAGGAACTCAATTAACCCCAACTATATATGTATAGGAACTCGATCGACCCCAACTATATATGTATAGGAACCCAATCACCCCCAACTATATATGTATAGGAACTCAATCACCCCCAACTATATATGTATATGGACTCAATCGACCCCAACTATAAATGTATAGGAACTCAATCACCCCCAACTATATATGTATAGGAACCCAATCACCCCCAACTATATATGTATAGGAACTCAATCACCCCCAACTATATATGTATAGGAACTCAATTAACCCCAACTATATATGTATAGGAACCCATCACCCCCAACTATATATGTATAGGAACTCAATCACCCCCAACTATATATGTATATGGACTCAATCGACCCCAACTATAAATGTATAGGAACCCAATCACCCCCAACTATATATGTATAGGAACTCAATCACCCCCAACTATATATGTATAGGAACTCAATTAACCCCAACTATATATGTATAGGAACTCAATCAACCCCAACTATATATGTATAGGGACTCAATCAACCCCAACTATATATGTATATGTACTCGAACAACCCCAACTATATATGTATAGGAACTCAATCGACCCCAACTATATATGTATAGGAACTCAATCAACCCCAACTATATATGTATATGGACTCGAACAACCCCAACTATATATGTATAGGAACTCAATCGACCCCAACTATATATGTATAGGAACTCAATCAACCCCAACTATAAATGCATAGGGACTCAATCAACCCCAACTATACTTATTGGGACTCAATCAACCCCAACTATATATGTATAGGGACTCAATCAACCCCAACTATATATGTATAGGAACTCAATCGACCCCAACTATATATGTATAGGAACTCGATCGACCCCAACTATATATGTATAGGAACTCGATCGACCCCAACTATATATGTATAGGAACTCGATCGACCCCAACTATATATGTATAGGGACTCGATCGACCTTTGACCCCAATGTTTGTGTGAAGCTTCATGATATTATTAGTACTTAGTGAGTCATTGTTGAACAAGATTTGACATTTAATCCATATTGACCTTGACCTTTCAAACACAAACGTGAATGCTGCATGTAGCATATCGCTTTCATTATGCTAAATAGTATGTAACAAGCTATAAATATAAACTATTTGACCTTTGATCCATGTGTGATCTTGCTCTCCAGGGTAGAGACCTGATTGGTGCATATAGCATACTATCTCATTGCACTAATGTTGTGCATGATGTTTCAATTTACTTTAACTTACAGCATATATTTGACAGTTCCAGAGTACGTTTCTTCAATAGTTCTCAGGTAAAGCTCATTCTGTCGGTACATTTTCTTCAGTTCTTTCCTCATCTTTCTCAGATCCTGCTGGGCAGCCTTGACATCTTCCTCCAGGTTGTCGGCTATGGGCGCGAGCTCTTCGGTGAGGCTGGTGCTGATGAGGCGATGCTTGTGCATCATAAGTTCCCCAAGCTCCTTCATACCACCGTCTATTACAGGGCTGATCTCACCTGACATACGCTGCAGAGCTTCCGATCCGTAGTTCTATAAAATATGTATATATAGGTCAAACCTGTGCTATGTATGTATGTATGTACCTTCAATGTCAAACCCCTCGCGGGGACTTAGACATGTTTTCCTGGGCAGGCTTAGCCGACCTAAGCGATTAACCAGTACTAAGCAATGTGTGTGAGGTGCCTTGCTCAATGACACTACATACGTGGCCTGAACGAGTATCGAACCCGGGACCGTTCGATTCCAAATCCGACGCTCTACCACTGGACCACGGATGCCACACCGTGCTAAAGGCCACCTCCGAATAAAGGCCACATATGAAAAACCTGTCTCTAAAGACCACCATTTTTCTCTCCCGTCGAGCCATTTTCAATGCATTATAACCCTCTATTGAGAGGCCACCTGCTAACAAAGGCCACTTTTTGACTTTCCGAGGATGGCTTTTATAGACAGGTTTGACTGTAATATGTAATAATACACAGCTTAATGTATAATATATGATTTAGGTTTTCATTTTCATGCAAGACAATTCTTAGCCCCAATCTGTAGGCCAGTTACCTCCCCTGACATTCCAGCTTCGCTCAGTTACCTACCATGCAATTCTGACATGCTCAGTTACCTCCCTTACCATTCCGGCAAAGCTCAGTTATCTAACCTGATAACTAAGCCATTACAAAGTAATCTGTGAAACAGCAGGGTATTTAAAGAGATCAGAAAGACATGTGTGAAACAGCTTGGTTAACTATGTGGTTATAAAGACATGTGTGAAACAGCACGGCTACACATACAGCTGCTTCGGCAATGAGTTGAGGTCTCCACTTGAGATGTCCATGCAGCTTCCAGTCCACAAGGTCTGCTGAGACATGCCCCTGCTGCACCGTGTCAGCTGACATCTGTGTCAAGGTCTCCGATGTAATAGATGTAGAGTTTTGGAAGTAAGCTCTAGTTATCACCTGGCCCTTGAAATCATCTGCAACAACAACATGAATAAATGGCTGACTGATACTGCAACACAGTGTTAACAATTTCAATTTTTCAATTTCAAGTTTATTGGCATTATCAGCAATACATTGCCTTTGGCCATTTACATAAGTATAAACTATGGCACTATCAAAGCCATATACTGAAAGACCACAATGTCGAAAATGTAAACAAATGTCCGTAATATGCTATCTAAACTTACTTGCACCCACTATTTTAGTTCTTTAGTATATGGCTTTGATTGTGATCGGGGGTGTCATTTTTAAACTTGCTTGGATATGGCCTAAAACAATTGTATGTATAGTGTCAAGCTTAGCTTAGTGTATCATAATGTTTTTTTGGGTTTTGAACTCTAAACCATTTGTCCAGACCCCAAGCGTCTGTGGTATTAACATTACAGTCAAACCTGTGTTAGTGGTCATCTGTATTAAGCAGCCAATCTGTATTAAGCAGCCACTTTCCAGATTCCAAATATGTTGCTTTATTATACATTTGACCTCTATTAAGCAGCCACCTGTGCTAAACAGCCACTTTCTGTGATTCCCTTGGCTGGCTGCTTAAGATAGGTTTGACTGTATACAAGTACTCGAGCTCCAGTTTCCTATTCCAAAAATGTTTCTAAATGTTTTATCATAAATAGACGTTTCAATGTCACACCAATAGCACTAGTCCCACTGCACCGTTTCTTCATCCGTTTCCTATCCATTTGATATCCGGAAGGAACTTGCAAATACTGGCAGGAAACGATATAATGAAGAACAAGATTGGAATGGACAATGGACTAGTGGTTAGCAAGCTCGCTTCTCACCAATGCAACCCGGCTTCGATCATCGGACCGGAAAGTCTGTGATATGGTACGGTGGTCGCCGGATCGAACAGGTGGGTTTTTTCCGGTACTCCAGTTTCATCCCACACGAATGACCAAATATACACTTTCATCGGCGCCAACAAGAGTGATTAATATAAGCTGTTAAAACTTGCTTCACAATCGTTGTAAAATAAATAAAAGTTTAAACTATTTTTTTAGTGGGATACTTTTAATTCGGTTCCTGGGAAACGAAACAAATCGGAGTGAAATTTGAAAATTAAGAAACGTTTAGAATAATTGCAAGAATATCGCCTTTCGCTAGTTTGGAAACAGATCGGATGGAATACTTATAGAATACAATCATATCATAATATCATGCCATGCTGACAAAATTTGGATCAGTCGTAACACACACCTTTCACATGGTTTGGTCGGATTGCCGATTGGTTCGATCCCGGCATGTTACAAGTACAAAACACATCACCCTAGCATTGCACTGTAATTGTTATAGGCTGGCATATTGTTGGAGCAGACATCGGAATACACTCAACGTGATATGAAAGCAACTTTAATGATTGGGCGAAGCGTACGGATTAATATACGATAAGTGATGTAGATGCTATAATACACTAAGTGGTGTAGATGCTATAATACACTAAGTGGTGTAGATGCTATAATACACTAAGTGGTGTAGATGCTATAATACCATAAGCGATGTAGATGCTATAATACCATAAGCGATGTAGATGCTATAATACCATAAGCGATGTAGATGCTATAATACCATAAGCGATGTAGATGCTATAATACCATAAGCGATGTAGATGCTATAATACCATAAGCGATGTAGATGCTATAATACCATAAGCGATGTAGATGCTATAATACAATAAGCGATGTAGATGCTATAATACAATAAGCGATGTAGATGCTATAATACAATAAGTGATGTAGATGCTATAATACAATAAGTGATGTAGATGCTATAATACAATAAGTGATGTAGATGCTATAATACAATAAGTGATGTAGATGCTATAATACAATAAGTGATGTAGATGCTATAATACAATAAGTGATGTAGATGCTATAATACAATAAGTGATGTAGATGCTATAATACAATAAGTGATGTAGATGCTATAATACACTAAGTGATGTAGATGCTATAATACAATAAGTGATGTAGATGCTATAATACAATAAGTGATGTAGATGCTATAATACAATAAGTGATGTAGATGCTATAATACAATATGTGATGTAGATGCTATAATACAATAAGTGATGTAGATGCTATAATACAATAAGTGATATAGATGCTATAATACAATATATGATGTAGATGCTATAATACACTAAGTGATGTAGATGCTATAATACAATATGTGATGTAGATGCTATAATACAATATATGATGTAGATGCTATAATACAATATATGATGTAGATGCTATAATACAATATGTGATGTAGATGCTATAATACACTAAGTGGTGTAGATGCTATAATACACTAAGTGATGTAGATGCTATAATACAATATGTGATGTAGATGCTATAATACAATAAGTGATGTAGATGCTATAATACAATAAGTGATATAGATGCTATAATACAATATATGATGTAGATGCTATAATACACTAAGTGATGTAGATGCTATAAGACAATATGTGATGTAGATGCTATAATACAATATATGATGTAGATGCTATAATACAATATATGATGTAGATGCTATAATACAATATATGATGTAGATGCTATAATACAATATGTGATGTAGATGCTATAATACAATAAGTGATGTAGATGCTATAATACAATAAGTAATATAGATGCTATAATACAATATGTGATGTAGATGCTATAATACAATATATGATGTAGATGCTATAATACAATATATGATGTAGATGCTATAATACACTAAGTGATGTAGATGCTATAATACAATAAGTGATGTAGATGCTATAATACAATATATGATGTAGATGCTATAATACACTAAGTGATGTAGATGCTATAATACAATAAGTGATGTAGATGCTATAATACAATATATGATGTAGATGCTATAATACAATAAGTGATTTAGATGCTATAATACACTAAGTGATGTAGATGCTATAATACAATAAGTGATGTAGATGCTATAATACAATAAGTGATATAGATGCTATAATACAATAAGTGATACAGATGCTATAATACAATATGTGATATAGATGCTATAATACAATAAGTGATATAGATGCTATAATACAATATGTGATGTAGATGCTATAACACAATAAGTGATGTAGATGCTATAATACAATATGTGATGTAGATGCTATAATACAATAAGTGATATAGATGCTATAATACAATAAGTGATATAGATGCTATAATACAATATGTGATGTAGATGCTATAATACAATAAGTGATGTAGATGCTATAATACAATATATGATGTAGATGCTATAATACAATAAGTGATGTAGATGCTATAATACAATATGTGATGTAGATGCTATAATACAATATGTGATGTAGATGCTATAATACAATAAGTGATGTAGATGCTATAATACAATAAGTGATGTAGATGCTATAATACAATAAGTGATGTAGATGCTATAATACAATAAGTGATGTAGATGCTATAATACAATATGTGATGTAGATGCTATAATACAATAAGTGATGTAGATGCTATAATACAATAAGTGATATAGATGCTATAATACAATAGTGATGTAGATGCTATAATACAATAAGTGATGTAGATGCTATAATACAATAAGTGATGTAGATGCTATAATACAATAAGTGATGTAGATGCTATAATACAATATGTGATGTAGATGCTATAATACAATAAGTGATGTAGATGCTATAATACAATAAGTGATGTAGATGCTATAATACAATATATGATGTAGATGCTATAATACAATAAGTGATGTAGATGCTATAATACAATAAGTGATGTAGATGCTATAATACAATAATGATGTAGATGCTATAATACAATAAGTGATGTAGATGCTATAATACAATAAGTGATGTAGATGCTATAATACAATATGTGATGTAGATGCTATAATACAATATTGATGTAGATGCTATAATACAATAAGTGATGTAGATGCTATAATACAATATGTGATGTAGATGCTATAATACAATAAGTGATGTAGATGCTATAATACAATAAGTGATGTAGATGCTATAATACTAGTGATGTAGATGCTAATACAATATGATTAGATGCTATATACAATAAGTGATGTAGATGCTATAATACAATAGTGATGTAGATGCTATAATACAATAAGTGATGTAGATGCTATAATACAATAAGTGATGTAGATGCTATAATACAATAAGTGATGTAGATGCTATAATACAATAAGTGATATAGATGCTATAATACAATAATGATGTAGATGCTATAATACAATATGTGATGTAGATGCTATAATACAATATGTGATGTAGATGCTATAATACAATAAGTGATGTAGATGCTATAATACAATAAGTGATGTAGATGCTATAATACAATATGTGATGTAGATGCTATAATACACTAAGTGATGTAGATGCTATAATACAATATATGATGTAGATGCTATAATACAATATGTGATGTAGATGCTATAATACAATAAGTGATGTAGATGCTATAATACAATAAGTGATGTAGATGCTATAATACAATAAGTGATGTAGATGCTATAATACAATAAGTGATGTAGATGCTATAATACAATAAGTGATGTAGATGCTATAATACAATAAGTGATGTAGATGCTATAATACAATATATGATGTAGATGCTATAATACAATAAGTGATGTAGATGCTATAATACAATAAGTGATGTAGATGCTATAATACAATATATGATGTAGATGCTATAATACAATAAGTGATGTAGATGCTATAATACAATAAGTGATGTAGATGCTATAATACAATATGTGATGTAGATGCTATAATACAATATGTGATGTAGATGCTATAATACACTAAGTGATGTAGATGCTATAATACAATATATGATGTAGATGCTATAATACAATATGTGATGTAGATGCTATAATACACTAAGTGATGTAGATGCTATAATACAATATGTGATGTAGATGCTATAATACAATATGTGATGTAGATGCTATATACAATAAGTGATGTAGATGCTATAATACAATAAGTGATGTAGATGCTATAATACAATATGTGATGTAGATGCTATAATACAATATGTGATATAGATGCTATAATACAATAAGTGATGTAGATGCTATAATACAATAAGTGATGTAGATGCTATAATACAATATGTGATGTAGATGCTATATACAATAAGTGGTGTAGATGCTATAATACAATATGTGATGTAGATGCTATAATACACTAAGTGATGTAGATGCTATAATACAATATATGATGTAGATGCTATAATACAATAAGTGATGTAGATGCTATAATACAATAAGTGATGTAGATGCTATAATACAATAAGTGATGTAGATGCTATAATACAATATATGATGTAGATGCTATAATACAATATGTGATGTAGATGCTATAATACAATATGTGATGTAGATGCTATAATACAATAAGTGATGTAGATGCTATAATACAATATATGATGTAGATGCTATAATACAATAAGTGATGTAGATGCTATAATACAATAAGTGATGTAGATGCTATAATACAATAAGTGATGTAGATGCAATAATACAATATATGATGTAGATGCTATAATACAATATATGATGTAGATGCTATAATACAATAAGTGATGTAGATGCTATAATACACTAAGTGATGTAGATGCTATAATACAATATATGATGTAGATGCTATAATACAATAAGTGATATAGATGCTATAATACAATATGTGATGTAGATGCTATAATACAATAAGTGATGTAGATGCTATAATACAATATGTGATGTAGATGCTATAATACAATAAGTGATATAGATGCTATAATACAATATGTGATGTAGATGCTATAATACAATAAGTGATGTAGATGCTATAATACAATAAGTGATGTAGATGCTATAATACAATATATGATGTAGATGCTATAATACAATAAGTGATGTAGATGCTATAATACAATAAGTGATGTAGATGCTATAATACAATATATGATGTAGATGCTATAATACAATAAGTGATGTAGATGCTATAATACAATATGTGATGTAGATGCTATAATACAATATGTGATGTAGATGCTATAATACAATAAGTGATGTAGATGCTATAATACAATAAGTGATGTAGATGCTATAATACAATAAGTGATGTAGATGCTATAATACAATAAGTGATGTAGATGCTATAATACAATAAGTGATGTAGATGCTATAATACAATAAGTGATGTAGATGCTATAATACAATAAGTGATGTAGATGCTATAATACAATAAGTGATGTAGATGCTATAATACAATAAGTGATGTAGATGCTATAATACAATAAGTGATATAGATGCTATAATACAATATGTGATGTAGATGCTATAATACAATATGTGATGTAGATGCTATAATACAATAAGTGATATAGATGCTATAATACAATATGTGATGTAGATGCTATAATACAATAAGTGATGTAGATGCTATAATACAATAAGTGATATAGATGCTATAATACAATATGTGATGTAGATGCTATAATACAATATGTGATGTAGATGCTATAATACAATAAGTGATATAGATGCTATAATACAATATGTGATGTAGATGCTATAATACAATAAGTGATGTAGATGCTATAATACAATAAGTGATATAGATGCTATAATACAATATGTGATGTAGATGCTATAATACAATATGTGATGTAGATGCTATAATACACTAAGTGATATAGATGCTATAATACAATATATGATGTAGATGCTATAATACAATAAGTGATATAGATGCTATAATACAATAAGTGATGTAGATGCTATAATACAATATATGATGTAGATGCTATAATACAATAAGTGATGTAGATGCTATAATACAATAAGTGATGTAGATGCTATAATACAATAAATGATGTAGATGCTATAATACAATAAGTGATATAGATGCTATAATACAATAAGTGATGTAGATGCTATAATACAATAAGTGATGTAGATGCTATAATACAATAAGTGATGTAGATGCTATAATACAATAAGTGATATAGATGCTATAATACAATATGTGATGTAGATGCTATAATACAATATGTGATGTAGATGCTATAATACAATAAGTGATATAGATGCTATAATACAATATGTGATGTAGATGCTATAATACAATAAGTGATGTAGATGCTATAATACAATAAGTGATATAGATGCTATAATACAATATGTGATGTAGATGCTATAATACAATATGTGATGTAGATGCTATAATACAATAAGTGATATAGATGCTATAATACAATATGTGATGTAGATGCTATAATACAATAAGTGATGTAGATGCTATAATACAATAAGTGATATAGATGCTATAATACAATATGTGATGTAGATGCTATAATACAATATGTGATGTAGATGCTATAATACACTAAGTGATATAGATGCTATAATACAATATGTGATGTAGATGCTATAATACAATAAGTGATATAGATGCTATAATACAATATGTGATGTAGATGCTATAATACAATAAGTGATGTAGATGCTATAATACAATATATGATGTAGATGCTATAATACAATAAGTGATGTAGATGCTATAATACAATAAGTGATGTAGATGCTATAATACAATATATGATGTAGATGCTATAATACAATAAGTGATGTAGATGCTATAATACAATAAGTGATGTAGATGCTATAATACAATATATGATGTAGATGCTATAATACAATAAGTGATGTAGATGCTATAATACAATAAGTGATGTAGATGCTATAATACAATATGTGATGTAGATGCTATAATACAATATGTGATGTAGATGCTATAATACAATAAGTGATGTAGATGCTATAATACAATATGTGATGTAGATGCTATAATACAATAAGTGATGTAGATGCTATAATACACTAAGTGGTGTAGATGCTATAATACAATAAGTGATGTAGATGCTATAATACAATAAGTGATGTAGATGCTATAATACAATATGTGATGTAGATGCTATAATACACTAAGTGATGTAGATGCTATAATACAATAAGTGATGTAGATGCTATAATACAATATGTGATGTAGATGCTATAATGCACTAAGTGATGTAGATGCTATAATACAATAAGTGATGTAGATGCTATAATACAATAAGTGATGTAGATGCTATAATACAATAAGTGATGTAGATGCTATAATACACTAAGTGGTGTAGATGCTATAATACAATAAGTGATGTAGATGCTATAATACAATAAGTGATGTAGATGCTATAATACAATATGTGATGTAGATGCTATAATACACTAAGTGATGTAGATGCTATAATACAATAAGTGATGTAGATGCTATAATACAATATGTGATGTAGATGCTATAATGCACTAAGTGATGTAGATGCTATAATACAATAAGTGATGTAGATGCTATAATACAATAAGTGATGTAGATGCTATAATACAATAAGTGATGTAGATGCTATAATACACTAAGTGGTGTAGATGCTATAATACAATAAGTGATGTAGATGCTATAATACAATAAGTGATGTAGATGCTATAATACAATAAGTGATGTAGATGCTATAATACAATAAGTGATGTAGATGCTATAATACCATAAGTCATTGTTGCATCAAGAGTCCTTTTCTCTGTGTCTATTGTCCACACCGTCTTCCATGTTGGATTCATATTACGAGAAGTTGCTACGGTTACTATGTATGGTGACTCAGAGGTCATTTGACCTGTAAGCTCAGCTGATTGGCCAGTGCTGCTAATCTAAAAATAAGCATGTTAGCAAATGTTGAATGATAGGAAAAGCATACAATGATTGTACCTCTAGATACATGTATATGACTTGCAAGCCTGAATCCAATTATAAAACCAACTATCCGAATAGCACAATGGTTAGCGCGCTTGTTTCTCACCAATGCAATGCAGGTTCAATCCTTGAACCTGAGGAAGTCTGTGAGATGGTACTGTGGTCGCCAGATCGGACAGGTGGGCTTTCTCCGGGCACTCTGGTTGCCTCGCGTACGAATGAACACATAATTATACAATTACATCTGCGCCAATGATAAGTGATTAATATAAGTTGCTAAAGCTTGTTTCGGAATCGTTGTAAATTAAATTTAAATTATTTAAATTAAGTTTTAAAAAAAAATTAAACATTTACAAACATATGTACTTGTATATCCTACTACAAATAAGGGATAGCTGTAATTATATGGGCCATTTCATTATAATCTGATATTATAGACTATTGACCTGGAGATATTCTATATATGTGATATTACAGACTATTGACCTGGAGATATTCTATATATGTGACATTACAGACGATCGACCTGGAGATATTCTATATATGTGATAATACAGCCCATTGACCTGGAGATATTCTATATATGTGATATTATAGACGCTCGACCTGGAGATATTCTATATATGTGACATTACAGACGCTCGACCTGGAGATATTCTATATATGTGATATTACAGATCGACCTTGACTATCGACCTGGTGACTGATTTCAACTAACAGTTAGAATCAAACGGAGAATCCTCAAATTACAACAACAAACCTTTATCTTGAGCTCCCTTTCACTCATATCGAGCTCAGTGTGAGCTTGGAGAGCCGTCATATCTCTGTTTGTAACCCGGTACTTGATCTGTACATCTCCTGATGTCACCTGATTGCTGTTGGATAAGCTGGACATCATCTCAACATGAGTCTGTGTATCTACATGGTCAACACTCCACCCAGCTCTACAAATACACCACAGGGGTGGTGACAGTACCAGGTTACTACATAGCTCTACAAATACACCACAGGGGATGGAGACAATACCAGGTTACTACATAGCTCTACAAATACACCACAGGGGGTGGATACAATACCAGGTTACTACATAGCTCTACAAATACACCACAGGGGATGGAGACAATACCAGGTTACTACATAGCTCTACAAATACACCACAGGGGATGGAGACAATACCAGGTTACTACATAGCTCTACAAATACACCACAGGGGTGGAGACAGTACCAGGTTACTACATAGCTCTACAAATACACCACAGGGGATGGAGACAAAACCAGGTTACTACATAGCTCTACAAATACACCACAGGGGGTGTATACAATACCAGGTTACTACATAGCTCTACAAATACACCACAGGGGGTGGATACAATAACAGGTTACTACATAGCTATACAAATACATCACAGGGGGGTGGATACAATACCAGGTTACTACATAGCTATACAAATACACCACAGGGGGTGGATACAATACCAGGTTACTACATAGCTCTACAAATACACCACAGGGGATGGAGACAATACCAGGTTACTACATAGCTCTACAAATACACCACAGGGGGTGGATACAATAACAGGTTACTACATAGCTCTACAAATACACCACAGGGGATGGAGACAATACCAGGTTACTACATAGCTCTACAAATACACCACAGAGGGTGGAGACAATACCAGGTTACTACATAGCTCTACAAATACACCACAGGGGATGGACACAATACCAGGTTACTACATAGCTCTACAAATACACCACAGGGGGTGGAGACAATACCTGGTTATTACATAGCTCTACAAATACACCACAGGGGATGGAGACAATACCAGGTTACTACATAGCTCTACAAATACACCACAGGGGGTGTATACAATACCAGGTTACTACATAGCTATACAAATACACCACAGGGGGTGTATACAATACCAGGTTACTACGTAGCTCTACAAATACACCACAGGGGGTGGAGACAATACCTGGTTATTACATAGCTCTACAAATACACCACAGGGGATGGAGACAATACCAAGTTACTACATAGCTCTACAAATACAACACAGGGGATGGAGACAATACCAGGTTACTACATAGCTCTACAAATACACCACATGGGGATGGAGACAATACCAGGTTACTACATAGCTCTACAAATACACCACAGGGGGTGTATACAATACCAGGTTACTATATAGCTCTACAAATACACCACAGTGGGTGTATACAATACCAGGTTACTACATAGCTATACAAATACACCACAGGGGGATGGAGACAATACCAGGTTACTACATAGCTCTACAAATACACCACAGGAGGTGTAGACAATACCAGGTTACTACATAGCTCTATAAATACACTACAGGGGGTGGATACAATAACAGGTTACGACATAGCTATACAAATACACCACAGGGGGGTGGATACAATAACAGGTTACTACATAGCTATACAAATACACCACAGGGGGTGTAGACAATACCAGGTTACTACATAGCTCTACAAATACACCACAGGGGGTGTATACAATACCAGGTTACTACATAGCTCTACAAATACACCACAGGGGGGTGGATACAATACCAGGTTACTACATAGCTCTACAAATACACCACAGGGGGGGTGGATATAATACCAGGTTACTACATAGCTCTAGAAATACACTACAGGGGGGGTGGATACAATAACAGGTTACTACATAGCTATACAAATACACCACAGGGGGGTGGATACAATAACAGGTTACTACATAGCTCTACAAATACACCACAGGGGATGGAGACAATACCAGGTTACTACATAGCTCTACAAATACACCATAGTGGGTGTATACAATACCAGGTTACTACATAGCTATACAAATACACCACAGGGGGAGTATACAATACCAGGTTACTACATAGCTCTACAAATACACCACAGTGGGTGTATACAATACCAGGTTACTACATAGCTCTACAAATACACCACAGTGGGTGTATACAATACCAGGTTACTACATAGCTATACAAATACACCATAGGGTGATGGAGACAATACCAGGTTACTACATAGCTCTACAAATACACCACAGGAGGTGTAGACAATACCAGGTTACTACATAGCTATACAAATACACCACTGGGGGTGGATACAATACCAGGTTACTACATAGCTCTACAAATACACCACAGGGGGGTGGATACAATACCAGGTTACTACATAGCTCTACAAATACACTACAGGGGGGTGGATACAATAACAGGTTACTAACATAGCTATACAAATACACCACAGGGGGTGTAGACAATACCAGGTTACTACATAGCTCTACAAATACACCACAGGGGGTGTATACAATACCAGGTTACTACATAGCTCTACAAATACACCACAGGGGGGTGGATACAATACCAGGTTACTACATAGCTCTACAAATACACCACAGGGGGGTGGATACAATACCAGGTTACTACATAGCTCTACAAATACACCACAGGGGGTGGATACAATAACAGGTTACTACATAGCTCTACAAATACACCACAGGGGTGGATACAATAACAGGTTACTACATAGCTCTACAAATACACCACAGTGGGTGTATACAATACCAGGTTACTACATAGCTATACAAATACACCACAGGGGGATGGAGACAATACCAGGTTACTACATAGCTCTACAAATACACCACAGGGGGTGTAGACAATACCAGGTTACTACATAGCTCTACAAATACACCACAGTGGGTGTATACAATACCAGGTTACTACATAGCTCTACAAATACACCACAGGGGATGGAGACAATGCCAGGTTACTACATAGCTCTACAAATACAACACAGGGGATGGAGACAATACCAGGTTACTACATAGCTCTACAAATACACCACAGGGGGATGGAGACAATACCAGGTTACTACATAGCTCTACAAATACACCACAGGGGGTGTATACAATACCAGGTTACTACATAGCTCTACAAATACACCACAGTGGGTGTATACAATACCAGGTTACTACATAGCTCTACAAATACACCACAGGGGATGGAGACAATGCCAGGTTACTACATAGCTCTACAAATACAACACAGGGGATGGAGACAATACCAGGTTACTACATAGCTCTACAAATACACCACAGGGGGATGGAGACAATACCAGGTTACTACATAGCTCTACAAATACACCACAGGGGGTGTATACAATACCAGGTTACTACATAGCTCTACAAATACACCACAGTGGGTGTATACAATACCAGGTTACTACATAGCTATACAAATACACCACAGGGGTGGAGACAATACCAGGTTACTACATAGCTCTACAAATACACCACAGGGGGTGTAGACAATACCAGGTTACTACATAGCTCTACAAATACACACAGGGGGTGGATACAATAACAGGTTACTACATAGCTATACAAATACACCACAGGGGGGTATACAATACCAGGTTACTACATAGCTATACAAATACACCACAGGGGGTGTAGACAATACCAGGTTACTACATAGCTCTACAAATACACCACAGGGGGGTGGATACAATACCAGGTTACTACATAGCTCTACAAATACACCACAGGGGGGGTGGATACAATACCAGGTTACTACATAGCTCTACAAATACACTACAGGGGGGGTGGATACAATAACAGGTTACTACATAGCTCTACAAATACACCACAGGGGATGGAGACAATACCAGGTTACTACATAGCTCTACAAATACACCACAGGGGTGTATACAATACCAGGTTACTACATAGCTATACAAATACACCACAGGGGGTGTATACAATACCAGGTTACTACATAGCTCTACAAATACACTACAGGGGGGTGGATACAATAACAGGTTACTAACATAGCTATACAAATACACCACAGGGGGTGTAGACAATACCAGGTTACTACATAGCTCTACAAATACACCACAGGGGGTGTATACAATACCAGGTTACTACATAGCTCTACAAATACACCACAGGGGGGGTGGATACAATACCAGGTTACTACATAGCTCTACAAATACACTACAGGGGGGTGGATACAATAACAGGTTACTACATAGCTATACAAATACACCACAGGGGGTGGATACAATAACAGGTTACTACATAGCTCTACAAATACACCACAGGGGATGGAGACAATACCAGGTTACTACATAGCTATACAAATACACCACAGGGGGTGTATACAATACCAGGTTACTACATAGCTCTACAAATACACCACAGGGGGTGTATACAATACCAGGTTACTACATAGCTCTACAAATACACCACAGGGGGTGTATACAATACCAGGTTACTACATAGCTATACAAATACACCACAGGGGGTGTATACAATACCAGGTTACTACATAGCTATACAAATACACCACAGGGGATGGAGACAATACCAGGTTACTACATAGCTATACAAATACACAACAGGGGGTGGAGACAATACCAGGTTACTACATAGCTCTACAAATACACCACAGGGGGGTGGATACAATAACAGGTTACTACATAGCTATACAAATACACCACAGGGGGTGGATACAATACCAGGTTACTACATAGCTATACAAATACACCACAGGGGGTGGATACAATACCAGGTTACTACATAGCTCTACAAATACACCACAGGGGATGGAGACAATACCAGGTTACTACATAGCTCTACAAATACACCACAGGGGGTGGAGACAATACCAGGTTACTACATAGCTCTACAAATACACCACAGGGGATGGAGACAATACCAGGTTACTACATAGCTCTACAAATACACCACAGGGGGTGGAGACAATACCTGGTTATTACAAAGCTCTACAAATACACCACAGGGGATGGAGACAATACCAGGTTACTACATAGCTCTACAAATACACCACAGGGGGTGTATACAATACCAGGTTACTACATAGCTATACAAATACACCACAGGGGTGTATACAATACCAGGTTACAACATAGCTCTACAAATACACCACAGGGGGTGGAGACAATACCTGGTTATTACATAGCTCTACAAATACACCACAGGGGATGGAGACAATACCAGGTTACTACATAGCTCTACAAATACACCACAGGGGGTGGAGACAATACCTGATTATTACATAGCTCTACAAATACACCTCAGGGGATGGAGGCAATACAAGGTTACTACATAGCTCTACAAATACACCACAGGGGGTGTATACAATACCAGGTTACTACATAGCTCTACAAATACACCACAGTGGGTGTATACAATACCAGGTTACTACATAGCTATACAAATACACCACAGGGGGATGGAGACAATACCAGGTTACTACATAGCTCTACAAATACACCACAGGAGGTGTAGACAATACCAGGTTACTACATAGCTCTACAAATACACCACAGGGGGTGGATACAATACCAGGTTACTACATAGCTCTACAAATACACCACAGGGGATGGAGACAATACCAGGTTACTACATAGCTCTACAAATACAACACAGGGGGTGGAGACAATACCAGGTTACTACATAGCTCTACAAATACACCACAGGGGGTGGAGACAATACCAGGTTACTACATAGCTCTACAAATACACCACAGGGGGTGTATACAATACCAGGTTACTACATAGCTCTACAAATACACCACAGGGGTGTATACAATACCAGGTTACTACATAGCTATACAAATACACCACAGGGGGTGGAGACAATACCAGGTTACTACATAGCTCTACAAATACACCACAGGGGGTGTAGACAATACCAGGTTACTACATAGCTCTACAAATACACCACAGGGGGTGGATACAATAACAGGTTACTACATAGCTATACAAATACACCACAGGGGGTGGATACAATACCAGGTTACTACATAGCTCTACAAATACACCACAGGGGGTGTAGACAATACCAGGTTACTACATAGCTCTACAAATACACCACAGGGGGTGTATACAATACCAGGTTACTACATAGCTCTACAAATACACCACAGGGGGGTGGATACAATACCAGGTTACTACATAGCTCTACAAATACACCACAGGGGGGTGGATACAATACCAGGTTACTACATAGCTCTACAAATACACTACAGGGGGGTGGATACAATAACAGGTTACTACATAGCTCTACAAATACACCACAGGGGATGGAGACAATACCAGGTTACTACATAGCTCTACAAATACACCACAGTGGGTGTATACAATACCAGGTTACTACATAGCTCTACAAATACACCACAGGGGGTGGATACAATACCAGGTTACTACATAGCTCTACAAATACACCACAGGGGGTGGATACAATAACAGGTTACTACATAGCTATACAAATACACCACAGGGGGTGTAGACAATACCAGGTTACTACATAGCTCTACAAATACACCACAGGGGGTGTATACAATACCAGGTTACTACATAGCTCTACAAATACACCACAGGGGGGTGGATACAATACCAGGTTACTACATAGCTCTACAAATACACCACAGGGGGTGGATACAATAACAGGTTACTACATAGCTATACAAATACACCACAGGGGGTGTATACAATACCAGGTTACTACATAGCTCTACAAATACACCACAGGGGGTGTATACAATACCAGGTTACTACATAGCTATACAAATACACCACAGGGGGTGTATACAATACCAGGTTACTACATAGCTATACAAATACACCACAGGGGTGGAGACAATACCAGGTTACTACATAGCTATACAAATACACAACAGGGGGTGGAGACAATACCAGGTTACTACATAGCTCTACAAATACACCACAGGGGGGGGATACAATAACAGGTTACTACATAGCTATACAAATACACCACAGGGGGTGGATACAATACCAGGTTACTACATAGCTATACAAATACACCACAGGGGGTGGATACAATACCAGGTTACTACATAGCTCTACAAATACACCACAGGGGATGGAGACAATACCAGGTTACTACATAGCTCTACAAATACACCACAGGGGGTGGAGACAATACCAGGTTACTACATAGCTCTACAAATACACCACAGGGGATGGAGACAATACCAGGTTACTACATAGCTCTACAAATACACCACAGGGGGTGGAGACAATACCTGGTTATTACAAAGCTCTACAAATACACCACAGGGGATGGAGACAATACCAGGTTACTACATAGCTCTACAAATACACCACAGGGGGTGTATACAATACCAGGTTACTACATAGCTATACAAATACACCACAGGGGTGTATACAATACCAGGTTACTACATAGCTCTACAAATACACCACAGGGGGTGGAGACAATACCTGGTTATTACATAGCTCTACAAATACACCACAGGGGATGGAGACAATACCAGGTTACTACATAGCTCTACAAATACACCACAGGGGGTGGAGACAATACCTGATTATTACATAGCTCTACAAATACACCACAGGGGATGGAGGCAATACCAGGTTACTACATAGCTCTACAAATACACCACAGGGGGTGTATACAATACCAGGTTACTACATAGCTCTACAAATACACCACAGTGGGTGTATACAATACCAGGTTACTACATAGCTATACAAATACACCACAGGGGGATGGAGACAATACCAGGTTACTACATAGCTCTACAAATACACCACAGGAGGTGTAGACAATACCAGGTTACTACATAGCTATATAAATACACCACAGGGGGTGGATACAATACCAGGTTACTACATAGCTCTACAAATACACCACAGGGGGTGTATACAATACCAGGTTACTACATAGCTCTACAAATACACCACAGGGGGGTGGATACAATACCAGGTTACTACATAGCTCTACAAATACACCACATGGGGGTGGATACAATACCAGGTTACTACATAGCTCTACAAATACACCACATGGGGTGTATACAATACCAGGTTACTACATAGCTATACAAATACACCACAGGGGGTGTATACAATACCAGGTTACTACGTAGCTCTACAAATATACCACAGGGGGTGGAGACAATACCTGGTTATTACATAGCTCTACAAATACACCACAGGGGATGGAGACAATACCAAGTTACTACATAGCTCTACAAATACACCACAGGGGGTGGAGACAATACCTGATTATTACATAGCTCTACAAATACACCACTGGGGATGGAGACAATACCAGGTTACTACATAGCTCTACAAATACACCACAGGGGGTGTATACAATACCAGGTTACTACATAGCTCTACAAATACACCACAGGGGATGGAGACAATGCCAGGTTACTACATAGCTCTACAAATACAACACAGGGGATGGAGACAATACCAGGTTACTACATAGCTCTACAAATACACCACAGGGGGATGGAGACAATACCAGGTTACTACATAGCTCTACAAATACACCGCAGGGGGTGTATACAATACCAGGTTACTACATAGCTCTACAAATATACCACAGTGGGTGTATACAATACTAGGTTACTACATAGCTATACAAATACACCACAGGGGGATGGAGACAATACCAGGTTACTACATAGCTCTACAAATACACCACAGGAGGTGTAGACAATACCAGGTTACTACATAGCTCTACAAATACACTACAGGGGGTGGATACAATAACAGGTTACTACATAGCTATACAAATACACCACAGGGGGGTGGATACAATAACAGGTTACTACATAGCTATACAAATACACCACAGGGGGTGTAGACAATACCAGGTTACTACATAGCTCTACAAATACACCACAGGGGGTGTATACAATACCAGGTTACTACATAGCTCTACAAATACACCACAGGGGGGTGGATACAATACCAGGTTACTACATAGCTCTACAAATACACCACAGGGGGGGTGGATACAATACCAGGTTACTACATAGCTCTACAAATACACTACAGGGGGTGGATACAATAACAGGTTACTACATAGCTATACAAATACACCACAGGGGTGTGGATACAATAACAGGTTACTACATAGCTCTACAAATACACCACAGGGGATGGAGACAATACCAGGTTACTACATAGCTCTACAAATACACCACAGTGGGTGTATACAATACCAGGTTACTACATAGCTATACAAATACACCACAGGGTGATGGAGACAATACCAGGTTACTACATAGCTCTACAAATACACCACAGGAGGTGTAGACAATACCAGGTTACTACATAGCTATACAAATACACCACAGGGGGTGGATACAATACCAGGTTACTACATAGCTCTACAAATACACCACAGGGGGGTGGATACAATACCAGGTTACTACATAGCTCTACAAATACACCACAGGGGGATGGAGACAATACCAGGTTACTACATAGCTCTACAAATACACCGCAGGGGGTGTATACAATACCAGGTTACTACATAGCTCTACAAATATACCACAGTGGGTGTATACAATACTAGGTTACTACATAGCTATACAAATACACCACAGGGGGATGGAGACAATACCAGGTTACTACATAGCTCTACAAATACACCACAGGAGGTGTAGACAATACCAGGTTACTACATAGCTCTACAAATACACTACAGGGGGTGGATACAATAACAGGTTACTACATAGCTATACAAATACACCACAGGGGGGTGGATACAATAACAGGTTACTACATAGCTATACAAATACACCACAGGGGGTGGAGACAATACCAGGTTACTACATAGCTCTACAAATACACCACAGGGGGTGTATACAATACCAGGTTACTACATAGCTCTACAAATACACCACAGGGGGGTGGATACAATACCAGGTTACTACATAGCTCTACAAATACACCACAGGGGGGGTGGATACAATACCAGGTTACTACATAGCTCTACAAATACACTACAGGGGGGTGGATACAATAACAGGTTACTACATAGCTATACAAATACACCACAGGGGTGTGGATACAATAACAGGTTACTACATAGCTCTACAAATACACCACAGGGGATGGAGACAATACCAGGTTACTACATAGCTCTACAAATACACCACAGTGGGTGTATACAATACCAGGTTACTACATAGCTATACAAATACACCACAGGGTGATGGAGACAATACCAGGTTACTACATAGCTCTACAAATACACCACAGGAGGTGTAGACAATACCAGGTTACTACATAGCTATACAAATACACCACAGGGGGTGGATACAATACCAGGTTACTACATAGCTCTACAAATACACCACAGGGGGGTGGATACAATACCAGGTTACTAAATAGCTCTACAAATACACTACAGGGGGTGGATACAATAACAGGTTACTACATAGCTATACAAATACACCACAGGGGGTGTAGACAATACCAGGTTACTACATAGCTCTACAAATACACCACAGGGGGTGTATACAATACCAGGTTACTACATAGCTCTACAAATACACCACAGGGGGGTGGATACAATACCAGGTTACTACATAGCTCTACAAATACACCACAGGGGGGTGGATACAATACCAGGTTACTACATAGCTCTACAAATACACCACAGGGGGTGGATACAATACAGGTTACTACATAGCTATACAAATACACCACAGGGGGTGGATACAATAACAGGTTACTACATAGCTCTACAAATACACCACAGGGGGTGGATACAATACCAGGTTACTACATAGCTCTACAAATACACCACAGGGGGTGTATACAATACCAGGTTACTACATAGCTCTACAAATACACCACAGGGGGTGTATACAATACCAGGTTACTACATAGCTATACAAATACACCACAGGGGGTGTATACAATACCAGGTTACTACATAGCTATACAAATACACCACAGGGGGGGTGAGACAATACCAGGTTACTACATAGCTATACAAATACACCACAGGGGGTGGAGACAATACCAGGTTACTACATAGCTATACAAATACACCACAGGGGGTGGAGACAATACCAGGTTACTACATAGCTCTACAAATACACCACAGGGGGTGGATACAATACCAGGTTACTACATAGCTATACAAATACACCACAGGGGGTGGATACAATACCAGGTTACTACATAGCTATACAAATACACCACAGGGGGTGTATACAATACCAGGTTACTACATAGCTCTACAAATACACCACAGGGGGTGTATACAATACCAGGTTACTACATAGCTCTACAAATACACCACAGGGGATGGAGACAATACCAGGTTACTACATAGCTCTACAAATACACCACAGGGGGTGGAGACAATACCAGGTTACTACATAGCTCTACAAATACACCACAGGGGATGGAGACAATACCAGGTTACTACATAGCTCTACAAATACACCACAGGGGGTGTATACAATACCAGGTTACTACATAGCTCTACAAATACACCACAGGGGGTGGAGACAATACCAGGTTACTACATAGCTCTACAAATACACCACAGGGGATGGAGACAATACCAGGTTACTACATAGCTCTACAAATACACCACAGGGGGTGGAGACAATACCAGGTTACTACATAGCTCTACAAATACACCACAGGGATGAGGCAATACCAGGTTACTACATAGCTCTACAAATACACCCAGGGGGTGTATACAATACCAGGTTACTACATAGCTCTACAAATACACCACAGTGGGTGTATACAATACCAGGTTACTACATAGCTATACAAATACACCACAGGGGGATGGAGACAATACCAGGTTACTACATAGCTCTACAAATACACCACAGGAGGTGTAGACAATACCAGGTTACTACATAGCTATACAAATACACCACAGGGGGTGGATACAATACCAGGTTACTACATAGCTATACAAATACACCACAGGGGATGTATACAATACCAGGTTACTACATAGCTATACAAATACACCACAGGGGGTGTATACAATAACAGGTTACTACATAGCTATACAAATACACCACAGGGGGGTAGATACAATAACAGGTTACTACATAGCTATACAAATACACCACAGGGGGTGTAGACAATAACAGGTTACTACATAGCTATAAAAATACACCACAGTTGGTGTATACAATACCAGGTTACTACATAGCTATACAAATACACCACAGGGGATGGAGACAATACCAGGTTACTACATAGCTATACAAATACACCACAGGAGGTGTAGACAATAACAGGTTACTACATAGCTATACAAATACACCACAGGGGGGTGGATACAATAACAGGTTACTACATAGCTATACAAATACACCACAGGGGGTGTAGACAATAACAGGTTACTACATAGCTATAAAAATACACCACAGGGGGTGTATACAATACCAGTTACTACATAGCTATACAAATACACCACAGGGGATGTAGACAATACCAGTTACTACATAGCTATACAAATACACCACAGGGGGTGTAGACAATAACAGGTTACTACATAGCTATACAAATACACCACAGGGG
>CM026397.1:13544204-13673380 GCA_014843695.1 Archivesica marissinica | reverse complement strand
AGCTCTACAAATACACCACAGGGGTGGTGACAGTACCAGGTTACTACATAGCTCTACAAATACACCACAGGGGATGGAGACAATACCAGGTTACTACATAGCTCTACAAATACACCACAGGGGGTGGATACAATACCAGGTTACTACATAGCTCTACAAATACACCACAGGGGATGGAGACAATACCAGGTTACTACATAGCTCTACAAATACACCACAGGGGGTGGTATACAATACCAGGTTACTACATAGCTACAAATACACCACAGGGGTGTATACAATACCAGGTTACTACATAGCTCTACAATACACCACAGGGGGTGGTAGACAGTACCAGGTTACTACATAGCTCTACAAATACACCACAGGGGGTGGATACAATACCAGGTTACTACATAGCTCTACAAATACAACACAGGGGATGGAGACAATACCAGGTTACTACATAGCTCTACAAATACACCACAGGGGGATGGAGACAATACCAGGTTACTACATAGCTCTACAAATACACCGCAGGGGGTGTATACAATACCAGGTTACTACATAGCTCTACAAATATACCACAGTGGGTGTATACAATACTAGGTTACTACATAGCTATACAAATACACCACAGGGGGATGGAGACAATACCAGGTTACTACATAGCTCTACAAATACACCACAGGAGGTGTAGACAATACCAGGTTACTACATAGCTCTACAAATACACCACAGTGGGTGTATACAATACCAGGTTACTACATAGCTCTACAAATACACCACAGGGGATGGAGACAATGCCAGGTTACTACATAGCTCTACAAATACAACACAGGGGATGGAGACAATACCAGGTTACTACATAGCTCTACAAATACACCACAGGGGGATGGAGACAATACCAGGTTACTACATAGCTCTACAAATACACCGCAGGGGGTGTATACAATACCAGGTTACTACATAGCTCTACAAATATACCACAGTGGGTGTATACAATACTAGGTTACTACATAGCTATACAAATACACCACAGGGGGATGGAGACAATACCAGGTTACTACATAGCTCTACAAATACACCACAGGAGGTGTAGACAATACCAGGTTACTACATAGCTCTACAAAACACTACAGGGGGTGGATACAATAACAGGTTACTACATAGCTATACAAATACACCACAGGGGGGTGGATACAATAACAGGTTACTACATAGCTATACAAATACACCACAGGGGGTGTAGACAATACCAGGTTACTACATAGCTCTACAAATACACCACAGGGGGTGTATACAATACCAGGTTACTACATAGCTCTACAAATACACCACAGGGGGGTGGATACAATACCAGGTTACTACATAGCTCTACAAATACACCACAGGGGGGTGGATACAATACCAGGTTACTACATAGCTCTACAAATACACTACAGGGGGGGTGGATACAATAACAGGTTACTACGTAGCTCTACAAATATACCACAGGGGGTGGAGACAATACCAGGTTACTACATAGCTCTACAAATACACCACAGTTGGTGTATACAATACCAGGTTACTACATAGCTCTACAAATACACCACAGGGGGATGGAGACAATACCAGGTTACTACATAGCTCTACAAATACACCACAGGGGGTGGAGACAATAACAGGTTACTACATAGCTATACAAATACACCACAGGAGGTGTAGACAATACCAGGTTACTACATAGCTATACAAATACACCACTGGGGGTGGATACAATACCAGGTTACTACATAGCTCTACAAATACACCACAGGGGGGTGGATACAATACCAGGTTACTACATAGCTCTACAAATACACTACAGGGGGGTGGATACAATAACAGGTTACTACATAGCTATACAAATACACCACAGGGGGTGTAGACAATACCAGGTTACTACATAGCTCTACAAATACACCACAGGGGGTGTATACAATACCAGGTTACTACATAGCTCTACAAATACACCACAGGGGGTGTATACAATACCAGGTTACTACATAGCTATACAAATACACCACAGGGGATGAGACAATACCAGGTTACTACATAGCTATACAAATACACAACAGGGGGTGGAGACAATACCAGGTTACTACATAGCTCTACAAATACACCACAGGGGGGTGGATACAATAACAGGTTACTACATAGCTATACAAATACACCACAGGGGGTGGATACAATACCAGGTTACTACATAGCTATACAAATACACCACAGGGGGTGGATACAATACCAGGTTACTACATAGCTCTACAAATACACCACAGGGGATGGAGACAATACCAGGTTACTACATAGCTCTACAAATACACCACAGGGGGTGGAGACAATACCAGGTTACTACATAGCTCTACAAATACACCACAGGGGATGGAGACAATACCAGGTTACTACATAGCTCTACAAATACACCACAGGGGGTGGAGACAATACCTGGTTATTACAAAGCTCTACAAATACACCACAGGGGATGGAGACAATACCAGGTTACTACATAGCTCTACAAATACACCACAGGGGGTGTATACAATACCAGGTTACTACATAGCTATACAAATACACCACAGGGGTGTATACAATACCAGGTTACAACATAGCTCTACAAATACACCACAGGGGGTGGAGACAATACCTGGTTATTACATAGCTCTACAAATACACCACAGGGGATGGAGACAATACCAGGTTACTACATAGCTCTACAAATACACCACAGGGGGTGGAGACAATACAGATTATTACATAGCTCTACAAATACACCACAGGGGATGGAGGCAATACAGGTTACTACATAGCTCTACAAATACACCACAGGGGGTGTATACAATACCAGGTTACTACATAGCTCTACAAATACACCACAGTGGGTGTATACAATACCAGGTTACTACATAGCTATACAAATACACCACAGGGGGATGGAGACAATACCAGGTTACTACATAGCTCTACAAATACACCACAGGGGTGTAGACAATACCAGGTTACTACATAGCTATACAAATACACCACAGGGGGTGGATACAATAACAGGTTACTACATAGCTATACAAATACACCACAGGGGGTGTATACAATACCAGGTTACTACATAGCTCTACAAATACACCACAGGGGGTGTTTACAATACCAGGTTACTACATAGCTCTACAAATACACCACAGGGGGTGGATACAATACCAGGTTACTACATAGCTCTACAAATACACCACATGGGGTGTATACAATACCAGGTTACTACATAGCTATACAAATACACCACAGGGGGTGTATACAATACCAGGTTACTACGTAGCTCTACAAATATACCACAGGGGGTGGAGACAATACCTGGTTATTACATAGCTCTACAAATACACCACAGGGGATGGAGACAATACCAAGTTACTACATAGCTCTACAAATACACCACAGGGGGTGGAGACAATACCTGATTATTACATAGCTCTACAAATACACCACTGGGGATGGAGACAATACCAGGTTACTACATAGCTCTACAAATACACCACAGGGGGTGTATACAATACCAGGTTACTACATAGCTCTACAAATACACCACAGGGGATGGAGACAATGCCAGGTTACTACATAGCTCTACAAATACAACACAGGGGATGGAGACAATACCAGGTTACTACATAGCTCTACAAATACACCACAGGGGGATGGAGACAATACCAGGTTACTACATAGCTCTACAAATACACCGCAGGGGGTGTATACAATACCAGGTTACTACATAGCTCTACAAATATACCACAGTGGGTGTATACAATACTAGGTTACTACATAGCTATACAAATACACCACAGGGGGATGGAGACAATACCAGGTTACTACATAGCTCTACAAATACACCACAGGAGGTGTAGACAATACCAGGTTACTACATAGCTCTACAAATACACTACAGGGGGTGGATACAATAACAGGTTACTACATAGCTATACAAATACACCACAGGGGGGTGGATACAATAACAGGTTACTACATAGCTATACAAATACACCACAGGGGGTGTAGACAATACCAGGTTACTACATAGCTCTACAAATACACCACAGGGGGTGTTTACAATACCAGGTTACTACATAGCTCTACAAATACACCACAGGGGGGTGGATACAATACCAGGTTACTACATAGCTCTACAAATACACCACAGGGGGGGTGGATACAATACCAGGTTACTACATAGCTCTACAAATACACTACAGGGGGGGTGGATACAATAACAGGTTACTACATAGCTATACAAATACACCACAGGGGTGTGGATACAATAACAGGTTACTACATAGCTCTACAAATACACCACAGGGGATGGAGACAATACCAGGTTACTACATAGCTCTACAAATACACCACAGTGGGTGTATACAATACCAGGTTACTACATAGCTATACAAATACACCACAGGGTGATGGAGACAATACCAGGTTACTACATAGCTCTACAAATACACCACAGGAGGTGTAGACAATACCAGGTTACTACATAGCTATACAAATACACCACAGGGGGTGGATACAATACCAGGTTACTACATAGCTCTACAAATACACCACAGGGGGGTGGATACAATACCAGGTTACTACATAGCTCTACAAATACACCACAGGGGGATGGAGACAATACCAGGTTACTACATAGCTCTACAAATACACCGCAGGGGGTGTATACAATACCAGGTTACTACATAGCTCTACAAATATACCACAGTGGGTGTATACAATACTAGGTTACTACATAGCTATACAAATACACCACAGGGGGATGGAGACAATACCAGGTTACTACATAGCTCTACAAATACACCACAGGAGGTGTAGACAATACCAGGTTACTACATAGCTCTACAAATACACTACAGGGGGTGGATACAATAACAGGTTACTACATAGCTATACAAATACACCACAGGGGGGTGGATACAATAACAGGTTACTACATAGCTATACAAATACACCACAGGGGGTGTAGACAATACCAGGTTACTACATAGCTCTACAAATACACCACAGGGGGTGTATACAATACCAGGTTACTACATAGCTCTACAAATACACCACAGGGGGGTGGATACAATACCAGGTTACTACATAGCTCTACAAATACACCACAGGGGGGGTGGATACAATACCAGGTTACTACATAGCTCTACAAATACACTACAGGGGGGTGGATACAATAACAGGTTACTACATAGCTATACAAATACACCACAGGGGTGTGGATACAATACCAGGTTACTACATAGCTCTACAAATACACCACAGGGGGTGGATACAATACCAGGTTACTACATAGCTCTACAAATACACCACAGTGGGTGTATACAATACCAGGTTACTACATAGCTATACAAATACACCACAGGGGGATGGAGACAATACCAGGTTACTACATAGCTCTACAAATACACCACAGGGGGTGTAGACAATACCAGGTTACTACATAGCTATACAAATACACCACAGGGGGTGGATACAATACCAGGTTACTACATAGCTCTACAAATACACCACAGGGGGGTGGATACAATACCAGGTTACTACATAGCTCTACAAATACACCACAGGGGTGGAGACAATACCAGGTTACTACATAGCTATACAAATACACCACAGGGGTGTAGACGGTACAATACCAGGTTACTACATAGCTCTACAAATACACCACAGGGGGGTGGATACAATACCAGGTTACTACATAGCTCTACAAATACACTACAGGGGGGTGGATACAATAACAGGTTACTACATAGCTATACAAATACACCACAGGGGGTGGATACAATACCAGGTTACTACATAGCTCTACAAATACACCACAGGGGGTGGAGACAATACCAGGTTACTACATAGCTATACAAATACACCACAGGGGGTGTATACAATACCAGGTTACTACATAGCTCTACAAATACACCACAGGGGGTGTATACAATACCAGGTTACTACATAGCTCTACAAATACACCACAGGGGGTGTATACAATACCAGGTTACTACATAGCTATACAAATACACCACAGGGGGTGTATACAATACCAGGTTACTACATAGCTATACAAATACACCACAGGGGATGGAGACAATACCAGGTTACTACATAGCTATACAAATACACCACAGGGGGTGGATACAATACCAGGTTACTACATAGCTCTACAAATACACCACAGGGGGTGGATACAATACCAGGTTACTACATAGCTCTACAAATACACCACAGGGGGTGGATACAATACCAGGTTACTACATAGCTCTACAAATACACCACAGGGGGTGGATACAATACCAGGTTACTACATAGCTCTACAAATACACCACAGGGGGTGTATACAATACCAGGTTACTACATAGCTATACAAATACACCACAGGGGGTGTATACAATACCAGGTTACTACATAGCTCTACAAATACACCACAGGGGGTGGAGACAATACCTGGTTATTACATAGCTCTACAAATACACCACAGGGGATGGAGACAATACCAGGTTACTACATAGCTCTACAAATACACCACAGGGGGTGTATACAATACCAGGTTACTACATAGCTATACAAATACACCACAGGGGGTGTATACAATACCAGGTTACTACATAGCTCTACAAATACACCACAGGGGGTGGAGACAATACCTGGTTATTACATAGCTCTACAAATACACCACAGGGGATGGAGACAATACCAGGTTACTACATAGCTCTACAAATACACCACAGGGGGTGGAGACAATACCTGATTATTACATAGCTCTACAAATACACCACAGGGGATGGAGGCAATAGCAGGTTACTACATAGCTCTACAAATACACCACAGGGGGTGTATACAATACCAGGTTACTACATAGCTCTACAAATACACCACAGTGGGTGTATACAATACCAGGTTACTACATAGCTATACAAATACACCACAGGGGGATGGAGACAATACCAGGTTACTACATAGCTCTACAAATACACCACAGGAGGTGTAGACAATACCAGGTTACTACATAGCTATATAAATACACCACAGGGGGTGGATACAATACCAGGTTACTACATAGCTCTACAAATACACCACAGGGGGTGTATACAATACCAGGTTACTACATAGCTCTACAAATACACCACAGGGGGTGGATACAATACCAGGTTACTACATAGCTCTACAAATACACCACAGGGGGGTGGATACAATACCAGGTTACTACATAGGTCTACAAATACACTACAGGGGGGTGGATACAATAACAGGTTACTACATAGCTATACAAATACACCACAGTGGGTGTATACAATACCAGGTTACTACATAGCTCTACAAATACACCACAGGGGGTGGATACAATACCAGGTTACTACATAGCTCTACAAATACACCACAGGGGGTGGATACAATACCAGGTTACTACATAGCTCTACAAATACACCACAGGGGGGTGGATACAATACCAGGTTACTACATAGCTCTACAAATACACCACAGGGGGTGGATACAATACCAGGTTACTACATAGCTCTACAAATACACCACAGTGGGTGTATACAATACCAGGTTACTACATAGCTATACAAATACACCACAGGGGGATGGAGACAATACCAGGTTACTACATAGCTCTACAAATACACCACAGGAGGTGTAGACAATACCAGGTTACTACATAGCTCTACAAATACACCACAGGGGGGTGGATACAATACCAGGTTACTACATAGCTCTACAAATACACTACAGGGGGGTGGATACAATAACAGGTTACTACATAGCTATACAAATACACCACAGGGGGTGTAGACAATACCAGGTTACTACATAGCTCTACAAATACACCACAGGGGGTGTATACAATACCAGGTTACTACATAGCTCTACAAATACACCACAGGGGGGTGTATACAATACCAGGTTACTACATAGCTCTACAAATACACCACAGGGGGGGTGGATACAATACCAGGTTACTACATAGCTCTACAAATACACTACAGGGGGGTGGATACAATAACAGGTTACTACATAGCTATACAAATACACCACAGGGGGTGGATACAATACCAGGTTACTACATAGCTCTACAAATACACCACAGGGGGTGGATACAATACCAGGTTACTACATAGCTCTACAAATACACCACAGTGGGTGTATACAATACCAGGTTACTACATAGCTATACAAATACACCACAGGGGGATGGAGACAATACCAGGTTACTACATAGCTCTACAAATACACCACAGGAGGTGTAGACAATACCAGGTTACTACATAGCTATACAAATACACCACAGGGGGTGGATACAATACCAGGTTACTACATAGCTCTACAAATACACCACAGGGGGGTGTATACAATACCAGGTTACTACATAGCTCTACAAATACACCACAGGGGGGTGGATACAATACCAGGTTACTACATAGCTCTACAAATACACCACAGGGGGTGTATACAATACCAGGTTACTACATAGCTCTACAAATACACCACAGTGGGTGTATACAATACCAGGTTACTACATAGCTATACAAATACACCACAGGGGGGTGGATACAATACCAGGTTACTACATAGCTCTACAAATACACCACAGGGGGTGTAGACAATACCAGGTTACTACATAGCTCTACAAATACACCACAGGGGGTGGATACAATACCAGGTTACTACATAGCTCTACAAATACACCACAGGGGGGTGGATACAATACCAGGTTACTACATAGCTCTACAAATACACCACAGGGGGTGTAGACAATACCAGGTTACTACATAGCTCTACAAATACACTACAGGGGGTGTATACAATACCAGGTTACTACATAGCTCTACAAATACACCACAGGGGGGTGGATACAATACCAGGTTACTACATAGCTCTACAAATACACCACAGGGGGGTGGATACAATACCAGGTTACTACATAGCTCTACAAATACACTACAGGGGGGTGGATACAATACCAGGTTACTACATAGCTATACAAATACACCACAGGGGTGTGGATACAATACCAGGTTACTACATAGCTCTACAAATACACCACAGGGGGTGGATACAATACCAGGTTACTACATAGCTCTACAAATACACCACAGGGGGTGGATACAATACCAGGTTACTACATAGCTATACAAATACACCACAGGGGGTGGAGACAATACCAGGTTACTACATAGCTCTACAAATACACACAGGAGGTGTAGACAATACCAGGTTACTACATAGCTCTACAAATACACCACAGGGGGTGGATACAATACCAGGTTACTACATAGCTCTACAAATACACCACAGGGGGGTGGATACAATACCAGGTTACTACATAGCTCTACAAATACACCACAGGGGTGTATACAATACCAGGTTACTACATAGCTATACAAATACACCACAGGGGTGTAGACGGTAATACCAGGTTACTACATAGCTCTACAAATACACCACAGGAGGTGTAGACAATAACAGGTTACTACATAGCTATACAAATACACAACAGGGGGTGGATACAATACCAGGTTACTACATAGCTCTACAAATACACCACAGGGGGGTGGATACAATACCAGGTTACTACATAGCTCTACGAATACACTACAGAGGGGTGGATACAATAACAGGTTACTACATAGCTATACAAATACACCACAGGGGGTGTAGACAATACCAGGTTACTACATAGCTCTACAAATACACCACAGGGGGTGTATACAATACCAGGTTAATACATAGCTCTACAAATACACCACAGGGGGTGTATACAATACCAGGTTACTACATAGCTATACAAATACACCACAGGGGGTGTATACAATACCAGGTTACTACATAGCTATACAAATACACCACAGGGGATGGAGACAATACCAGGTTACTACATAGCTATACAAATACACAACAGGGGGTGGAGACAATACCAGGTTACTACATAGCTCTACAAATACACCACAGGGGGGTGGATACAATAACAGGTTACTACATAGCTATACAAATACACCACAGGGGGTGGATACAATACCAGGTTACTACATAGCTATACAAATACACCACAGGGGGTGGATACAATACCAGGTTACTACATAGCTCTACAAATACACCACAGGGGGTGGAGACAATACCAGGTTACTACATAGCTCTACAAATACACCACAGGGGATGGAGACAATACCAGGTTACTACATAGCTCTACAAATACACCACAGGGGGTGGAGACAATACCTGGTTATTACATAGCTCTACAAATACACCACAGGGGATGGAGACAATACCAGGTTACTACATAGCTCTACAAATACACCACAGGGGGTGTATACAATACCAGGTTACTACATAGCTATACAAATACACCACAGGGGGTGTATACAATACCAGGTTACTACATAGCTCTACAAATACACCACAGTGGGTGGAGACAATACCTGGTTATTACATAGCTCTACAAATACACCACAGGGGATGGAGACAATACCAGGTTACTACATAGCTCTACAAATACACCACAGGGGGTGGAGACAATACCTGATTATTACATAGCTCTACAAATACACCACAGGGGATGGAGGCAATAGCAGGTTACTACATAGCTCTACAAATACACCACAGGGGGTGTATACAATACCAGGTTACTACATAGCTCTACAAATACACCACAGTGGGTGTATACAATACCAGGTTACTACATAGCTATACAAATACACCACAGGGGGATGGAGACAATACCAGGTTACTACATAGCTCTACAAATACACCACAGGAGGTGTAGACAATACCAGGTTACTACATAGCTATATAAATACACCACAGGGGGTGGATACAATACCAGGTTACTACATAGCTCTACAAATACACCACAGGGGGTGTATACAATACCAGGTTACTACATAGCTCTACAAATACACCACAGGGCGGTGGATACAATACCAGGTTACTACATAGCTCTACAAATACACCACAGGGGGGGTGGATACAATACCAGGTTACTACATAGGTCTACAAATACACTACAGGGGGGTGGATACAATAACAGGTTACTACATAGCTATACAAATACACCACAGTGGGTGAACAATACCAGGTTACTACATAGCTCTACAAATACACACAGGGGGGTGGATACAATACCAGGTTACTACATAGCTCTACAAATACACCACAGGGGGGTGGATACAATACCAGGTTACTACATAGCTCTACAAATACACCACAGGGGGGTGGATACAATACCAGGTTACTACATAGCTCTACAAATACACCACAGGGGGATGGAGACAATACCAGGTTACTACATAGCTCTACAAATACACCACAGGTGGTGTATACAATACCAGGTTACTACATAGCTATACAAATACACCACAGGGGGATGGAGACAATACCAGGTTACTACATAGCTCTACAAATACACCACAGGGGGTGTAGACAATAACAGGTTACTACATAGCTATACAAATACACCACAGGGGGGTGTATACAATACCAGGTTACTACATAGCTCTACAAATACACTACAGGGGGTGGATACAATAACAGGTTACTACATAGCTATACAAATACACCACAGGGGGTGTAGACAATACCAGGTTACTACATAGCTCTACAAATACACCACAGGGGGTGGATACAATACCAGGTTACTACATAGCTCTACAAATACACCACAGGGGGTGTATACAATAACAGGTTACTACATAGCTATACAAATACACCACAGGGGGTGGAGACAATACCAGGTTACTACATAGCTATACAAATACACCACAGGGGGTGTAGACAATACCAGGTTACTACATAGCTATACAAATACACCACAGGGGGTGTATACAATACCAGGTTACTACATAGCTCTACAAATACACCACAGGGGGTGGATACAATACCAGGTTACTACATAGCTATACAAATACACCACAGGGGGTGTATACAATAACAGGTTACTACATAGCTATACAAATACACCACAGGGGGTGTATACAATACCAGGTTACTACATAGCTATACAAATACACCACAGGGGGTGTAGACAATACCAGGTTACTACATAGCTATACAAATACACCACAGGGGGTGTATACAATACCAGGTTACTACATAGCTCTACAAATACACCACAGGGGGTGGAGACAATAACAGGTTACTACATAGCTATACAAATACACCACAGGGGGTGGAGACAATACCAGGTTACTACATAGCTATACAAATACACCACAGGGGGTGGAGACAATACCAGGTTACTACATAGCTATACAAATACACCACAGGGGGTGGAGACAATACCAGGTTACTACATAGCTCTACAAATACACCACAGGGGGTGGATACAATAACAGGTTACTACATAGCTATACAAATACACCACAGGGGGTGTAGACAATACCAGGTTACTACATAGCTATACAAATACACCACAGGGGGTGTATACAATACCAGGTTACTACATAGCTATACAAATACACCACAGGGGGTGTAGACAATACCAGGTTACTACATAGCTATACAAATACACCACAGGGGGTGTATACAATACCAGGTTACTACATAGCTCTACAAATACACCACAGGGGGGTGGATACAATAACAGGTTACTACATAGCTATACAAATACACCACAGGGGGTGTATACAATACCAGGTTACTACATAGCTCTACAAATACACCACAGGGGGTGTATACAATACCAGGTTACTACATAGCTATACAAATACACCACAGGGGATGGAGACAATACCAGGTTACTACATAGCTATACAAATACACCACAGGGGGTGTAGACAATAACAGGTTACTACATAGCTATACAAATACACCACAGGGGGTGGATACAATAACAGGTTACTACATAGCTATACAAATACACCACAGGGGGTGTAGACAATACAGGTTACTACATAGCTATAAATACCAGGTTACTACATAGCTATACAAATACACCACAGGAGGTGTATGTAAATAATTAGGATCTATGTTGTTTGCTATTCAGACAAGTGTTTTAGCTCCACTATCTGAATCGCAAACAGCATAGAGCCTGATCAGACGCCACGTTCTGTTCCATCTGACCTGGCTCTATGCTGTTTGCAAAGACAATTATACTCATTTCCAGCACAGTAATGGTTAAAATTTATGTTACCTGTAATTAAGAGGGTCTGTTCCTTCCCGTTGAATCACATACTTGAGGAGAACAGCCTTGTTTACTTCAGGAGAGTATGTGAGTTTTGTCTGTCCATCCAGGAGCCTCGAACCATCATTCAAAGCTAGCTCAGTACTCAGAGACAAGGCCTGTATATATATAAAATCTCATGAACACTATACCAGGATGTTCAGCATGGTTTGATACAGACCAGGATGTTCAGCATGGTTTGATGCAGACCAGGATGTTCAGCATGGTTTGATGCAGACCAGGATGTCCAGCATGGTTTGATGCTGTATGTATAACACTATACAAGGATGTTCAGCATGGTTTGATGCATACCAGGATGTTCAGCATGGTTTGATACAGACCAGGATGTTCAGCATGGTTTGATACAGACCAGGATGTTCTGCATGGTTCGATGCTGTATGTATAACACTATACAAGGATGTCCAGCATGGTTTGATGCAGACCAGGATGTTCAGCATGGTTTGATGCTGTATGTATAACACTCTACCTGGATGTTCAGCATGGTTTGATGCTGTATGTATAACACTATACAAGGATGTTCAGCATGGTTTGATGCTGTATGTATAACACTATACAAGGATGTCCAGCATGGTTTGATGCTGTATGTATAACACTATACAAGGATGTCCAGCATGGTTTGATACAGACCAGGATGTTCAGCATGGTTTGATGCTGTATGTATAACACTATACAAGGATGTCCAGCATGGTTTGATACAGACCAGGATGTTCAGCATGGTTTGATGCTGTATGTATAACACTATACCAGGATGTCCAGCATGGTTTGATGCTGTATGTATAACACTATACAAGGATGTTCAGCATGGTTTGATGCTGTATGTATAACACTATACAAGGATGTCCAGCATGGTTTGATGCTGTATGTATAACACTATACAAGGATGTCCAGCATGGTTTGATGCTGTATGTATAACACTATACAAGGATGTCCAGCATGGTTTGATACAGACCAGGATGTTCAGCATGGTTTGATGCTGTATGTATAACACTATACCAGGATGTCCAGCATGGTTTGATGCTGTATGTATAACACTATACAAGGATGTTCAGCATGGCTTGATGCTGTATGTATAACACTATATCAGGATGTCCAGCATGGTTTGATGCTGTATGTATAACACTATACCAGGATGTCCAGCATGGCTCAATGCTGTATGCATAACACTATACCAGGATGTTCAGCATGGTTTGATGCTGTATGTATAACACTATACCAGGATGTCCAGCATGGTTCGATGCTGTATGTATAACACTATACCAGGATGTCCAGCATGGTTTGATGCTGTATGTATAACACTATACAAGGATGTTCAGCATGGCTTGATGCTGTATGTATAACACTATACCAGGATGTCCAGCATGGTTTGATGCTGTATGTATAACACTATACCAGGATGTCCAGCATGGTTTGATGCTGTATGTATAACACTATACCAGGATGTCCAGCATGGCTTGATGCTGTATGTATAACACTATACCAGGATGTCCAGCATGGCTTGATGCTGTATGTATAACACTATACCAGGATGTCCAGCATGGTTTGATGCTGTATGTATAACACTATACCAGGATGTCCAGCATGGTTTGATGCTGTATGTATAACACTATACCAGGATGTCCAGCATGGTTTGATGCTGTATGTATAACACTATACCAGGATGTCCAGCATGGTTTGATGCTGTATGTATAACACTATACCAGGATGTCCAGCATGGTTTGATGCTGTATGTATAACACTATACCAGGATGTCCAGCATGGTTTGATGCTGTATGTATAACACTATACCAGGATGTCCAGCATGGTTTGATGCTGTATGTATAACACTATACCAGGATGTCCAGCATGGTTTGATGCTGTATGTATAACACTATACCAGGATGTCCAGCATGGTTTGATGCTGTATGTATAACACTATACCAGGATGTCCAGCATGGCTTGATGCTGTATGTATAACACTATACCAGGATGTCCAGCATGGCTTGATGCTGTATGTATAACACTATACCAGGATGTTCAGCATGGCTTGATGCTGTATGTATAACACTATACCAGGATGTCCAGCATGGTTTGATGCTGTATGTATAACACTATACCAGGATGTCCAGCATGGTTTGATGCTGTATGTATAACACTATACCAGGATGTCCAGCATGGTTTGATGCTGTATGTATAACACTATACCAGGATGTCCAGCATGGTTTGATGCTGTATGTATAACACTATACCAGGATGTCCAGCATGGTTTGATGCTGTATGTATAACACTATACCAGGATGTCCAGCATGGTTTGATGCTGTATGTATAACACTATACCAGGATGACAAGCATGATTTGATGCTGTATGTATAACACTATACCAGGATGTCCAGCATGATTTGATGCTGTATGTATAACACTATACCAGGATGACAAGCATGATTTGATAAAATTGCTGGCATAACAAATTGGGCACTTGAATACAAAGCAATTTCTGTTATTTTAAAACAGCAATATGGCTTTAAACTTCATAACCCATTTTGCTCAGTTAAAAAATGAAATAACATGTACTACATAATAATATAACTACATGGACCAACCTTATCCATACTGGGCAGCTTCATGTCAATCGAGGCCATCTTCTTGATGTCCATTGGTGACAATGTCATCTTGATCTGAACCTGCTTGTCACGATCATTCTCAGCATCCCACAGCAGAGTTCCTGTGCTGATCATCTGCTGAGCCGAGTTGGTGTGGGATCCAGACATCTCAACCGTCCTGGTAGGAAGCATAAACTTCACTTCAGTGCTGTATAACTTGGAACCATGCACCGATAAAGCAGAGTAGTCAATGGAATATGACACCTTCTTGTCTTCCTTTTCATTCCAGGTAATTGTGCCAGAACTGGAGACATTACCGTCCATATTCTCGAAGTTGTTTTGCATATTGACAATCCTGCCCGGGTTAACGATGCGGATGTTGAACACTTTCTTCCCATTGTAACGGTCTCCACTATCTGCTAGACCAAACTGCAGACGGAACTTGCTATCGTGGTTCAGTTTATTCCAGTCGAGCACAAGATCAGCATTTACACTTTCCCCTTCATTCACACCGTTGAAGCTAAACTCCATCTGTCTCGGTTCACGGAAACTAATGCTACCGGAGAACTTGTTCAATGCGCCAACTTCAGCATCGACATCAAAGTATTTCTTTCCATTGTACTGCACTAACATCACTTCCTTTGCTCTCATAGGCGATGTGAAATGCTGGTGTTCGAACTTTACTTTCATGTCTTCTAAAGTCTTGAATGGTGTGTTAATGGTGACACCGAGTCCAGCTTGAACGTTGTCCGAGCTCAGCTCATACTTCCAGATCAGTTCCTCTACATATATCTCTTTCTTCTTTCTCATGCTATCTTCCCATATCAGCTTCAAGTACGGTGTTGGTTTGGCGTTCCTTGCATCCAGTTCAAAATGAGAGAACTCTTCAATTCCACTTGTAAATTTGTAAGCCATTTCCATATCAGTACTGAGAACAGGACCAAATTTTGTATGAGCTGTGAACTCGACTGGTTCCTCTAAAACAGAACATTTAACCGACATACTGTAATCAATCTCATTCTCAATGAAGATAAGCTTATTTGCCGATTCAAATGACTCGAAACCTTCGAACGGAGTACTGATTCTCAGTGTATTTGTTTCACGCTTGCCTGAATAATCAACAGCAATCTCCTTGTCCGAATCATAGGTGATCTTCATGGTAATGTTAAGAGATTTCAGTTGATCATTTGTGTTATCAGCATCTCTGTTCAGTGCAAGCTTGACTGGTTCTGATAGAACGGAGGAAGTAAAGGTCACATCCATGTCCCAGTCTATCAAACTTGGATTGTTACTCATTGTGTCGATATCAAACAGTTTTCCCCCATATGTAACATCTAATACACTTCTTTCAAATCCTTCAATAGCACTTTCATGTTTATACAAGTAGCTGCCAGGCTGCCAAAGTTCTTCAGTAGTATATTCCTGGTCACCATACGCATATGTGCTCACCACTTTATACATTGTCCTCGTCACATTCACATTCGAAGCATATGAGAATTTCTCTAGCTGTGGAGTTTCAAATGTCATTTTCCCTATTATACTGTAATCTTTGATGCTATTAGTGTTGGCGGTATATTCATAGAGAAACTTGTTATAGCTGTAGTCTAGGTCGGGTAACTCTACGATCAAATATGTCAGCATGTTCTGTTTTTGGTATAAAGTTTCGCTGGAATATTTGCCACGATAGAATTTAAATTCTGCATTGGCCTTTCTCTCCCTAATCTGAACACGTAGGTTAGTTGAGATATCTATAGATTTATCATTATTCATGAAGCTGTGTTCCAAAGCTAATTTACTCACTCTCGTCTCTTCTCCAATGATTGTAACAGTTTTGGTTGAAGCTGTCAAGTTTGGCAATTTGTAAACGAATTTGGTATGAAATGATGTTTCATATGCAGGTCCGAGTGTATATACAAGGGTGCACTGGAAGTCGAGAGGTACGCCATTATGGCTGACAGACAACGTGACATCATCAGGTAGAAACGGAGACTTCAGGATGGCACTAGTCTGTAAATCTTGACCATCAAATTTGTGATTAAGAGACGCATGCCAAGTTTGGTCATACACTAATAATGCCTTGGCAACAAAATCACTCAATCCACCAGACTTGGTTACGGTTAGTTTGATATCTTCATAGCGTTTGAACGGTGTGGTTACAACAGCATTTGCTACAGTTAATTCCGTGTTGTGTGTCAAATCAAAATTAGACTTTATCACTATGTCATTGTATCCTGCCTCGGCATGCGTATTGGTGTTTGGAAATTTACCAGCATGAGAAAATGTTACATGTGTATTTATAATGTCGGCGAACGGTGTAAGGAACTTGAGCTGGTACTGTGTAGAGTCCCGCATAGAAAATATATTCACAAATGTTATATTTTTGCCATTTGTCTCATATTCTGCTTGTGTTTTAAAATCGTCGAGTGTGCCTTTATGAATCAAGTTCCACTTGACAGTTTCATATCCTCTGAAGGGACTGCCCATTGCAAATGTCGATTCAACACCATCCTTCGAGGAAAATATACCCTCTATAAACACAGGCTTCTTGAAACAGTCGCATGTGACTTTAGCCGTTGTGTTGAATTCTTGGCTATTGCCAACATGTGTAAACCTGGCCATTACTTCATGGTTGTTTGTATATGGACTGGTGACTTGTACAGTACCCTCAAGTGTTTGCAGGGAGGTAAACCTGTAGTTAGTCTGAATCTTCACGACCTGCGTTGGCAGGTACTCGACCTCAACACTAGATACCCGTGAAATTCCGAGCAAATTACTATTAATCTTTGCTTTCATGTATGGGTACTGAGGAAATGAAGTACTGAGATTATAGGTACCCATTAGGCTCGTGCCCGCATAGTATGCGAAACTAAAGTCTGTAGATATTTTGTTTATGTATGGTCTCATACTGAAAGATGTATCGCCCTTGAAGTCAATAGGGTTACCATCTACTTTGAAGGAAGTGTCAATTCCGGGGAATTGTGGGAATGATGATTTTATTGAGACTGTCGCAAGTTTTATGTGATCAAACCTGTACATTGTATCCAGACTAACCTTATGGCCGACAACGCTCACCTCTGTTCTAAATAGCCAGTTGTGCCCTTGTCTTTGCCGTGAGGTGGTTATTGTAAACATATCGTTCCTTAGCATTGGTGTTGATACTGTTAAGCTGTTATCGTACAATCCAAACTCGTTATAAAAGACACTACTAATTGCTGTAACCTTATATGGTGTTTCACCCCATTTCACTTCAAACTTGCCATTGTACGGCATAATACTGTGGGCAGACGTCACCTCCAAAATAATATCTTCGGAATAGATGCTTTTGATTAGTGAATCAACTTTCAAAACTCCGTAAATGTTCTGATAATTGACTTTAGCAGACATCATTTCCAGGTTGTCCATGGTAACAGAGGCAGACGTTCTTACCAATCCCAGCTTATCTTCATGATTGTAGTTGATCAGTAGTTCCTGCAGAGTCTCAGTTGGGATTAAAAGTTCAAAGGTGGAAGAAATTACACGATTCGGGACCGTCTGATGTGTTTCTCCAAAATCTATCTTGAAGTGGTTTCTTCGCCTCGGTGTTATATCAATCATCGCTCGAGTTCTACTGTCTTGCCTACTAAGTTCCCAGATAATTGAAATTTCATCATTGGGAATTACAATCTTTACAGTTCCTACATTATTTAGTCCAATCATCACACTGTTATGCGTCATGTCCATTTCAATATTGTATTTATCTCTAGTAACCTGTGAGGAATATTGCTGTGTCTCGGTCATTAAATTGGACACAAATTGTCTAGAATCATCAGTGTGTTCAGCGTTAAGTACAAGAATTCGAAGACCTTCAAATGGAGTATGTAGTTCAACATGTCCGTTAAATGAGCGCGATTTCTTTGTATACTGTAGCTGACCGGCTGAGCTGATCGACAGTCTACTTTCCCCCCATTGTACCAATACATTTGACTTAAGACTATCGTTAAGATTGTGTTTAATCATGGCCGACATGGTTTTATACTGAGCAAATGGCGTGCTTATTGATCCAGCAATATCAATGTTGTTTACATCAAACGGAACTTTGGCTGTTGCTGAGACAAGCACCTTCTTCTTTTTTGCCCAGGTTACGCTACTCTTTGTCTGGTACTGAGCCGCATCTCTGATCAACGAGACAGCCACACCCAGCTCTTGAAACCTTTTAAATGGACTAGTAAACAATACAGTCAATTCTGTTCTGAATGCCGCATTGAATTCATCATCTCTGAAGATTATATTCATTTCTATTTGTTCTTTAGGGCTCCAGGAGAGTTCTATGTTAGTGATGTATCGGGCAGCGGCCGAATGTTTCATGTTAAAATCAATGGTCCGTGTAGGATAATGCAATTGAGATGAAATCTCAAAATCATCCCAGCTTTTGAAGTCGTATGTGACATTAGTTAGGAGACGCTGATCAGGATCGCTGTCGGCATTCCATTGGATATCCATGAGCATGTGAGTCTCTGTGTTTACCCGTGATGATCCAATGGTCAATTTGATCTTTCTTGATGGTACAGTAACATCAAGCATAACTTTTACAACCTTTCCATATTCGTAAATACCTTGGGTGTAAATCCTGTACAGTCTCTCTGCCTTTTTGAAAGAGGCTTCAATGCTGTGGCCATTATTCTCCTTCATGTAAGAACCCAGGATTCTGACTGGTTCCAGGTCCGGTAGTCTTGCCCCCACCTCAAACTCGTACAGCTTGTCTGTAGCTATTTTCAACACCGTGTCTAATCTGGTACGTCGGCCTTTAATTATTTCAAACTCCAAATTACTCATATATCTGTTGTCATTCTCTTTTCCGAAAGCTCCAGCGAAGGACATTTCTCTATCCTGAAGATAGATAATGATCTAAAATGTAAGTTTTAATCTTTCTCTTCTTCTCTACCCGACCTTTCTAACGTAAACCGGAAACTCGAGGGTATTATATATTTTCCCCCGAATACTGGAATAGTATTCGGTTATTCGGACATTTGAGCGAATATTCGAATAGTCGGATATTCGTTGCCATCCCTACTAAATATGTTATATGCCACCACCTGTATGATCAATACAATGTGTATCTACATTACTTGACCGTCTAATGAGTGGAAGCCCTTCACGCGAGTTTGCTCGTGTTCATGTTGTGTACGAGGATAAACATGTCAAAAAAGGTGTGCATTTTATTTGATTTATTTTGTAATTTTATGAGATATATAGATACGAGGTATATTTGCTAGAAATAGGCCAATAAAGCTATTATATTCCCTGGTTAACATTTGAGCAAGAAAACTTATCCGGAGAACAAAAGTTATTCCTAAATCCCTTATCCGGTGGATACCTTTATGTGACCATTGAGCAACTGGGTCTGACCTAAAACATTGGAGCAACTAAACTCCACTAAGCAAACAATGTCAATAGTTGCTAGATTCAAAATATACAAAATATTTACTAATCAATAGCATTAATGACGACGATATTACATATCTAACCTAGCTATCAGAAACTGAACAAGTCCTTCTAGTTTATAATGCAAATACAGTCAAACATGTCCAGGGTTCATTCTGTCTGAATGTTTGTCTGCGCCACTTCCAGGGTTCATTCTAGGTCAGAATTTTTGGGAGAAGTGAGAAAGCGTGTGATCGCTTCCTTAAATAGTGTTCTTTAATATACTTCTGCAAAATAGGGATAAAATGCACAGTACAACCATTAAATACAACATTTGAATAGAAGGAGTGCTTTATAATGGGCCAGTGTATCTTACTAGACAAAATATTTTTTAGGGAGAGGTGGGGCCCCCAGAGGGCGAAGTCAGGGTCCCTAGGGCGACAATTTCACCCACATCGCCCTCTAGAATGATCCATGCACTTCTGTCGCCAATTGAAAACCACTGGAGACAATTTAAAAAACTTGGAGCCAACTAAGAGCAATATAGTTCACAAAATTTAGCGCTAATATTTGTTTTTTGTCACAATTGGCGACCGACAGAAGGAACCCTGCCTGTCTTTAGCAGCCAGCCAAGGGAATCACAAGAAATTGGTTGCTTAGCACAGTTGGCTGCTTAATAGAGGTCAAATGTATAATGATACAACATAATGGGAATCTGGATAATGGCTGCTCAATGGGTGACCACAAACACAGGCTTGACTGTAGTTAGGAAAATTATCCGCCCTTAGTAAGCAAGATACCTGAGGTAGTTTGATGGTGAGCTCCCCGGCGTAGTTCGGGTAGAGTTCCGTCCGGTTGTGCAGGTGTATACCAAACGACACAACCCGTTCAGGATGATACTTGATTTGGACATGGCTCTCCACACTTTTCCCATCATGCATGTTATCTCCAGTGATGGTCACATCTACAGCCTGCCAGGAACACCGGTATACAGGTGAGAACACATACAAATTAGCCAAATTATTGTGATTAGTTTATAGTTTAATTTAAACTTTATTTATTTTATGATTGCGAAACAAGTTTCAACAATTTATATTAATCACTCTCATTGGCGTGGATGAAATCGTAAATGTGGTCATTAGTGTGGGAGGAAACCGGAGTACCCGGAGAAAACCCACCTGTCCGATCTGGCGACCACGGTACCATCTCACATTCTTCCCGGTCTGAGGATCGAACCAGGGTTGCATTGGTGAGAAGCGAGCGTGCTAACCACAGCGCTAATCGGACAGCCGAGTTAACTATTTGCATGCTAGGTAAAATTAAGGCTATGAATAGTTGAAATAATTGTAACAGGACATATCAGTTATCTGGTCAGGCCATTTACCTTCGCTGGAAACTTAAATTTGACAGTGTAGTCAACGGTGTTCTGTTTGCTGTGCTTAGCAAGGACAGTTAGGTCCATGGTCTCCTTCGATGCCTTATTTTTCAGGTTTTCCCCGTACTTGAGGTACGCATCAAGGTTCGTCTTGTACCGATTGCTAACGTAGTTCATGGACAGCGACCCATCCAGCTTGTTGTTTCTCATAGAGTGTAATGTACTGAATAGAAAGAAATAAATGCATAATAATAGGTGGTTTGTGTGTTTTACGTTTATTTATCGTCGCTACCGGTTACCCATATGAGCGACGTCTCCTAAAGAGATTAGTCATTTTAGATTTTTGGAGGATAGTGCAATGATACAGACAGCGACCCATTCCAGAGTCTCCTCTGGTTCTTTTACGTGCACGGTGTACATCACCGACACAAGACCTCCTCGGTTTAAAGTCCCATCTGACTGTTAATAATAGGAATACTATTGCAGATATAGATATCTTTATGATATCACATAACTTTGCTTGTATCAAGTGTAAAGCACTCACATCATAATTTCTTACACGTGTAATAACACCTGGAAGGATTCTGATTGGTTGAGAGTTATGTTATGTTATATTTCGGGTTTTACGCCTGCATCAGCACCATTTCGGGCTATATCGCCGGCGGGCAGTTTACCTAACAACACCTTTCCTGGGCAGGCTCCAACGGTTAACCAGTACTTGGGTGCACCAACCTCCGTAAGAAACTGCCAACTTTTTCATATAAATGAGACACAACCTGAGCGGGGCTCGAACCAGTGACCATCAGTGATGATAGGTTACAGTGGTATATAAGTCAGCGACCTTAACCACTCGACCACGGAGGCGGACTGATTGGTTGAGAGAATAATCCTTATAATTTATAAATTAAACTTTAAAGCATGCATATTTCTGTATGAATTGGTACATAACGTTAACGGTAAGGCACACTACGATTTAGAAGAAGTCTTGACACAATTATAACGCTGTTTAAAACATAAATATACCATTACTTTGCGTAGTGACGTAATGATAATTTAGTGATGTCATGACAATTTGTGCTGACATTTTGTGCCAAAATGAAAGTAGCAGCGTTATTTTGTGAAAGAAATATGATTAAAGCACACTATAGTAATGTGATAAAACAGGATCTTACACTCATGGTAATTTCATATCATATATTATGAAACTGGTTTCAGAAATCATGGTATGAAATCACCAGTCATGTCAGATCCGATATATGTCACGACTAAACGGAAAAAAAATAGTTTTGTTAGTTTATACAAATTTATTTTAGCTCAATTGCGAAACAAGTTATTTCAACTTATATTAATCACTCTCGAGACCTCATTCATGATGGAATCCATCGCCACGAGGGAGAGAGAAGAGGCAACGTGGAATTTAAATGCCTTGCCTAAGGGCACAATCGTAACGTCTCCAGCGGGTATCAAACTCCGGACCTTTCGCACCTGAAGCGAACGCGCATCCACTGAGCTATCACGACTTCGTTCATGATTGCACTCATCAGACTGTGACTCGCTTTAACACCGTTCATTTTTTATATACATTAAATTTTGTATCTTTGCTGCCATAGTTGGGCAGTCTAAACTTAGAGCAAACGTTCCTTTGTTGAAATACAGCTCTCAACCAATGAAATCTAAGTTGACACTCTGTCCCACATTTCATTGGTTAAAGTCTCTTCAAATTCAACTAATCATATCTCATGCATGTAACTATAGACAGGTCAGTGGTACAGTAGTCAACATGTTGAACTGCGAATTCAGGAATCACAGGTTCAATTCCTTGTCTGACATAATAATATTAACTGAAGGTTTCAACTTCACAAATTCATGATTTCAACTTCACAAATTCATGATTTCAACTTCACAAATTCATGATTTCAACTTCATGAATTCATGATTTCAACTATACATAAATATTATTCAATATTTCAACTTCATAAATTCAGGATTTCAACTTTACGAATTCACGAATACAACTGCATGAATTCACGAATTCAACTTCATGAATTCACGAAGTTGAAATCGTGAATTTATGACATCAAAATCATGAAATAGCGAATGTGATGACAAGTCACTAGTATATATCTATCTATGTGTACACGGTGGTGGTGTTTACGTTTATTTATCGCCGCTACAGGTTGCCCATATGAGCGACGCCTGCTAAAGATTTTTGGAGGATAGTGCAATGATACAGATAGAGACCCATTCAAGAGTCTCCTCTGGTGCACAGTGTAAAGCACCAACACGTGACCTCGGTTTAAAGTCCCATCTGAAAGACTGTTCATTTTGTTAGGGTCAGACGGGGGATCAAACCTGCGATCCCTGGATTACCAGTCCAGCATGGTACCACTGGAGTACAGATCCGTCTGTGTACACAATACCTGGTAATCTTGATATTCTTTTTAAACTTCAAGAAGTTTATCTTCACTCTGCTGTTGCCCATTAGTGTATCATTCCATCCATTGCCAAAGTTATAGTCCCATCTAACCTTGGTGAAGATATTCTTGTTGGCCCGATTGTCATACATAACCATGAGCTTGTTGGATAACTTGGGTCCGGTCAGGTTTATCCGGCCCATGCTCTTTAGGCGCTTCTTCTTTGTTAGCGCTACGGTTGAATAATCCACTGAAAATGTTAATTAAAAATTGATCTAGTTAAGCTTTGTAGCTTTTCACTGAACTTCAGTTTGAAATGGTAAATGTTTATAATGGACACATTATGATGGCAAGATGACTTGTCACCATGGAGAAGGATGGGGTTAGGTAATCGCTGTGGAGATGAATGCGTTTTACAGTCTTCCCGATAACCATGGAGATGAATGGTTTTACAGTCTTCCCAATAACCATGGAGATTAATGCGTTTTACAGTCTTCCCAATAACCATGGAGATGAATGGTTTTACAGTCTTCCCAATAACCATGGAGATTAATGCGTTTTACAGTCTTCCCAATAACCATGGAGATGAATGGTTTTACAGTTTTCCCAATAACCATGGAGATGAATGGTTTTACAGTCTTCCCAATAACCATGGAGATGAATGGTTTTACAGTCTTCCCAATAACCATGAAGATGAATGGTTTTACAGTCTTCCCGATAACTATGGAGATGAATGGTTTTACAGTCTTCCCAATAACCATGGAGATGAATGCGTTTTACAGTCTTCCCGATAACTGCAGAGATGAATGGTTTTACAGTCTTCCCAATAACCGTGGCGATTAATGCGTTTTACAGTCTTCCCGATAACTGCAGAGATTAATGGTTTTACAGTCTTCCCGATAACCATGGAGATGAATGGTTTTACAGTCTTCCCGATAACTGCAGAGATTAATGGTTTTACAGTCTTCCCGATAACCATGGAGATGAATGGTTTTACAGTCTTCCCGATAACCATGGAGATGAATGGTTTTACAGTCTTCCCGATAACTGCAGATATGAATGGTCTTACAGTCTTCCCGATAACCATGGAGATGAATGGTTTAACAGTCTTCCCAATAACCATGAAGATGAATGGTTTTACAGTCTTCCCGATAACTATGGAGATGAATGGTTTTACAGTCTTCCCAATAACCATGGAGAGGAATGGTTTTACAGTCTTCCCAATAACCATGGAGATGAATGGTTTTACAGTCTTCCCGATAACCATGGAGATGAATGGTTTTACAGTCTTCCCAATAACCATGGAGATGAATGGTCTTACAGTCTTCCCGATAACCATGGAGATGAATGGTTTTACAGTCTTCCCGATAACTATGGAGATGAATGGTTTTACAGTCTTCCCAATAACCGTGGAGATGAATGGTTTTACAGTCTTCCCAATAACCATGGAGATGAATGGTTTTACAGTCTTCCCAATAACTATGGAGATGAATGGTTTTACAGTCTTCCCAATAACCATGGAGAGGAATGGTTTTACAGTCTTCCCAATAACCATGGAGATGAATGGTTTTACAGTCTTCCCGATAACCATGGAGATGAATGGTTTTACAGTCTTCCCAATAACCATGGAGATGAATGGTCTTACAGTCTTCCCGATAACCATGGAGATGAATGGTTTTACAGTCTTCCCGATAACTTCAGAGATGAATGGTCTTACAGTCTTCCCGATAACCGTGGAGATGAATGGTTTTACAGTCTTCCCGATAACCATGGAGATGAATGGTTTTACAGTCTTCCCGATAACCATGGAGATGAATGGTTTTACAGTCTTCCCAATAACCATGGAGATGAATGGTTTTACAGTCTTCCTGATAACCGTGGAGATGAATGGTTTTACAGTCTTCCTGATAACCATGGAGATGAATGGTTTTACAGTCTTCCCGATAACCGTGGTAATGAATGTGTTTTATAGTCTTCCCGATAACTGCAGAGATTAATGGTTTTACAGTCTTCCCGATAACCATGGAGATTGAATGGTTTTACAGTCTTCCCGATAACCATGGAGATGAATGGTTTTACAGTCTTCCCAATAACCATGGAGATGAATGGTTTTACAGTCTTCCCAATAACCATGGAGATGAATGGTTTTACAGTCTTCCCAATAACCATGGAGAGGAATGGTTTTACAGTCTTCCCAATAACCATGGAGATGAATGGTTTTACAGTCTTCCCGGTAACCGTGGAGATTAATGGTTTTACAGTCTTCCCAATAACCATGGAGATGAATGGTTTTACAGTCTTCCCAATAACCATGGAGATGAATGGTTTTACAGTCTTCCCGATAACCGTGGAGATGAATGTGTTTTATAGTCTTCCCAATAACCGTGGAGATGAATGTGTTTTATAGTCTTCCCGATAACCATGGAGATGAATGGTTTTACAGTCTTCCCGATAACCATGGAGATGAATGTGTTTTATAGTCTTCCCAATAACCGTGGAGATGAATGCGTTTTACAGTCTTCCCGATAACCGTGGTAATGAATGTGTTTTATAGTCTTCCCGATAACCATGGAGATGAATGGTTTTACAGTCTTCCCAATAACCATGGAGATGAATGCGTTTTACAGTCTTCCCGAGAACCGTGGAGATTAATGCGTTTTACAGTTTTCCCAATAACCGTGGAGATGAATGCATCTTACAGTCATCCCAATAACCATGGAGATTAATGCGTTTTACAGTCATCCCAATAACCATGGAGATTAATGCATTTTACAGTCTTCCCAATAACCGTGGAGATTAATGTGTTTTACAGTCTTCCCAATAACCATGGAGATTAATGTGTTTTACAGTCTTCCCAATAACCGTGGAGATTAATGTGTTTTACAGTCATCCCAATAACCGTGGAGATTAATGTGTTTTACAGTCTTCCCAATAACCGTGGAGATTAATGTGTTTTACAGTCTTCCCAATAACCGTGGAGATTAATGGGTTTTACAGTCTTCCCGATAACTGTGGAGATGAATGCGTTTTACTGTCTTCCCGATAACCGTGGAGATTAATGGGTTTTACAGTCTTCCCGATAACCGTGTAAAAGAATATGCTATGTTTTACAACTTTTCCAATAACCATGGAGATGAATGGACTAAGGCTTAATAACTTTAACAATTACCATGGAAATGGATGTACTGTGGTTTTACAGCCATCAAGTTGTATATATGTAAATATGCAGAAGTGCATCCGAATGTAGTCCTGATAACTAATATATACTGAGTCAAAAAAGAAACGATACCTGGTGTTTATGTGTCTATAATTTCAACATTTATTAAGAAAATTCTTTGAAAATTCATAAGATGATAGTCCAACATGTTTGAAAGAGGAGCACATAAAGCATAATGAGCCTCCGAAACTGTCTGCTGCGTGATGACGTAATTCGTCGGACAGGGGTCTAATGGAGTTTTCACACAGACGTCAATACCGAGTATGGGCACCATTTGCGTCTCTCACTGCAATGCACCGCCGTCGCATCGAACGGAAGAGTGTCTGAATCTCTTGCTGGTCAATATTTGTCCACTCCTGACGCAAAACATCCCTCAGTTGGTTTAACGTTACCGACTGAAGTCGTCTGACGCGGCGGTCTAACGTATCCCACAAATGTTCTATGGGTGACAAGTCTGGTGACAAAGCAGGCCACGGCAGGGTTTCAATATTTTTCTGCTCCAATAATGTGGTGGAAATCCGAGCAGTATGACACCTGGCGTTGTCCTGTTGGAACAGTGGGACGTTTCTGTTGGCGTTAAAGAACGGCAAGGTTCCCGTCCACCACTAACAGTTCAGTGCGACTGCCGAAGTTGATACCGCCCCATGCCATAACACTTCCGCCCGCGAACAGATCGACCTGACGTACACATGCGTCGGCGTAACGTTCACCGCGTCTGCGATATACCCGCTCTCTGCCATCCGCTCGACGCAAACAGAACCGCGATTCATCGCTAAACATCACCGAATTCCACTGTAACCGAGTCCAGTGAGCACGTTCCGTCGTCCATTCCCGCCGTACATCACGGTGACGTCGTGTCAGGATGGGTCCAACGTATGGCCGATAGGCACGAATGCCACGTTCACCGAGCCGGTTCCTGACTGTTTGTGCACTGATGCGATTGTTGGTCATCCCAGGAGTAACGGCAGCTGTGTGCGTAGCAGGTAGGAACCGGTCACGTAAATTTAACGTCCGAATGTGACGGTCCTGTTCACGCGTCGTCACACGTGGTCGACCAGATCTTGGACGGTCGTCCACCAATCCATGTGTTCGATAACGTCGAAGTAGACGTGTTATCGTGATCCGCGTAACCCCGAGTCGATTTGCAACGTCACGCTGACGTAAACCGCCGTCAATCATGGTATCGTTTCTTTTTTGACTCAGTATAGTTCATTTTTCTTTTTGGTAAAAGATGCACTCATGACAGGCAGTGTATAATTCTTGTGTTAATTTTGAGAAACTATTTTCAGTTTGATTAGAGTACAACTTCACAGTGTTTAGTTTAGTTTAAAACTTCACAGTGTTTAGCTTAGTTTAAAACTTCACAGTGTTTAGCTTAGTTTAAAACTTCACAGTGTTTAGCTTAGTTTAAAACTTCACAGTGTTTAGCTTAGTTTAAAACTTCACAGTGTTTAGCTTAGTTTAAAACTTCACAGTGTTTAGCTTAGTTTAAAACTTCACAGTGTTTAGCTTAGTTTAAAACTTCACAGTGTTTAGCTTAGTTTTGTTTAGTTTAAAACATCACAGTGCATGTGGTAATCAGAAAAAATGGAAAGAAAATATAAATGAACAGACTGCATGGTTTTACTTTTTACTATGTATTTAACCCTTTTCCTCATAGAAGCACCTCTTGACGCCATTACCAATACAACATACATTGACAATGTATTGGCCAAACCAATGTTCATAATAAAGGCCAGAATCTCATGTAGTCCCAGTAATATCTATGGAGGTGGGATAGATATGGCGACTACTTATCCACTGCATGATAGCTAAATGGCTGTCATTTGTATGGAAATATAATAGTATATTAACCTAAATCTCTATGAAGATAAGGGTTAACAGGCAATTTATTTGTAGTTTTACAACCTTCACAATCGCCTCTGTGCAATATAATCGCTTTAATGTCTTTTGTTTTGTATACAATTTAGATATGTATTGTGCATTATATACAAATACATATGTGTCAAAACAATCACCATGGAGATGGATTGATACGGTTAACAGCCATCTCAATGACCATGGAGAAGTGTTTCATTTCAATTAGTTTATCTTAATTAAATTTATCTTAGCTCGATTGCGAAACAAGTTTTTATAACTTATATTAATCACTATCGAGACATCACTCCTGATGGAATCCATCGCCACGAGGGAGAGAGAAGAGGCAATGTGGAAATTAAATGCCTTGCCTAAGGGCACAATCATAACGGTTCCAGCGGGGTTCGAACTCCGGACCTTTCGCACCTGAAGTGAACGCACATCCACTGCGCTATTACGACTTCCACAAATACATTTCAATTGCTAAGTCGTGTAGTAAACTTACCATTTATTTTGAATGGTATCTTTGTGAGCTTCTCCAGTGCACCCGTTGCCTTGAACGATTTTCCAGGTATTAAAAATGCATGTCCATTAAACTCTACTATTTCTTTATCGGGCGTGCGAATGTATATCCTTGGATCGAACATGTAGCGCGAACGAAGCTTCTTCTTCTCAATATTCCTCTTGGAAAACATTTCAAATCTGTAACCATCACTTTCGTCGTAGCTAACCTTGCCCTTTGCACCAATCATTGCATTAGTGTTTAGAATTGAAGCTGAAAATACACGAAATTATTACAACAATTAGGCATACTGTTATGTACTAATTAAGTATTAATGATTAATTACAGTGAATCTAGTCCGGAATGTCAATTTTAATATAAAATAATGTGATATAAAATAAATCTGACAGGAAATTTGTGAAACAAGGTCATTTCAAAAAATTCCTAATGACTAAAATGTCTAGGAAATTTAAAGAAATACGTGACATTGGTCTTTAGTTATACAGATTGCCCCAGTGATGTACTTGCATTAACATAATATACCTGTAAAATATGCACAGCTATTAGGCACAAAATGGGTTAGTTATTCAAAAATGCCACCAACAATACATGCAAATTGACATATCGCAACGTCATGGGTTATTCAAGATTGACTATACAGTCAAACCTGTCGTAAGCAGCCTGTCAAGGGAGTCAGAGAAAGTGGCTGCTTAGCACAGATGGCTGCTTAATAGAGGTCAAATGTATAGTAAAACAACATATAGGGAATCTTGAAACTGGCTGCTTAATACAGGTTGGCTGCTTAATGGAAGTGACCACTAACACAGGTTTGACTGTACTTCAAACCTTCCATGACCACTATTCAAGGGCCCGACGAGTTCCAGGCAATGAAGCTCAACTGTAATATATATTTTAAACGTTTGCCCATTATAATGAGTGATGTCCCTTTTTGGTCATAAACATGGTTCACGCATGAAACATGCAAGCTTACCTTGTATTACGATAGGATTGTCCTGTGCTCCGGTGATCAGCAGGTCGGCATCGAGCGACTTCTTCGTGTTGTAGTTAATACCCCCTGTAAGTTGTATATTCTTCCAGTCAGGTATTTCAAGAGCGATTTGTGGCGTGTATGTTACACGATCACTCGTTTTGTCGATCAGGATTTTGGTATCTAGCTTATATACACGTATACCTTCGTCAATATTGATATCAGCCATAAGACCTTTTACACTAGACGTGTCGCTAATATCTCCTGAAGAAAGAAGAACGTACATATTTTCAACGAATGATACATTTGTTACAGGTTTCATCGTAGTTCAGAATTTTGAGGAGAAGTGAGAAAGCAGGTGTATGGTATTATTTAATAAATTTTAATAAAATATAGGGTTAAAATACACAATATCACTATTAAGTATCATGGTCGTACCGATTTTCGGACCTCTAAGATTTGTCGTTGAAAAACTTTAGTCTAGCAGATGAAATAATAGTATTATGTAAAATAACTTATGAAATAATATTGCGGTGTAAAGTGATCATTCTTGCATCTAACTCGGTTACACTCAGATTTCTTAACATCTTTTAAAATAAAATTACAATTTCACTCACATGTGAATTCAACATGGTATCAAAAAATGCACCCATTTTCGATCCATAAATCAAATTTCATTTGTTTTCCGGCATTTTCACATGATTGGCAAGTGACCTCGATTTGGAACTTAAAAGTCACATATGTGTGTGTTTTACGTTTATTTATCGTCGCTTTGGGAAGAGTCGTATCTAATGTTTTGAGAACTTGTGACCCCGACCCACTTGCCATTATTTATGCTGTAGTTTGCTATGATATATTATATTGTATATGCACTTTAATATTGGCAATAAAATATGTTTAAACTATCGTCGCTACCGGTTGCCCATATGAGCGACGTCTCCTGAAGAGATTAGTCATGTTAGATGTTTGGAGGATAGTGTAATGATATGGACAGAGACCCATTCAAGAGTCTCCTCTGGTTCTTTTACGTGCACAGTGTAAAACACCGAACGAAACCTCGGTTTAAAGTCCTATCTGAAAGACTGTTAATTTTCTTAGGGTCAGACGGTGGATCGAACCTGCCAGCTTAGGTGATATAGTGACTTCACAGCTTCTATTGATGAAGGTGCCCGTATTACAGACATGGACAAGACACCCATGTTGAACAACTGATATTCCGCAAGCCAGCTGACTAGCTTCCTGACGTGAAACTATACAACATATCTGGTCTATTTCAAACCCAGTGCTGCTGATGGACAATATTTTGAAATCAATGACTTTAACCACTTGGCCACAGATACATGTACATATTTACAGAAGAAAGTTTGCAAGTAGATAGCACACCATTAAGAGTTACTTTCTTCCAGGGAGAGGTCAGCATGACATAGAGCGTCTTGTCAGCATGCTTTACATCAACATCGAGACCAATACCTCGCTCGGCTTTTGAGCCCGGTGTATCGGACTTGAAGCGGAACAGTGTTTGTAGGGGTGTCTGAAACAATAATCACAGATTACAGATCACACATAGAGGTATCTGAAACAATAATCACAGATCACAGATTATACATAGAGGTGTCTGAAACAATAATCACAGATGTCTAACTACACATCATAATGATTATATTTTCTTCATCTTAACCCATTTGATTCTGGATACCGTTCAAACAGTATTTGAGATGATACGGTGGTCGTCAGATCGGACAGGTGGGAATTCTCCGGGTACTCCGCTTTCCTCCCACATGAATGACTACATTTACGCTTTCATCCGCGCCAATGAGAATGATTAATATAAGTTGTTAGAACTTGCTTTACAATTGTTGTACAATAAATCAAGTTTAAACAAACAAACAAAAAACAGTATTTTGCAAAGAACACGGAACGTGCCGTCTGATCAGGCTCTATGCTGTTTGCTATTCAGATGATCTTGCTAAGACACTTGGTTATGTAGCAAACAACAAAGATCCTGATCAGCATGCAGCGTCATGCTGCGGCTGATCTGGATCTATGGTATTTGCAAAAATTAATCCATTTGATTCTGGATACCGTTCAAACAGTATTTGCAAAGAACATAGAGCCAGATCAGCTGCCACGGAACGTTCCGTCTGATCAGACGCTATGCTGTTTGCTATTCAGATGATCTTGCTAAGACACTTGGCTATTTAGCAAACAACATAGATCCTGATCAGCATGCAGCGTCACGCTGTGGCTGATCTGGATCTATGTTGTTTGCAAAAGCCTTTAAATGTATCCAGAATGAAATGGGTTAAGGGACACAAGTGACATAAGTCACACAAAACAACATGCCAAACTGTTGACTTGTTTACTGACTACCTGTAAACCAGGATTATTTTCAAAATTAATACGGTTCCATGGGTGGATTATTGGCACCCGGATCATCCCGGATTAACCAGTAACCTGCCAATCACGACTAAAGTTGCTTTTGCAAACATCATAGAGCCAAGGGCTCTATATGCTGTTTGCTATTCGGACAGTGGAGCCAAAACACTAGTCTGAATAGCAAACAACATAGATCCTGATCAGACTATCGCCAAGGCTATATCATTCCATCCAATTTATTCAGCAGGCTACAGGTTAAGATAATTGGTTTATTCTTTTTTCTTCCACTACGCGATTATCATTTGGCTAACCGATAATCTTACGTTCTTCCAAGTATTTGAACACTCCAGTACCTATCTTTTTAAAAACTTTATTTAACGATTGCGAAGTAAGTTTTAACAACTTATATTAATCACTCTCGTTGGCGCGGATGAAAGCGTATATGTGGTCATGTGGGAGGAGAATCGGACCGGGAGGATCGAACCCGGGTTGCATTGGTGAGAATCGGACAGCCTCGAGTACTTGATGCTATCCTAACTATGGACTGATACAACTCTGATAAGAATATATAGCAAAGTTTTATTTAAGTAGCAGCTTACCTTGATTGTTTTCACTTCTAGTTTATACCCATTTGGCAGATCCAGCTTCTTCATGACAACACTGAAGCTGACCGGCCCCGTAAAGGGGAAGTTTGGGGCATCAGGCTTGGAACTCGCATTAGGGGCCGAGTAGTCGGCGCAAAATTGAACACCTGAAATATAAATTAATAGAATCAGTTTGAGTGAAACCTCTCTCAACCGGAAAGCCATTGGACAAGAGGAAATGTTCAGCTTAGAGGTTTTTTTTTGTAGTGGTGTAGGTTTCCTCTCAACCGGAAAGCCATCGGACAAGAGGAAATGTTCAGCTTAGAGGGTTTTTTGTAGTGGTGTAGGTTTCTTCTAAACCGGAAAGCCATCAGACAAGAGGAAATGTTCAGCTTAGAGAGTTTTTTGTAGTGGTGTAGGTTTCCTCTCAACCGGAAAGCCATCAGACAAGAGGAAATGTTCAGCTTAGAGGGTTTTTTGTAGTGGTGTAGGTTTCCTCTCAACCGGAAAGCCATCAGACAAGAGGAAATGTTCAGCTTAGAGGGTTTTTTGTAGTGGTGTAGGTTTCCTCTCAACCGGAAAGCCATCAGACAAGAGGAAGTGTTCAGCTTAGAGGGTTTTTTGTTTTTTTGTAGTGGTGTAGGTTTCCTCTCAACTGGAAAGCCATCAGACAAGAGGAAGTGTTCAGCTTAGAGTGTTTTTTGTAGTGGCGTTTTTTTTTTTTTAAACATATTTTATTGCTTTCGAATAACATACATATACACAAAATGCACAATATACAACAAATGAAATGTAACGAATATTATATTAGTGAAACTTATAATTTATAAGAAGCAAATGGGTTGGGTCACAAGTTTTACCAACATTAGTGACGACCCTCCCCTTAGATCAAACATATGTAACAGAATGGGCAGACTTTTTCTACGATTCTTAAGAAGTAGCGTGCACAGTTTTGGAACTTTTAAATCAATTGATCTATTAATAACAATGTAAAAAATGTAGAGGAAAAACGGAAAGTCCAAAAAAAAAGAAAGAAAATATTTTCATAAAAAACAAAGATATGATTTTGTTGCTCGCATGTCCACGCCCTTAATCTAACTAAGATAATATACTAGTACGTTCCATTGCTCTTGGAATAGACAGTAATTAGGTAACTAACTACACATCCTTTAGTTAACAGCAAAACGTTTAGTGTGTACATGTGTAAAGATAGTTTCGTTCTCGTTATCTGGTAGGTTTCTGAATCCGTAAAGTAGTTTATCCGTATTTAGAGGATGATGCTGACGTGTGTCAATAAACAGTTGTCGGCGTAGTAACGAAAATATAAGGCACCTGAAGAAATAATGTTCTGCATTCTCAATATTGTGTCCACATTCACACTTTGCGTTATCACGTAAGTGATTATTGAATAAATCTGCGTTTAAATTACTGCATTTATTACGTATTCTTGCACGAAGGACCTGATATAATCTGTCCCCAGACATGTATAACGTGGGCACTGTTGGGGGTTTGAATTTTTGCTTTAGCTTATATTTAAAGGCTGATATTGAATCCGTATTTCGTAAATGCAAATCAAGATTATTCCACAGTTTAACAGACGACGGTATATGTTCAGCTTAGAGGGTTTTTTGTAGTGGTGTAGGTTTCCTCTCAACCGGAAAGCCATCGGATGAAATTCTATGGTTACATTATTAAATGTCTCTATGGACAAGAGATGAACAACACCTTTCCTTAGTGGTCGACAGATCGGACAGGTGGGTTTTCTCTGGGTACTCCAGTTTCCTCCTACACGAATGACAACATGTAAGTTTTCATACTTTTACACTTCTTTTGAGTCTTAACCCCTTAACCTGCCAAATCACAACTTAAAGACACTTTTACAAACAGCAATAGAGCCAGATCAGACAGCACAGAATATGCACAGAATGAACCGTCTGATCAGGCTCTATGCTGTTTGCTATTTAGATAGTGGAGCTAAAGCACCTGTCTTAAGGAGCAAGCAACATAGATCCTGATCAGATGCGGTGCTACGGCGGACATTCCGTCCAATTTATTCGGCAGGTTAAGGGTTAAGGTATTGATTAAACAATTTGCATGACACAGCCGGATATTAAATACAGACCGGCTACTCTGGTGAACTTGCTTCCGGTACACACTGTTTTCTCTTCTTGGCCAACTTTGATCATTTTCTGTTCCTTCTCGACATGATTGTATACCATGAAGAATGCTGATCTGTAATACATTATCCAGTATTAATGCAGTAGAACACATGGAGTTCTGAAGAGCAGGAATTAACAACGGACCTTGTAGTATAAGTGGTTAATTTCGGCGCTCGGAACGACAAACAATGTTCTATGCGACTATAAATAATACAACTATTATTACGATTCTAATATGACCATGTACGTGATATTTTTCTTTATTATTTAATTTAATAATATTTTATTATTTTTTCATAGTGACGAGTACAATTTACAAATCACATTAACAATACTGTCACATTTATAACGTACATAAAACCTGATACTATCCATATACATATATACATTACATTATCAGAGTGCAAAAGGATCTCTCTACCAAACTATCTAAAACAGCTTAAAAATAGTTGGTATTATTTTTTTAGAAAGCGTAAAATTTTAATGATGTCACAAAATTGCAAAAATGCTAGTAAAATTATGTCACATTTGACATCACGCGCAACCATGTTTTATTGCAGATTTAAACACGGCAAATTCCTTGTTTGCTTAAACAGACAAAATACCGAGAATTGTTAGAATTTAAAATAATGTATGTATGAAATCATGCTACCTTCTGCATATATCAATGTTATACGGTACTGTAAATCACTGTAAATACATATACGTTTTATTTTTGAGATAATTCTTTAAATATAAGTTTGTTTATTTTTGAGATAATTCTTTAAATATAAGTTTGTTTATTTTTGAGATAATTCTTTAAATATAAGTTTGTTTATTTTTGAGATAATTCTTTAAATATAAGTTTGTTTATTTTTGAGATTTTTTTTGTTTGTTTTTTTTATTCTTTAAATATAAGTTTGTTTGTTTTGGGGGGTTTTAAAGTCGCACAAACAGCTTCGGTGATATGGCAACTCTTCAGATATTCTTGTTGGAGGAAGACCCTGGGTGCCCTTCCGAACAGTGTTCCAGGTACGGAAGCACACACCTTCTCTAAGCCAGCTGGATACCTTCCTCACATGAAAGAATTCGACATCCCCATTAGAGTTTGAACCTACAGCGGTGTGGGGCAAGTGATTTGAAGTCAACAACAACCGCTCGGTCACGGAGGCCCCTAATTCTTGAAAGAATAACATCGCAAATTCAAGATATTTTTAAAATATAATTGATCTGTCATCTACATGTCCCCTATTCTGAATTCAAAATTTCACACACAAAAATGTGATACAGGAAAATCATATAGAATTTGACAGGTCTACTATATACAGTGACAATGAGAGAAATTGCTAGTTTTTCTATTACCTCCCTTGGTAGAAAAAGTCTGATTTATCCCGAAATGTATTTAGTTAGAATCCTTTGTTTTTACTGTTGTTCCCTTACAAAATGTTGCGGTAGGATAAATATAATTTTACCAAAATTATGCTAATTAGTGGAGAACATTTTTTTACTTTATTACAGTATAGTATTTATTTAACCATATTTTATTGCAAATCAATAGTACATAGGTCATACACATAAAGATACAATACATAGCATGAAAATACAAATAGTTTGGGCTGCAAGTTTTAACAACATTCGACAACGGCCTGCACCAGAAAGTCAAGCTAACGTTTGATTAAGTTAAAAAAGTATAGTATCCATTGTATATAATGTAGGATATCTGTCGAGATTTAATTATTTATAAATAATAGGATGAGAAAATGGATGAAAATTGATAGCATGTGGTGCAGAGGAAACCACGATGAAAACAGAGGAAACCACGATGAACACAGAGGAAACCACGATGAACACAGAGGAAACCACGATGAACACAGAGGAAACCACGATGAACACAGAGGAAACCACGATGAACACAGAGGAAACCATGATGAACACAGAGGAAACCACGATGAACACAGAGGAAACCACGATGAACACAGAGGAAACCACGATGAACACAGAGGAAACCACGATGAACACAGAGGAAACCACGATGAACACAGAGGAAACCATTTAAATAGACTTATCCTCCTTAACCCATTCAACCCCAAGTAACTGACATGGACTGGTCCATGATATTTTTAGACCAATAAATTAATAACAAAATTACATTTGGATCAGTTCATTTATCAAAATGGGTAATTTATTTTCTAAAAATAGTTATATTACTTGAAAAAAGTGCAGATCCTGATGAGACGGCTCGTGACGAGCCGGCTCATCTGGATCTACACTTTTTTGTAAGCCAATTTAGAGGTCTGTGGTGTTGAAAGGGTTAAAGAGTATTCAGGGGCAGTAACTGACAAATGTCTCACATTTGAAACATGAAACACTATAAATATTCCGCCTCCTTGGTTGCTGATTTGTAAAACAACTGTATTAATATTATATCATCATTGATGGTCATGGGTTCGAACCCACCTCAGACCGTGTCTCGTTATATGAAAAAGTTGGCAGTTTCTCACGGAGGTTGGTGCATCAAGTATTGGTTAACAGCTGGGGCCTGCCCAACAAAGGTGTTGTTAGGTAAACTGCCCGTCACTCATATGGACAACCGATAGCGACATTATAAAACTTCAAAAAACAAATAAACACTATAACTGTGGAATAATGGTCTCACTTGGCATCCATTATTTCACTCGTCTCTTTGGTGATATCAAACGAGAGGTCCAGCACGTTACCACCAGTCAGTTCAACCTTTGCGCGAGCTCCAGTGCTCGTGTACAGTGTGGATGCCATCTTGAGTCCACCACGGAAGACAACAGCATCCACAGTCATCATGGAATCTATCTCCACAGATCCACTGTAAAACAATGTGTCATTAATGGAATCTATCTCCACTGTAAAACAATGTGTCATTAATGGAATCTATCTCCACTGTAAAACAATGTGTCATTAATGGAATCTATCTCCACTGTAAAACAATGTGTCATTAATAGAATCTATCACCACAGATTCACTGTAAAACAATGTGTCATTAATGGAATCTATCTCCACTGTAAAACAATGTGTCATTAATGGAATCTATCTCCACAGGTCCACTGTAAAACAATGTGTCATTAATGGAATCTATCTCCACAGGTCCACTGTAAAACAATGTGTCATTAATGGAATCTATCTCCACTGTAAAACAATGTGTCATTAATGGAATCTATCTCCACTGTAAAACAATGTGTCATTAATGGAATCTATCTTCAGTCAAACATGTGTTAGTGGTCACCTCCATTAAGCAGACAGTTTCCCAATATGTTGCTTTATTATACATTTGACCTCTATTAAGTAGCCACCTGTGCTTAAGACAGGTTTGACTGTACACAGATCTGGCATGTCACTTATGTTTAATAAATATAATCTTCACTAAGGACAATGATACCCAGATGATATATAGTTCACTAAGGACAATGATACCCAGATGATATATAGTTCACTAAGGACAATGATACCCAGATGATATATAGTTCACTAAGGACAATGATACCCAGATGATATATAGTTCACTAAGGACAATGATACCCAGATGGTATATAGTTCACTAAGGACAATGTAGAATACCCAGGTGGAATATATTTCACTAAGGACAATGATACCCAGATGGTATATAGTTCACTAAGGACAATGATACCCAGGTGGTATATAGTTCACTAAGGACAATGATACCCAGATGGTATATAGTTCACTAAGGACAATGATACCCAGGTGGTATATAGTTCACTGAGGACAATGATACCCAGATGGTATATAGTTCACTAAGGACAATGTAGAATACCCAGATGGTATATAGTTCACTAAGGACAATGATACCCAGATGGTATATAGTTCACTAAGGACAATGATACCCAGGTGGTATATAGTTCACTAAGGACAATGATACCCAGATGGTATATAGTTCACTAAGGACAATGATACCCAGGTGGTATATAGTTCACTAAGGACAATGATACCCAGATGGTATATATACTGAGTCAAAAAAGAAACGATACCAAACTAAAAATGACGTAAAACGGATAAAACCATAGAAAGGTTTAATATATTATTACGTATCAGTACCGGGTATCTTATTGCAACGTCAGCCAACCATAAACACAGGTAAATAAACACCCGATAATCCTGGAACGCCGAATTTCCGATTTGCACGTGCTCCTCAACAAAGACAACTTCCTACACATGTACAAATCGGAAAACCGGTTTATTGTACTGGTATTGCATTATCATCGAGGAAAAACACTTTACATACCCATTGTTACCTCTAACAAAATGCCTAGGCTAAACCGCAATCAGAGAATGCGTGCCATTGGCATGCTTGACGGCGGTTTACGTCAGCGTGACGTCGCAAATCGACTCGGGGTTACGCGGATCACGATAACACGTCTACTTCGACGTTATCGAACACATGAATTGGTGGACGACTGTCCAAGATCTGGTCGACCACGTGTGACGACGCGTGAACAGGACCGTCACATTCGGACGTCACATTTATGTGACCGGTTCCTACCTGCTACGCACACAGCTGCCGTTACTCCTGGGATGACCAACAATCGCATCAGTGCACAAACAGTCAGGAACCGGCTCGGTGAACGTTGCATTCGTGCCTATCGGCCATACGTTGGACCCATCCTAACACGACGTCACCGTGACGTACGGCGGGAATGGACGACGGAACGTGCTCGCTGGACTCGGTTACAGTGGAATTCGGTGATGTTTAGCGATGAATCGCGGTTCTGTTTGCGTCGAGCGGATGGCAGAGAGTGGGTATATCGCAGACGCGGTGAACGTTACGCTGACGCATGTGTACGTCAGGTCGATCTGTTCGGGGGCGGAAGCGTTATGGCGTGGGGCGGTATCACCTTCGACAGTCGCACTGAACTGTTAGTGGTGGACGGGAACCTAAACGCCCAGCGGTACTGTGATGAGATCCTTGCGCCAGTTGTTGTGCCGTTCTTTAACGCCAACAGAAACGTCACACTATTCCAACAGGACAACACCAGGTGTCATACTGCTCGGATTTCCACCACATTATTGGAGCAGAACAATATTGAAACCCTGCCGTGGCCTGCTTTGTCACCAGACTTGTCACCCATAGAACATTTGTGGGATACGTTAGACCGCCGCATCAGACGACATCAGCCGGTAACGTTAAACCAACTGAGGGATGTTTTGCGTCAGGAGTGGACAAATATTGACCAGCAAGAGATTCAGACACTCTTCCGTTCGATGCGACGGCGGTGCATTGCAGTGAGAGACGCAAATGGTGCCCATACTCGGTATTGACGTCTGTGTGAAAACTCCATTTGACCCCTGTCCGACGAATTACGTCATCACGCAGCAGACAGTTTCGGAGGCTCATTATGCTTTATGTGCTCCTCTTTCAAACATGTTGGACTATCATCTTATGAATGTTCAAAGAATTTTCTTAATAAATGTTGAAATTATAGACACATAAACACCAGGTATCGTTTCTTTTTTGACTCAGTATAGTTCACTAAGGACAATGATACCCAGATGGTATATAGTTCACTAAGGACAATGTAGAATACCCAGATGGTATATAGATCACTAAGGACAATGATACCCAGATGGTATATAGTTCACTAAGGACAATGCTACCCAGATGGTATATAGTTCACTAAGGACAATGATACCCAGATGGTATATAGTTCACTAAGGACAATGATACCCAGATGGTATATAGTTCACTAAGGACACTGTTGAATACCCATATGGTATATAGTTCACTAAGGACAATGTAGAATACCCAGATGGTATATAGTTCACTAAGGACAATGTAGAATACCCAGATGGTATATAGTTCACTAAGGACAATGTAGAATACCCAGATGGTATATAGTTCACTAAGGACAATGTAGAATACCCAGATGGTATATAGTTCACTAAGGACAATGTAAAATACCCAGATGGTATATAGTTCACTAAGGACAATGTAGAATACCCAGATGGTATATAGTTCACTAAGGACAATGTAGAATACCCAGATGGTATATAGTTCACTAAGGACAATGTAGAATACCCAGATGGTATATAGTTCACTAAGGACAATGTAGAATACCCAGATGGTATATAGTTCACTAAGGACAATGTAGAATACCCAGATGGTATATAGTTCACTAAGGACAATGTAGAATACCCAGATGGTATATAGTTCACTAAGGACAATGTAGAATACCCAGATGGTATATAGTTCACTAAGGACAATGTAGAATACCCAGATGGTATATAGTTCACTAAGGACAATGTAGAATACCCATATGGTATATAGTTCACTAAGGACAATGTAGAATACCCAGATGGTATATAGTTCACTAAGGACAATGTAGAATACCCAGATGGTATATAGTTCACTAAGGACAATGTAGAATACCCAGATGGTATATAGTTCACTAAGGAGCATGTTATGCTACAAATAAGGTTTCATACAAAGGAAAACAAGACAACATATATGTCTTTAACCTCTCATAATTAATTACATCATTACTTTTTGTTTTAAATGCAACTGGTTAATGGTTCTAATGTTATGTGACTATATGTTCTAATGTTATGTGACTATATGTTTTAATGTCATGTGGCTATATATTCTAATGTCATGTTCCTATATATATTCTAATAACATGTGGCAATATGTTCTAATGTCAGGTGACTATATGTTCTAATAACATGTGACTATAATAAATTATGTTCTAATGGCATGTGACTATATGTTCTAATAACATGTGACTATAATAAATTATGTTCTAATGTCATGTGACTATATGTTCTAATAACATGTGACTATAATAAATTATGTTCTAATGGCATGTGACTATATGTTCTAATAACATGTGACTATAATAAATTATGTTCTAATGTCAGGTGACTATATGTTCTAATAACATGTGACTATAATAAATTATGTTCTAATGGCATGTGACTATATGTTCTAATAACATGTGACTATAATAAATTATGTTCTAATGTCATGTGACTATATGTTCTAATAACATGTGACTATAATAAATTATGTTCTAATGGCATGTGACTATATGTTCTAATAACATGTGACTATAATAAATTATGTTCTAATGTCATGTGACAATATGTTCTAATAACATGTGACTATAATAAATTATGTTCTAATGTCATGTGACTATATGTTCTAATAACATGTGACTATAATAAATTATGTTCTAATGTCATGTAACTATATGTTCTAATAACATGTGACTATAATAAATTATGTTCTAATGTCATGTGACAATATGTTTTAATGTCATGTGACTATAATAAATTATGTTCTAATGTCATGTGATTATTTGCTACCTTGGTTCAAAATTTCCTTCTATGACAACGCTAGATCTAGGTTTCTTCATGTCAATCTGACCTCTGACATTCAGCGCTACAGTCGCCGTTCCGTTTACCACCAGTATTAGAGGAAGGCCTATGACAGTAGGCAGAGTGTAGCTAGTATCCAGGAACATTACATTCCTCGTTACAGACAATTCTTGCTTTTCATTATTGCGTAATTTCTGGAGAAATTGAAGCATTTCAGAGCCCAAGAATTGATCGTCGACACCGTTGTTGGCACCAAACATGCTGTACGAGATTTCATTACCAAACATTCTGGTATACAGAGCACCCCGCAGCTTATCCACTGTCAACTTTGCCTGAAATACAACGATGTTTAATCATATACATATCATGTTTAATCAAGCACTCCTGTGTATAGTATCTTAAAACAATGGCTGTCCGATTAGCGCAGTGGTTAGTGCACTCACTTTCTCACCAATGCAACCCGGGTTCGATCCTTGGACCGTGAAGTATGTGAGATGGTACGGTGGTCGCCAGATTGGAAAGGTGGGTTTTCCGCGGGTACTCCAGTATCCTCCCACACGAATGACCACATTTACACTTTCATCCGCGCCAACGAGAGTGATTAATATAAGTTGTTAAAACTAGCCAAAGCAATTTAAACTAAAAACAATCTCCTTGTTCTTTATGTTGTCCAGTTCATTGTTACCCAGTCCAGCAAGTGTTGAATCAGTTACAGGGCTACATACCTTGTTATTTATGTTGTCCAGTTCATTGTTACCCAGTCCAGCAAGTGTTGAATCAGTTACAGGGCTACATACCTTGTTATTTATGTTGTCCAGTTCATTGTTACCCAGTCCAGCAAGTGTTGAATCAGTTACCAGGGCTACATACCTTGTTATTTATGTTGTCCAGTTCATTGTTACCCAGTCCAGCAAGTGTTGAATCAGTTACCAGGGCTACATACCTTGTTATTTATGTTGTCCAGTTCATTGTTACCCAGTCCAGCAAGTGTTGAATCAGTTACAGGGCTACATACCTTGTTATTTATGTTGTCCAGTTCATTGTTACCCAGTCCAGCAAGTGTTGAATCAGTTACCAGGGCTACATACCTTGTTCTTTATGTTGTCCAGTTCATTGTTACCCAGTCCAGCAAGTGTTGAATCAGTTACAGGGCTACATACCTTGTTCTTTATGTTGTCCAGTTCATTGTTACCCAGTCCAGCAAGTGTTGAATCAGTTACCAGGGCTACATACCTTGTTCTTTATGTTGTCCAGTTCATTGTTACCCAGTCCAGCAAGTGTTGAATCAGTTAACGGGGCTACATACCTTGTTATTTATGTTGTCCAGTTCATTGTTACCCAGTCCGGCCAGTGTTGAATCAGTTACCAGGGCTACATACCTTGTTCTTTATGTTGTCCAGTTTCTTTTTACTAAGTCCAGCCAGTGTTGGATCAGCATCAGGTATATAATTGCTTCCCTTCGTCTCGTCGTTGTAATATCCGGCTGTTCCGAAGTACGTTTCCAGCATGTGTTCCAGACCTTCCACACGACCTCCTACCTCCAACAGGTTCATTGATTCTCCAAACAGATTCATGGTCAAGTTAAGGGTAGCGGATCGTGGTACAAACGACTTGCTAGACCAAACCATATTGCTGTCAACCTAGAAATATATCATAATTGTCAGGCCTGAAGGGCATAAAAGTTTTCTCCAATCTCAAACACAATGCCAAGCTGTCTGTTTGACTAAGCCGAGAGCAAATCTCAGACTCATCCAATCAAATCACTCGAGAGTGAGATTGGAGAAAAGTTTTATAATCTCTGATCCCCCGTCTGACCCTAATAAAATTAACAGTCTTTCAGATGGGACGTTAAACCAAGGTCTTGTGTCAGTGCTTTACACTACGCACGTAAAAGAACCAGAGGAGATTCTGGAATGGGTCTCTGTCTGTATCATGCACTATCCTCCAAAATCTAAAATAACTAATCTCTTCAGGAGGCGTCGCTCATATGGGCAACTGGTAGCGACGATAAATAAACGTAAAAAAAAACAAAATAATCTCTGACCCTGGTTCATAAATCATGCAGGAGAGATGATATATTTCACAACTGTTAATTTCTAACAACTTTATGAGATAGTCCAAGTTTATTTGTTAACTTTACATTTTATAATTATTTCATGTTAGGAAGGTATCCAGCTGGCTTGCGGATGGTCGTGGTTCTACCCGGGTGCTCGTCTGTGCCTGAAATATTGCGCTGAGGGGCACCCAAGGTCTTCTTCCACCAATAATAGCAAGAGAGTTGCCTTATGTTGTTCTATGTTGTTGGTGAGATTTTTAAGCAACACAAACAAAGAAACAAATAAACATTTTATAAAATCAATAAATTTATAAATTGGCATCAGTGTGCACATATACAATAGTAACATTCCTAATCAAGGTCAGGTGTGTTACAGATGGATCTGTAGTTCAGTGGTAGCACGCTGGACTGGTAATCCAGGGATCGCAGGTTTGATCTCCCGTCTGACGCTAATAAAATTAACAGTCTTTCTTTTTGGGACTTTAAACCGAGGTCTTGTAATGTAACGGTGCTGTACACTATGCACGTAAAAGAACCAGAGGAAACTCTGGAATGGGTCTGTCTGTATCATTGCACTATCCTCCAAAAATCTCTTCAGGAGGCGTTGCTCATATGGGCAACCGGTAGCGACGATAAATAAACGTAAAACACACAGGTCAGGTGTAATGAAATTAATATCATTATTGTACAATGCTTGTCTACCATTGTTAACCTCCAAAACAGAGTTTGTTCTCAAAGAGGGGAGGTTTGCTTTCAAAGATGGATATGTGCTTTCAATGTGGGAGAACTTGCTTTCAAAAAGGGAGGATAGTTTACATTCAAAGAGGGTTATATTTTACTTTCAAAGTGGGAAATTTTGCTTTCACTTTCAAAGTTGGATATGTGCTCTAAAAGACGGAGGGTTTGTTTTCAAAGAGGGAGATATTACTTTCAAATGCGGAGATTTGACTTCAAAGAGGGATGTCTTAATTTCAAAGAGGGAGCCTTTGCTTTCAAAAAGGGAGATTTGACTTTCAAAGATGTCATTTGCTCTAAAATACGGAGAGTTTGTTTTCAAAGAGGGAAATTTTGCTTTCAAAGATGGATATCTGCTTTAAAAGAGGGATATTTGGCTTTCAAGGAGGGAGTTATATATTCAAATAGGGAGATTTTGCTTTCAATGAGGGAGTTATATGTTCAAAGAGGGAGATTTTGCTTTCAATGAGGGAGTTATATGTTCAAAGAGGGAGATTTTGCTTTCAAGGAGGGAGTTATATGTTCAAAGAGGGAGATTTTGCTTTCAAGGAGGGAGTTATATGTTCAAAGAGGGAGATTTTGCTTTCAAGGAGGGAGTTATATGTTCAAAGAGGGAGATTTTGCTTTCAATGAGGGAGTTATATGTTCAAAGAGGGAGATTTTGATTTCAAGGAGGGAGTTATATGTTCAAAGAGGGAGATTTTGCTTTCAAGGAGGGAGTTATACATTCAAAGAGGGAGATTTTGCTTTCAATGAGGGAGTTATATGTTCAAAGAGGGAGATTAATGCTTTCAAGGAGGGAGATTTTGCTTTCAAGGAGGGAGCTATACATTCAAAGAGGGAGATTTTGCTTTCAAGGAGGGAGTTATAAGTTCAAAGAGGGAGATGCATGTACAATACACCGAATCACTGATACAAACCTTTGCCCCTGTGTTGTATTTTTCCATGTAGAACGATGCCTCATAGTTCCTGGAGAACTTCATCTTGTCTAGATCAAACTCTTTATCTATCACCATATCGTTGAGCAGCTGTTGCACATCCTTGTTGTCTGGGTCCGAACTCTCCAACAGATTTGTAATGTGAGACCAAACAAACGATCCAACCTGTAACAATATTCGGAATAAAATAAAATGAATTATACGATGTATACAGTCAAACCTGTGTTAAGCAGCCAGTTTCCAGATTCCCAATATGTTGTTTTGCTATACATTTGACCTCTATTAAGCAGCCACCTGTGCTAAACAGCCAGTTTCTGTGATTCCCTTGGCTGGCTGCTTAAGACAGGTTTGACTGTATTTTGATCCCGTGTCAACTACTTCTTGTAACCGACAAGTGGTTGATAAGGACATAGTGTTTAATGATTCTCCTTGAAACAGATCTAGTAACCTAGCCCACTTACCCAAGTAACACTTAACCCTTTACTTCACAATGGAAGAGGCCAATAAGAGATATCGGTCAGTTACTGCCCCTGAATATTCCCTAAAAGTAGGTAGGTCTTTTAAGTGTTTTCCTCTATTTTTATCGTTGTTTCCTTTGCACAACATGCTAGCAATTTGATTCCACTATCGCTTCTAATGAGTATTAAATTACTATATCTCGACAGATCTCCTACAGTATATGCAATGGGTACTTATTTGTAAAAGAATGTTAATTAACACGATTTTGATAAAATCACAATTATCATACCGCAACATCTGGTTAGAGCACAACAGTAAAAACAAAGGATTATAACTAAAATGACCTATTCACATATTGGAATAAATCAGACTTTATCTGCCAAGGGAGGTAATAGAAAATTAGAATATGTCTCATTACTCATGTTTACCTCCATACTGCTGATAAGCAATAGGCACACCCTACTACATACACAATAATCAATATCACTGGGAATTGATAATGGCTTGGAAAGGTGGCTATGTGGGAACGCAATAAAGGTGTTATATGGCGTTTATGTGGAGCAAAGTGTCACGCTGTGTATTTTATGTGTGTCATGCACTGTGTCATGTTTTTCCATCACAGGGAAAAACCACAGCGGGTCAGCACATTGTGGGATGGTGATAACATATGTTATTATAGTGTCCTGGAGACTCAACTAAGTCCAAAACATGAATCCAAGATATTTTATAACCATCCCACAACATGCCGATCCCCTATATACTATGAATCCATAAAATAAGACATTTTATCACCATCCCACAATGTGCCGACCTCTTATGTGTTAAACAATCATTGTTGAAGCACTTGCAAGGCTGTTAGTCACTTAATTTGGCAATGTGTAAACAATTGCTTTAACCGTTTCTCTCATAGAAGCACCTCTTGACGCCATTACCAATATGACATACATTGACAATGTAGTAGCCAAACCAATGTTCATAATAAACGCCAGAATCTCATGTAGTCCCAGTAATATCTATGGAAGTGGGATAGATATGGCAACTACTTATCCACTGCATGATAGCTAAATGGCTGTCGTTTGTATGGAGATATAATAGTATATTAACCTAAATCTCATGTAGTCCCAGTAATATCTATGGAGGTGGGATAGATATGGTGACTACTTATTCACTGCATGATAGCTAAATGGCTGTCGTTTGTATGGAGATATGATAGTATATTAACCTAAATCTCATGTAGTCCCAGTAATATCTATGGAAGTGGGATAGATATGGCAACTACTTATCCACTGCATGATAGCTAAATGGCTGTCGTTTGTATGGAGATATAATAGTATATTAACCTAAATCTCATGTAGTCCCAGTAATATCTATGGAGGTGGGATAGATATGGTGACTACTTATTCACTGCATGATAGCTAAATGGCTGTCGTTTGTATGGAGATATGATAGTATATTAACCTAAATCTCATGTAGTCCCAGTAATATCTATGGAGGTGGGATAGATATGGTGACTACTTATCCACTGCATTATAGCTAAATGGCTGTCATTTGTATGGAGATATAATAGTATATTAACCTAAATCTCATGTAGCCCAGTAATATCTATGGAGGTGGGATAAATATGGTGACTACTTATCCACTGCATTATAGCTAAATGGCTGTCGTTTGTATGGAGATATGATAGTATATTAACCTAAATCCTATGAAGGAAAGGGTTAAGACAATTAAAGTATACATATCAGTGAGGAATGCCCCTCTTAAGAGGATGCACATTCCTGTAACATGAGCTTCGATATCAGGGAATAATGCACAACCCCGCTGAGAGCTGTCACTTGTCTGTCATTGTTCTATTTCCATTGATGTCACACCCCTTGACATGTCTTCCTGGGCAGGCAGAGTAGACCTAAGCAGCTAACCAGTAGTAAGCAATGTGTGTGGTGCTTGCTCAAGGACATTACATACGTGTGCTAACCGAGAATCGAACCAGTGACCACACTAGAATCCGACACTTTACCACTGGACGCTATACGGATGTCATTGTTATATATACATGAATCTGTGACAGACTTATCAACAGATGTCATTGCTATATATACATGAATTTGTGACAGACTTATCAATGGATGTCATTGTTATATATACATGAATTTGTGACAGACTTATCAACGGATGTCATTGTTATATATACATGAATTTGTGACAGACTTATCAACAGATGTCATTGTTATATATACATGAATTTGTGACAGACTTATCAACGGATGTCATTGTTATATATACATGAATTTGTGACAGATTTATCGACGGATTTCATTGTTATATATACATGAATTTGTGACAGACTTATCAACGGATTTCATTGTTATATATACATGAATTTGTGACAGACTTATCAACAGATGTCATTGTTATATATACATGAATTTGTGACAGACTTATCAATGGATGTCATTGTTATATATACATGAATTTGTGACAGACTTATCAACAGATGTCATTGTTATATATACATGAATTTGTGACAGACTTATCAACGGATGTCATTGTTATATATACATGAATTTGTGACAGATTTATCGACGGATTTCATTGTTATATATACATGAATTTGTGACAGACTTATCAACGGATTTCATTGTTATATATACATGAATTTGTGACAGACTTATCAACAGATGTCATTGTTATATATACATGAATTTGTGACAGACTTATCAATGGATGTCATTGTTATATATACATGAATTTGTGACAGACTTATCAACTATCTATCAGCTAACTTAAATTTGATTAGTAGCATTCTTGTACCAATCTCTTCTAAGTTCCCTCAAATTGGGCCACTGGGTTAATATACTAGGTCATTAGATCAACTTAAATAATGGTAAACCTCTTATTAACTTCCTCTCATTAACCATCTGTTTGGAACATTTTAAGGAATGAATCGCGGGTTAATACTTTCCATTGGGGTATGAACTACATTGGGCGTGGGTGAAGTGTGTGGACCGACCCATCTTGATATATTTACATCGCAATTGCCTTTCCTTCTGTTTATGCAAGGATGCTACAGACAAAGTTTGGTGACAATACATCAAGATGTTTCTCAGAAGAAATCGTTTAACACTTTTTCCATTTCTAGTTCTGTCCAGTGGTTAACAATTCGGACTTCGAATTTAGGGATGGATCGCAGGTTTGATGCTGGATGGATGCCGGATGGATGCTGGATGGATACCGGATGGATGTTGGATGGATGCCGGATGGATGTTGGATGGATGCCGGATGGATGCCGGATGGATGCTGGATGGATGCCGGATGGATCGCAGGTTTGATGCTGGATGGATGCCGGATGGATGCTGGATGGATACCGGATGGATGTTGGATGGATGCCGGATGGATGTTGGATGGATGCCGGATGGATGCTGGATGGATGCTGGATGGATGTTGGATGGATGCTGGATGGATGTCAGATGGATGCTGGATGGATGCTGGATGGATGCCAGATGGATGCTGGATGGATACCGGATGGATGTCGGATGGATGTTGGATGGATGCTGGATGGATGCCGGATGGATGCTGGATGGATGCTGGATGGATGTCGGATGGATGCTGGATGGATGTTGGATGGATGCCGGATGGATGCCGGATGGATGCTGGATGGATGCTGGATGGATGCTGGATGGATGCTGGATGGATGCCGGATGGATGCCGGATGGATACCGGATGGATACCGGATGGATGCTGGATGGATGTCGGATGGATGCTGGATGGATGCCAGATGGATGCTGGATGGATACCGGATGGATGTCGGATGGATGCTGGATGGATGCTGGATGGATACTGGATGGATGCCGGATGGATGCAGGATGGATGCTGGATGGATGCTGGATGGATGTTGGATGGATGCTGGATGGATGCCGGATGGATGCTGGATGGATGCTGGATGGATGCTGGATGGATGCCGGATGGATGTTGGATGGATGCCGGATGGATGCCGGATGGATGCTGGATGGATGCTGGATGGATGCTGGATGGATGCTGGATGGATGCCGGATGGATGCCGGATGGATACCGGATGGATACCGGATGGATGCTGGATGGATGCCAGATGGATGCTGGATGGATGCCGAAGGACAGCAGATGACCACCATCACAGTATATTACATGACCTATTTGTGCCATGTGAGCTATAAAGGTGCAATATTGTTTACATGTCAATCAAGATGCACAAACCTGATCAACTTCTTCTGAAGCAAGAGTCTCCTGTATGTGTGAGATGGAGTAGGGTGAAGGACACTTCATCACAGCAAGGTACGCTGCAATACGTAGCTCCGAGTCGCCCGTTGTATCTCGGTATATTGCCATTAAGTTGTTCCTCTAAAAAAACATCAAACATACAACAACACTAATTACACTAAACAAATAGCTAAAAACTAGGGATGGCAACGATTATTCGTATATTCACTAGAATGTCTGAATATCTGAATACTATTCCAGTATTCAAATATTCGGGGAACAAATATGTCCTCAAAAATGCCACCTGCTTAGTCACACGTTTGGAAATGCTCTGAGAATAAGAAAACTGCTAGGTGTAATCTCTGCAAATGGATTTAACATATTCAGGTACAATATCAATCTGAATAATCATTTGAAGAAGATGACGTTTACGCGTAAAACATAAATTAGGTTAGTTTGGCAATTTTTATAAGAGTTTGATAAAATTCTATCGAATATTCGAATACCTTCATGACCGAATATTTGAATAGTATAATCGCAATTCGTTGCCATCTCAACTAATAATTGAAAAATATTTATTTACATGTATTTAGGTTAATTCCGATCCTAAAATGAATGATACAATGTTTGCATTCACTGCTGCAGCACAGTAAATTTATATAATAATATACAGTTTACATCCGTTATGTCAAAGTCAATTATGTCGAATTCTCCGGTTATCTAGAAGTCGGATCAAAGTCCCGTTTCAGACAATATCATTTTACATATAACTGGATCTGTTTATATCGAATTTCGTTAAGTCAAACTTCGGTTATGTCAAAGTATTTTGTTCGGTTGAACGGAATTTGCCATAACGGATGTAGACTACAATAACATATAATAATAGCACACAAGTTCCTGAATGCCTGCACTGTTGCAGCAAAAATAAACTTAGCACAGTAAAATTACATCATAATAAAAAAATAACATATAATAATATTTAATAAAATAATATAATAACATATAATAATATAACATATAATATAATAACATAAAATAATATTTAATAATATAACATATAATAACATATAATAATATAACATATACTAACATATAATAATATAAAATAATATTTAATAATATAACATATAATAACATATAATAACATATAATAACATATAATAACATAAAATAATATTTAATAATATAATATAACATATAATAACATATAATAATATAACATATAATAACATATAATAATATAAAATAATATTTAATAATATAACATATAATAATATAATAACATAAAATAATATTTAATAATATAATAACATAAAATAATATTTAATAATATAATAACATAAAATAATATTTAATAATATAATAACATATAATAATAATAATATATAATAATAATAATATATAATAATAATAGCAATGTGCATCCTGAATGCCTGCACTGTTGCAGTAAAATAAACTTACATCAACAGCACAAGGCAGCTTCCTGAATGCTTGTATTGCCGCCACTCTGATATCCATGGAGTTGTCGGTTTCTGAGATACATTTATACAAAGAAGGCACTACCATTTCTGCATCTCTCATGTTTCCTAGTGAACGCAGACTCATCATTATCTACAAAATAGACAACAAAGATAATGTTAAATCCAAACTACCGCTGGGTGGTGTGGCATATAACTATTGTGTTGATCTCAAATGAAAGAGTACGTCCGATATGATTTGATCCTTCAGAGTTAATGGGCATGTGATTTGAATATAAACATAATCAAATGACAAGAGAAACCCCCACTGACCCCCAAGACAATGTCCACTGCTACTCTTCAACTTCCACCATTATAAACAATGCGCACCGTTGTCGTTAATTATGCGATATTGAAGCTGTATTTTAAATTTTATCGTAGGTCGGTATTTTTTTTATATCTTTTGTTCTATGTTCCGCAGCAGTAGTAATTACATTATTTTTCCCACTATAGTGCACAAATTACGTTTTTCACATGTATTTTTGAACGCTATATACACGGTCAAACCTGTCTTTAGTAGCCAGCCAAGGGAATCACAGAAAGTGGTTGATTAGCACAGGTGGCTGCTTAATAGAGGTCAAATGTATAACGAAGAAACATATTGGAAATCTGAAAACTGGCTGCTTAATACAGGTTGGTTGCTTAATAGAGGTGACCACTAACACAGGTTTGACTGTAAACGTATGCTTTCAGCTTCTGCCAGGGTATTACGAGAGAAACGTGTAAATTATTAAAATGCTGGATACAATTAACTGTGCTCTAGTTTTTCTAATGTGGTCACAAAAGATTAAATCTTCCACAATGGTCGGCGCTGCAATGATGGCCGTAATGCTAACACTTGTTACAAACATCTTACCAACTTGAAATTTTTCTGATCCACTTTACATCCGCCATCAATGTTCTTTTTGAGAATATCTATGAAGTCAGCTACCTCCTGTGCCTCTATACATAATGGATTCACCCGGCAGTAGGACTGAACCATTGCGGAGAGAGGCAGCAGTACTCTGGATGACAGGCGTCGAAGCCCAGCGAGTTCCTGAAATATGTCAAATATTGTGTTTGAATCGTTTATTGCATGCATGGTGATTGCACTTCTATGTACTTAGTTTATACCAATTTATTTTCGCTTGATTGAGACCCATACGTGCTTAGTTTATATAAATTTATTTTCGTTTGATTTAGACCCCGTCCGCCTCCGTGGTCGAGTGGTTAAGGTCGCTGACTTGTATACCACTGTAACCTATCATCACTGATGGTCACGGGTTCGAGCCCCGCTCAGGCCGTGTCTCATTTATATGAAAAAGTTGGCAGTTTCTTACGGAGGTTGGTGCACCCAAGTACTGGTTAACTGCTGGAGCCTGCCCAGGAAAGGTGTTGTTAGGTAAACTGCTCGCCGGCGATATAGCCCAAAATGGCGCTGATGCAGGCGTAAAACCCGAAATATAACATAACATAACATTGATTTAGACCCATACGTGATTAGTTTATATTACCAATTTATTTTCGCTTGATTGAGACCCATACCTGCTTAGTTTATATCAATTTATTTTCGCTTGATTGAGACCCATACATGCTTAGTTTAGTTAAATTTATTTTTTAGTTCTCACAACATTAGTTTTAATCTCGCTAAAGACATCATTCCTGATATAATCCATCGTCAAGACATCATTCCTGATATAATCCATCGCCAAGACATCATTCCTGATATAATCCATCGTCAAGACATCATTCCTGATATAATCCATCATCAAGACATCATTCCTGATATAATCCATCGCCAAGACATCATTCCTGATATAATCCATCGTCAAGACATCATTCCTGATATAATCCATCGTCAAGACATCATTCCTGATATAATCCATCGCCAAGACATCATTCCTGATATAATCCATCACCAAGACATCATTCCTGATATAATCCATCGCAAAGACATCATTCCTGATATAATCCATTGCCAAGACATCATTCCTGATATAATCCATCATCAAGACATCATTCCTGATATAATCCATCGCCAAGACATCATTCCTGATATAATCCATCATCAAGACATCATTCCTGATATAATCCATTGCCAAGACATCATTCCTGATATAATCCATCATCAAGACATCATTCCTGATATAATCCATTGCCAAGACATCATTCCTGATATAATCCATCATCAAGACATCATTCCTGATATAATCCATTGCCAAGACAACATTCCTGATATAATCCATCATCAAGACATCATTCCTGATATAATCCATCATCAAGACATCATTCCTGATATAATCCATCATCAAGACATCATTCCTGATATAATCCATCGCCAAGACATCATTCCTGATATAATCCATCATCAAGACATCATTCCTGATATAATCCATCATCAAGACATCATTCCTGATATAATCCATCGCCAAGACATCATTCCTGATATAATCCATCGCCAAGACATCATTCCTGATATAATCCATCATCAAGACATCATTCCTGATATAATCCATCATCAAGACATCATTCCTGATATAATCCATTGCCAAGACAACATTCCTGATATAATCCATCATCAAGACATCATTCCTGATATAATCCATCATCAAGACATCATTCCTGATATAATCCATCATCAAGACATCATTCCTGATATAATCCATCGCCAAGACATCATTCCTGATATAATCCATCATCAAGACATCATTCCTGATATAATCCATCATCAAGACATCATTCCTGATATAATCCATCGCCAAGACATCATTCCTGATATAATCCATCGCCAAGACATCATTCCTGATATAATCCATCATCAAGACATCATTCCTGATATAATCCATCATCAATACATCATTGCTGATATAATCCATCGCCAAGACATCATTCCTGATATAATCCTTCGCTTGGATCTAAGAGTTTTGTTTATGGCATGGTTCGAATTCTTACAGACAATGTATTAGCTCGATGATTTATGTTTCCCGTGAAAAAGACTTTCAAGCCGAAAATTGGGATATAGAGAGGACAATATATATTACTAGTTCCCTGCTAGGAACAATATATATATAATTTATATATAGATGGTTTAGAAGTTCCACTTTGGAATGATAGGTGACAAGTGGTTCCCATATATCTAGTGTATACAAATTTCTTTTAGCTCCTTTGCGAGAGAAGAGGCAAAGCTAATTAACGTATTTTGCACAAAGACACCACCGCCATGGTTCTGACGCGGTTCAAACTCACAACCCTTCGATTATGCGGCAAAGACCATATCCACTGCACCACGGAGGTTACACAATATATAACATGCATGACAGTGAACGCCCGAAGGTTCAGTGTGATGGAAGCCCTACTCAGCTTTATCAATTCTGGTTAATTGTTCCGAAACAGGAAATCGTGCTTCTGGAGCATTGAAATGCAATTTATACACAGGAAGTACTTCAAACAGTGCTGTACCAGTTTCTACATCAACCAGATTGCTATGATCATCATAATATAATATAGCCTGTAGCATACACGTATTCACGATACTTGACCTAGATACCTTCAATGAGCGGCTTGCTGTTTTTTACATTTTACATTTCCTCCGTAAATTATCATCGAATATTGCACGATGCGTACACATATTTGTGGACCAAACTATACTGATACTAAATTTCAATATTTTTTCAACAAAACGTGACACGATAATGTCATATGCATGTATACTTTTTAATAATATACTGTAAAAAGTAATGGCTAAAAATAAAAAACCGTTATAAATCGTTTATGTAGATGTAACTTCCTTTAACCCATTCAACCCCAACTAACTGACATGGACTGGTGCATGATATTTTTAGACCAATAAATTAATAAGAAAATTACCTTTGGACCAGTTCATTTATCAAAATGGGTAATTATGTAAAAATAATAATAATTATTACTGGCAAAAAGTGCAGATCTAGATGAGACGGCTCGTCACGAGCCCACTCATCTGGATCTACACTTTTTGTAAGTCTATTTAGAGGCCTGTAGTGTTGAAACGGTTAAAGTCATATTCCTGATTTAAAAAAAAAACGAAATTGCACTGTGTCATGTTTTTTATGCATAGAACTTTAATAAAACAACCTAAAAGTGATATAAGCACATTCATTTCATTAACTGTTATAATTGGTTACTGAGGAATGGAGGTACAGAGAAAGCCGAACGTACAAAAGACTCCCAGTCAAAATCTGATTATATATTTTTCAACATTGTTCAAGCTCATTAAAAATGTTACAATGTTTGGATTTCTTTACGGCATAACGAATATACAGTCTACATCCACTATATCAAAGTCAGTTATGTCAAATTCATCGGTTATCTCAAAGTCGGGTCAAAGTACCGTTTCAGATACTATTATTTTACATATAACTGACTCTGTTTAGATCAAATTTGTGGCTACATCTAATTATTTTTGAGGTATAAATGGGCAATATTTCACACTCGCTATGTCAAAGCGTTAGCTTGCCGGCGAAGTGCGACTTTCATTTGGCAAATTTACCCGATCAAAGACATACCGCCGTGTCTGTGCAAACAATGGATATAAGTTAGTTGACGGTGTTTACCATGACATTAATTAAGCCTACAATATGTTCATACAGGTACACATTTATCCGCAATTAACAATACATTGTAATTAGATAAACAGCTCATCGTAATAATAATAATTCAGTTTGTTTTGACTTTAAACTTTATTTATTTTACAACAATTGCGAAGCAAGTTCTAACAACTTATATTAATCACTCTCGTTGGCGCAGATGAAAGTGTATATGTGGTCATTCGTGTGGGAGGAAACCGGAGTACCTGGAGAAAACCCACCTGTCCGATCTGGCGAACACCGTACCATCTCACATACTTCCCGGTCCGAGGATCGAACCCGGGTTGCATTGGTAAGAAGCGAGCGCGCTAACCACTGTGCTAATCGGACAGCCTTGTGCTAATCGGACAGCCTTGCGCTAATTAGACAGCCTTGCGCTAATCGGACAGCCTTGCAGCATTGCGCTAATCGGACAGACTTGTGCTAATCGGACAGCCTTGCGCCAATCGGACAGACTTGCGCTAATCGGACAGCCTTGCGCTAATCGGACAGCCTTGCGCTAATCGGACAGCCTTGCGCTAATCGGACAGCCTTGCGCCAATCGGACAGCCTTTCGCTAATCGGACAGCCATGCGCTAATCGGACAGCCATGCACTAATCGGACAGCCTATGTCAATAATTAGTGCACAATGAGACGTTTAAATTCAACAGAATACAGCAGACTATTTAATCGAGAATAAGGTCATTACTATAGAGTTAATGTACCGTTATTACATCCACGATTTATCAGATCATAGTTTCATATATAAATGTTATTTACATATACATGTGCTACATTTAATAAATGTTAAATATGATATTACAGTGTTTTTTATCATGTCACGGCTGTAACAGATGATAGCAACTTTAATAATTTATTATGGGACAAATGTAAGACGGGTAAGGCGTGCGATCTATGAGAAACATGTAGGGAAATATGGTCAATATCCGATATGTCAAAGTAATATTGTTCGGTATGACGGAATTCGACATAACCGATGTAGACTGTAATTATAAAGGTAACAACTATTTAGAAATTGTGACAGTGAGTTCGTACAGGAATGAATTTAAGTTTAAGTTGGTCAAGATCTGTTCGCTTCTTTTTAGGGTTTCAAGTCGCCCCAACAGGTCATACGCCGACTCTCCATGTATTATTGGTGGAGGAGGATCCCGGGTACCCTAAGCGCAGTATTGTAGGTACAGCACGGGCACCATGATAGAACCACTCACATCAATGTCCTTAACCACTGGGCCACCTTCAGGCAAACTACAATCTTAAACTTTAATTATTTTATTTTTCATAATCAGGTGAATGGGGTAAAGTTATATAATTAATCATCTATTTATTTATTATGGTTGAAAGTATTACAGTATTACCTGGACATGTTTAATCATTTTCTTAGTCGGATGATTTACAAATGCTATGGATGCAAGCCACAGGTCAGCATGGGTGCCGCGAATGTCGTCATTGGAGATCAACGTCTTCATTAGCTCCATGGATGCCTCGGTTCCTACCATCGGTACAGCATCGATGTAAAATCTCCTGTAACATACTTACACGATAAACACTGCAGAACCGCGGCCCAATAGAAGTTAGTACCATCGGTACAGCATCGCTGTATATATATATATACTATTGATGTATATCTAATGTTGACCGATACAACAATGTACATGTATATATATATACTATTGATGTATATCTAATGTTGACCGATACAGAATGTACATGCATATATATATATACTATTGATGCATATCTAATGTTGACCGATACAACAATGTACATGTATATATATATATACTATTGATGTATATCTAATGTTGACCGATACAACAATGTACATGTATATATATATACTATTGATGTATATCTAATGTTGACCGATACAACAATGTACATGCATATATATATATATACTATTGATGTATATCTAATGTTGACCGATACAACAATGTACATGCATATATATATACTATTGATGTATATCTAATGTTGACCGATACAGAATGTACATGTATATATATATACTATTGATGTATATCTAATGTTGACCGATACAACAATGTACATGCATATATATATATACTATTGATGCATATCTAATGTTGACCGATACAACAATGTACATGTATATATATAAATATACTATTGATGTATATCTAATGTTGACCGATACAGAATGTACATGCATATATATATACTATTGATGTATATCTAATGTTGACCGATACAACAATGTACATGTATATATATATACTATTGATGCATATCTAATGTTGACCGATACAACAATGTACATGTATATATATATACTACCTATTGATGTATATCTAATGTTGACCGATACAGAATGTACATGTATATATATATATACTATTGATGCATATCTAATGTTGACCGATACAACAATGTACATGCATATATATATATATACTATTGATGTATATCTAATGTTGACCGATACAACAATGTACATGCATATATATATATACTATTGATGTATATCTAATGTTGACCGATACAACAATGTACATGTATATATATATACTATTGATGTATATCTAATGTTGACCGATACAACAATGTACATGCATATATATATATATACTATTGATGTATATCTAATGTTGACCGATACAGAATGTACATGTATATATATATATATATACTATTGATGTATATCTAATGTTGACCGATACAACAATGTACATGTATATATATATACTATTGATGTATATCTAATGTTGACCGATACAACAATGTACATGCATATATATATATCTATTGATGTATATCTAATGTTGACCGATACAACAATGTACATGCATATATATATATACTATTGATGTATATCTAATGTTGACCGATACAACAATGTACATGTATATATATATACTATTGATGTATATCTAATGTTGACCGATACAACAATGTACATGCATATATATATATACTATTGATGTATATCTAATGTTGACCGATACAACAATGTACATGCATATATATATATACTATTGATGTATATCTAATGTTGACCGATACAACAATGTACATGTATATATATATACTATTGATGTATATCTAATGTTGACCGATACAACAATGTACATGTATATATATATATACTATTGATGTATATCTAATGTTGACCGATACACTATTGATGTATATCTAATGTTGACCGATACAACAATGTACATGCATATATATATATACTATTGATGTATATCTAATGTTGACCGATACAACAATGTACATGTATATATATATACTATTGATGTATATCTAATGTTGACCGATACAACAATGTACATGTATATATATATACTATTGATGTATATCTAATGTTGACCGATACAACAATGTACATGCATATATATATATACTATTGATGTATATCTAATGTTGACCGATACAACAATGTACATGCATATATATATATACTATTGATGTATATCTAATGTTGACCGATACAACAATCCTCAATGATATGGAGAATTACTTGTCAGATAGGACTTTGTTTCATTGTGTTGATATGTGAACTTGTTATCCATGTGTCCAGTAACTAGCAAACTAACCCGCTAACCCGATATACATGCAAAATATATCAATAATATTAGGTTATTGTCTACTAAATTTATTGGACAAGTTGTAGATAATACACAAGGCAAGGCTCTGTCGAGAATTCCGAGTTCAAATTTATCACACAATACTTAGCCCATTCAATACCATGTAACTGACATGGACTGGTGCATGATATTTTTAGACCAATATATTCATAAGAAAATTACATTTGGACCAGTTCATTTTATGAAAATGGGTAATTTTGTCGAAAAACAGTAATATTACTGGCAAAAAGTGCATACCCTGATGAGATGGCTCGTCACGAGCTGGGTCTACACTTTTTGTAAGCTTATTTAGAGGTCTGTGGTGTTGAAATGGTTAATATTCTATTGATCTAATCTTCTGATAAAACAGGAGGTCATGGCAAGGAAAGATAACCTCTAATTCTCACTCATGACCTCAATTGTATCATACAATCCATGACCTTATGATGTCACAGCGATATGATGTCACAGCGATATGAGGTCACAGCGATATGCTGTCACAGCGACATGAGGTCACAGCGATATGATGTCACAGCGACATGAAGTCACAAAAAGCTTTAGAACCTTCATTTCCGGATAATGAAAACATTGTGCATTCATGTCAGCCTGTTGCTGCATATTATTGTGCTCAGTGGTACGATTTTGATCCTACATTCATGCAAATAACGGAAAATAACTGCAGGCCTGTAGCCAGGCACTGAGGCAGAGGTGCCTCGATTAAAATTACCAGAGCAAAAATTAAATAAATATAATGCAAAAAATATCCCTTTGCTGTATAAAATGTTGACTGCTAGAGAGCTGAATGGTCAGTACATAATTATACGTCTAAACTCATTAAATCAGAAAACGCAGGAAATCACTTCCATACCTCAACAATATTAAGGGGAACATGCCCCGGACCCTCTAGATTGCCTCGGTTGAAATTTGCCTCTGGCTACGATACTGAACTGCCTGGTAAATAAATGATGTTCAAAAGAGCAGATCAATAGGAAAAACCAAACATCTTTCTCTTTCCAGAAAAGAAATCTTTCTTTTCATCTATCTCTCTCTCTCTTTCTATCTCGAGGTAAACAAACTCTCAAACAAAATGCTTGAGCATAGATTGTTTGGTGAAACTAGCATTTAAAATGAGCTGATACGGAAAATGTTCATTCCCATTTTTCAAACGTATATAAAAGACCATTAGAGAGACATTATTATGTTTGATATGTATGAAATATGTATGTTGCATACTGCTGTGTATGTATGCTTTGGAAATAAACAGGGTTACCCATCAGGTGCCTCAAAAAAAAGAAGACGCACATACGAATAAGCTTGTGACATCATAACATTATGACGGCATATGTTCACGGAGAGAGTATGATAAATTGTACCGTCCATGCTCGCCTATAAGACAAGTTTATTACCACCAGATTATGGCCTCAATGTGGCTTCCCATCTTATAAGTGAGTGTTAAATCTGAAAATGGTATCCATAATCACGTTTTAGTCAAGAAAGCCATCTGACACTGAAAATTTCTTCAATTTGCACTGGCCAAACATGCAATTTATACGTGGTCTGGTGCCCATATTAACCCGTCTTATATGCGAGTGCATGCCAATACCCACAGATTTCAGGACCAAAGTAGGGGGTCGTCTTATAGGCGAGATCGCATTATAAGCGGTAGATCTTTTTCTAATCCATGTTGGAATAAAACCCTGGGTCCACAAACTATAGCATACTGACCTCAATAAATAGTTCAACACATTCACCTGACATTCGTCCCATCAAATGAAATTATCGCAGTTTAAACATTACAATCTTGAACAACAAAGATCAAGATATACCGATTATCTATTTATAGAAGAAACTACAAACTCTATTGTTTCTTACATATGTACTTTAAGTAGTACTGGTAATCAATTAGATTTACATTGTATCAAAAGCTATACACAAAACTGCTTTAGTCAGGTAATAAAATGTACCATATGGGTGAACTCTGTATTACCTCCCCTCCTTTGGCACTGTTAGTCAATAATTACATTATTATTGTTGTAGTGTTCCTTTGGGTTTAAGTAACATGTACCAGAACATGTGCTCTGCATGACAGACTGGTTACAATACAAGCTACATGTATTGGAACAAACACTGACAGACTGGTTACAATACAAGCTACATGTATTGGAACAAACACTGACAGACTGGTTACACTACACAAGTTACATGTACTAAAACAGGTGCTCTGACAGACTGGTTACAGTACAAGCTAAATGTAATAGAACACCCTCTGACAGACTGTATTGTATTACAACAGGTGCTCTGACAGACTGGTTACAGTACAAGCTAAATGTAATAGAACACCCTCTATCAGATATTGTATTACAACAGGTGCTCTGACAGACTGGTTACAGTACAAGCTAAATGTAATAGAACACCCTCTGACAGACTGTATTGTATTAAAACAGGTGCTCTGACAGACTGGTTACAGTACAAGCTAAATGTAATAGAACACCCTCTGACAGACTGTATTGTATTACAACAGGTGCTCTGACAGACTGGTTACAATAAAAACTAATGTACATGTGCATGTAATGAACATTTGCCACTCCCTTCACAGACAGCGCCAGACAGGTTTGAAAATATTTTTATACCTGACCCTTTCTTGGTTCTTGTTGCAGAAACTGTCTCTCATAATCTGGTTATAAACGCGACTCAGACCACTAAACTCTATCTGCTTCAATGTGGACACTAGTGATGAGAACTGTCGAGAGGTCACGGGGGTCACCTCTGTTGCCGTAGTAACACAAAGGTCACGTAGAATGTTAAGGGCAGCCTTAGCAACAAGGTTAGTTGAGGTATCTGATGGTGCATGTTCAAAGTACAACTCCTCTTGTGAACCATACTCGGCTGAAATATTAAAATATCTTGTACAACTAAGCTCTACGGAAGTCGTGATAGCTCAGTGGTAGCGCGTTCGCTTCACATGCGAAAAGGCCTGGAGTTCGAGCCCCGCTGGAGCCGTTACGATTGTGTCCTTAGGCAAGGCATTTAAATTCCACGTTGCCTCTTCTCTCTCCCTCGTGGCGATGGATTCTATCAGGAATGAGGTCTCGATAGTGATTAGTATAAGTTATAAGAACTTGTTTCGCAATCGAGCTAAAATAAATTTGTATAAACTAAGCTCTACAGTGATATGTTTGGTCCAAATCCCTTGACAACTACACGAGGAGGTAGCCTGACCAAGCGTCAAGATATCTGGATGTATAATTGAGAAAGCAGGGAGCTAATGCTCTATAACTATTTACCCGCAGGGCCATCCTGACGATGTGCACAACTACTGCAGGACTCCATAGACCATGCATTTCTCCAAGATTGGTTAAAATAACATTTAAAACATTCACACACCGGTCACTTTGTAACTATATGTATAATGGAAAAATCAGAAGGATATCAACTCACTCCATGAAAAGACATCCAAGTGGATGAACCCGGTGACTACATCTTCATAAGTATTTCTGCATGTTTGGTACAAATCTATTGATAACTGTACATATTTATACAGACTGACAGGCATTGCCAACATAATGTTATGAGAATGAGTGTATCGTGTGTGCTTGGGGGGGGGGGATTTTTAGTTTAATCACATTTTATTACACGGATCAAGATATACATGATACATGTACAAAACATAAGTACAGTCTACATCCGTTATGTCGAATTCCGTTGGACCGAGCAAAATACTTCGAAATAACCGAAGTTTGACTTAACGAAATTCGATATAAACAGATCCAGTTATATGTAAAATGATAGTGTCTGAAACGGGACTTTGATCCGACTTCGAGATAACCGGAGGATTTGACATAACAGACTTTGTAGACTGTACTAAATATAACATGACTTTACAAATTGTTTGAGCCACTCAAGTTTAAAATACATTCGACAACTGCGTGAACCAGAAAGTCACATTAATGTATAACTAAATTACATGACAGATGACAGACAATAATAGATAGAAAAACCTCAAAAATTGACATAGATTAAACGAAAGCACTATAATAAATACATGCAGCCCACAATTCCACTTGCTGATTTGCGCCATCACGCTATAACCTGAACCCAAGACCCCGATATCACCAAACGTAGTGATGTTCTATTGTTATTATATGTCCACGTAGACGATAATGCTTGGCAACTTGTCGTTTACGTGTCTGTTGTTAACAATTATGAAATGTACCAACATGACATTATGTTCTAATTTCTGTACAAAATCCAGTGACAATTTCCTTCTACTTGAGAACACTTAACTTTTGGATGATAGGGTCCTTACAGTCAGAACTAGAGCAAATAAACAAACTCCTTAGCCTCTCACAAAAAATGCTTCATATTTTAGAGTGACACAATTACTGATGAAATAAGAAAAAAATAAGATTTATAAAGTTGGATAACAACTAAAAACTGTGATCATTATTCTGTGTCATGCCATTGTGTCTTCTCTCTCCCTCATGAAAACAACAGTCCCATTCCAGAGTATGTAATATGGAAGAACTATTCTCTCTCCCTCATGACAACAACAGTCCCATTCCAGAGCATGTAACATGGAAGAACTATTCTCTCTCCCTCATGACAACAACAGTCGCATTCCAGAGCATGTAACATGGAAGAACTATTCTCTCCCCCTCATGACAACAACAGTCCCATTCCAGAGCACGTAACATGGAAGAACTATTCTCTCTCCCTCATGACAACAACAGTCCCATTCCAGAGCATGTAACATGGAAGAACTATTCTCTCTCCCTCATGACAACAACAGTCCCATTCCAGAGCAAGTAACATGGAAGAACTATTCTCTCTCCCTCATGACAACAACAGTCCCATTCCAGAGCATGTAACATGGAAGAACTATTCTCTCTCCCTCATGACAACAACAGTCCCATTCCAGAGCATGTAACATGGAAGAACTATTCTCTCTCCCTCATGACAACAACAGTCCCATTCCAGAGCATGTAACATGGAAGAACTATTCTCTCTCCCTCATGACAACAACAGTCCCATTCCAGAGCATGTAACATGGCAGAACTATTCTCTCTCCCTCATGACAACAACAGTCCCATTCCAGAGCATGTAACATGGAAGAACTATTCTCTCTCCCTCATGACAACAACAGTCCCATTCCAGAGCATCTAACATGGAAGAACTATTCTCTCTCCCTCATGACAACAGTCCCATTCCAGACCACGTAACATGGAAGAACTATTCTCTCTCCCTCATGACAACAACAGTCCCATTCCAGACCACGTAACATGGAAGAACTATTCTCTCTCCCTCATGACAACAACAGTCCCATTCCAGAGCATGTAACATGGAAGAACTATTCTCTCTCCCTCATGACAACAACAGTCCCATTCCAGAGCAAGTAACATGGAAGAACTATTCTCTCTCCCTCATGACAACAACAGTCCCATTCCAGAGCATGTAACATGGAAGAACTATTCTCTCTCCCTCATGACAACAACAGTCCCATTCCAGAGCATGTAACATGGAAGAACTATTCTCTCTCCCTCATGACAACAGCAGTCCCATTCCAGAGCAAGTAACATGGAAGAACTATTCTCTCTCCCTCATGACAACAACAGTCCCATTCCAGAGCATGTAACATGGAAGAACTATTCTCTCTCCCTCATGACAACAGCAGTCCCATTCCAGAGCATGTAACATGGAAGAACTATTCTCTCTCCCTCATGACAACAACAGTCCCATTCCAGAGCATGTAACATGGCAGAACTATTCTCTCTCCCTCATGACAACAACAGTCCCATTCCAGAGCATGTAACATGGAAGAACTATTCTCTCTCCCTCATGACAACAACAGTCCCATTCCAGAGCATGTAACATGGAAGAACTATTCTCTCTCCCTCATGACAACAGTCCCATTCCAGACCACGTAACATGGAAGAACTATTCTCTCTCCCTCATGACAACAACAGTCCCATTCCAGACCACGTAACATGGAAGAACTATTCTCTCTCCCTCATGACAACAACAGTCCCATTCCAGACCACGTAACATGGAAGAATATTCTCTCTCCCTCATGACAACAACAGTCCCATTCCAGACCACGTAACATGGAAGAACTATTCTCTCTCCCTCATGACAACAACAGTCCCATTCCAGTGCACGTAACATGGAAGAACTATTCTCTCTCCCTCATGACAACAGTCCCATTCCAGACCACGTAACATGGAAGAACTATTCTCTCTCCCTCATGACAACAACAGTCCCATTCCAGAGCACGTAACATGGAAGAACTATTCTCTCTCCCTCATGACAACAACAGTCCCATTCCAGACCACGTAACATGGAAGAACTAGCAATATTTACTTTTGTATCATTAATCAGCAAATGTACATTTTTCATTGACACTTCATACTCCAGAAGCGGTCACTTATGAAATATGACTTTGTGGAAGTTGTGATAGCGCAGTGATTGCTTATTTGCTTCAGGTGCAAAAGGCAGGAAGATCGCACCCAGCTGTAGCCCTTATGAGTGTGCCCTTTGGCAGGGTACATGCATGATTTAAATTCCACATTGCCTTTTCTCTTTTCCTCAGGGCAATGGATTATTTGTACAATTTGTTTTGCAAAGGTAGGTGACTGCTTCAGGAGTGTTGAGAAATGTTCAAAACAAGAGACAAACTACAAAATGTGTCCGTATATACATATTAACTATGTAGGTTTGGGTAAATTACAATATACAGCAAAGTAAAATAACTTAAATGCCTACCCTTTTGTTTGACAGGGGTCTATACATTTCTGAAAGACTGGAGTAACCAGGGCAATGCCGCTCATTATCAAACTTGGCCTAAGATATTATGCCAACAAACAGTGTGTGCAAGATTGGTGAAGATTGGATAAAAACTGTTCCAGTTAGAGAACGGACATCATTGTGGGAGCCGCCTGACCCAGGTGAATGCATAATACATGACCTGTTTTTCAAACTGGCAAATAAAAATTAACTACCTGTATTAAAAATAATGGTTTGAACGTTATTTATTTTACAACAATTGCGAAGCAAGATTTAACAACTTATATTAATCACTCTCGTTGGTGCAGATGAAAGTGGTCATTTGTGTGGGAGGAAACCGGAGGACCAGGAGAAATCCCACCTGTCCGATCTGGCGACCATGGTACCATCTCATATACTTCCCGATCCGAGGATCGAACCGGGGTTGCATTGGTGAGAAGCGAGAGCGCTAACCACTGTGCTAGTCGGACAGCCAACTACCTGTAGCTAGCATACTAGATCAAAGCTTGGTTATCAGATGGTGCTTACTTGCTAATTGCTATTTCAAGATCAGAGTTGTCTTTCTGTGATGTAATCATCATAACTACTGGTTCCCGGCAGCTTACCTTTGTTATGGCTGGTTCCTCGTCTTTCATGTACAAATGTGATAGTCTGTGTTACTTCTGTGGTGGCACCATTGTTGTCCTTGGAGAAAGGTCGTAGCACGTGCATCTCATGACAGATAGAGCGAGTCAGCATCCCCGTTGTACTCACGTCCTGGTCACATGTGTGAGTACTCTTCATGATCGGTAAAGATTTCATTCCCTTTAAAACAAACTCACTCAGATGATCAACTACACATAAATAGCAAACATATACCGTAACCCTCAATACCGTATTTGTCCCAATGAATTCCCCACATAGTCACAGAACAAAACAATAAGAGACGAGACAATAGCACTTGCAGAGATGCAATACCTGCGCTGGTATTTGACACATGGCCCCGAGGTTATAAAACTTTTCTCCAATCTCAAAACTCAGACTCAAGCGTCTGATTGGTTCAACTGACAGTAACACTCAGAAACTCAGAATCAACCGATCAGATCATTTGAGCTTGAGTTTGAGATCTGAGAAAAGTTGTTTTTTTTGTTTTTGTTTTGGTTTAAACATATTTATTCCACTTTATACATTCACAAAACAATACATGTACACAAAATCAAAGAATGGGAAAGGATTAAAATGGAAGCAGAGCTTATATAGTTTCTCTCCTTATCTTCAATATTTGTTTGATTGATTAAAACTGTCGCTTGTGGGTGGGGGGGGGTGGACTATGGTGAACGATCCAGGGCTCTTATATTTCCATTTCGTATTATTCCAGTTTTATAACCTCGGGGTATGGACACTTCGCTGGCCACTATGATCACATGAGTTTTATAACCTCGGGGTATGGACACTTCGCTGGCCACTATGATCACATGAGTTTTATAACCTCGGGGTATGGACACTTCGCTGGCCACTATGATCACATGAGTTTTATAACCTCGGGGTATGGACACTTCGCTGGCCACTATGATCACATGAGTTTTATAACCTCGGGGTATGGACACTTCGCTGGCCACTATGATCACATGAGTTTATAACCTCGGGGTATGGACACTTCGCTGGCCACTATGATCACTATGAGTTTTATAACCTCGGGGTATGGACACTTCGCTGGCCACTATGATCACATGAGTTTTATAACCTCGGGGTATGGACACTTCGCTGGCCACTATGATCACATGAGTTTTATAACCTCGGGGTATGGACACTTCGCTGGCCACTATGATCACATGAGTTTTAAACCTCGGGGTATGGACACTTCGCTGGCCACTATGATCACATGAGTTTTATAACCTCGGGGTATGGACACTTCGCTGGCCACTATGATCACATGAGTTTTATAACCTCGGGGTATGGACACTTCGCTGGCCACTATGATCACATGAGTTTTATAACCTCGGGGTATGGACACTTCGCTGGCCACTATGATCACATGAGTTTTATAACCTGGGGTATGGACACTTCGCTGGCCACTATGATCACATGAGTTTTATAACCTCGGGGTATGGACACTTCGCTGGCCACTATGAGTTGACCTATTTCTTCCAAATTCCTATTTTCCATACATATCTATATATCCACAAAGTTTCATCGAAATCCACAACAACATTTTGAATGATTCTGTCCACAGACGGACAGACGGACAGACAGACAGCAGACAGACGACAGACGACAGACAGACAGACAGACAGACAGACAGCAGACAGACAGACAGACAGACGACAGACAGACGACCGACGGATCGGACGACCGACCGGAGACCGACGACCGCGACGACGACGGACAGACCGACGGGGGGGGCGACGGACCGCGACCGATCGCGACCGACCGACGACCGACGACCGACCGACCGACGCGGACGACCGACCGACCGACGCCGACGACCCGACGACGACGAACGGGGACGACGGACCGACGGGGGGGGGGGGGGGGGGGGGGCGGACCGAACGACCGCGACCGCCGACCGACCGACCGACCGAACGACCGAACGAACGACGGACCGACCGACCGAACGACCGACGCGACCGCGACCGACCGACCGACGACCGACCGACGACGACCGACGACCGACGGACCGACCGACGACCGACCGCCCGACCGAGACGACCGACGACCGACCGACCGACCGGACCGACCGACCGACCGACGACCGACCGACCGACCGACCGCCGACCGACCGACCGACCGACCGACCGACCGACCGACCGACCGACCGACCGACCGACCGACCGACCGACCGACCGACCGACCGACCGACGACCGACCGACCGACCGACCGACCGACCGACCGACCGACCGACCGACCGACCGACCGACCGACCGACCGACCGACCGACCGACCGACCGACCGACCGACCGACCGACCGACCGACCGACCGACCGACCGACCGACCGACCGACCGACCGACCGCAATAATCCCCGTCCCTACGGTTAAATAACGAGAGGTCTGTATGTACTTATAGCAATGCTTACCGAAGACATTCGGAACGGTGTAGTTTGAATGGCGCTATCAAAGCCCTGCCTGTGTGAGCACGTGGAGAGATCCTTTGATTTCTTGATAGTGAGTGACTTCCAGCCCCTCTGGACAACCTTGTACTCAGTCTCACACTGGCCAGTGACATCTGTCTATATAACAACAAACAAGTGACGTAGGTGATTATATACAAAGGTCAATAGTTATTTATTCGCTAAACACGTATTTTGTAGACTTGTGATATTCAAAATTATAATTATTTTACATACCGGTATATAAAAACAGTATACAAATTTATATTTAAACAAATTGTTACAACATTAGATTAGAGAGATATTGTGTGTGTGTGAGTGTGTTTTGTGTGTGTGTGAGTGTTATTCGAGTATAAGTTATTGAGCTCCCTTTGTCATATTGATATAAAGATGCTGTATGATATGGTGGGGCTACAATTTTTTTGTTGTATGTGTTTTTGTTGTGTCTGTCAAATATGGGTTTTTTTGTGGTTGTGCAAAAATGTTTGTGGTTGTGCAAAAAAACCCTATGTAAATCATATGAATGTACATATATCTATTATGAATATTGTAAATGTATATATACATTGTAAGGCGAATAGGGGATGCTCCTCGACCCCTACTCGACCTATGATGTGGCAAATAAATGGGGTTACTCCGAAAGGGGGCCTGAAAAAAAAAATGAAAAAAAATAAAATAATGAATGGATGGAATCCATTGCCATGAGGCAGAGAGAAGGGGCAATGTGGATTTAAGTGTATTGCCTAGGACACCACCACTGTGGTTCCGACGGGTCTCCAACTCACAACCACTCAGTAACAGGGTGGACACTGTATTCATTACACCATGGTGACTCATATATTTTAATATATAACTCCTAATTACTAACAATATACTTGTTTTATATGCTGGATAATACGTGATTACATAATTAACTATTTGTATACTAATAAAATAACAGTCGAATATCTTATGGAATTGCATTAGATTTGTGTAGCGACGCAATTCTTAACACATTTCATTATGGATACAGTTAAAGGTTTTTGCAAACAACATAGATCCAGATCAGCCGCAGCGTGACGCTGCATGCTGATCAGGATCTATGTTGTTTGCTACATAGCCAAGTGTCTTTGCAAGATCATCTGAAGAGCAAACAGCATAGAGCCTGATCAGACTGAACGTTCCGTGGCGGCTGATATGGCTCTATGTTCTTTGCAAATACTGTTTGAACGATATCCAGAATCAAACGGGTTAATTAAATTCCATGACTTATTTTCAGAGTTTTTAGTAACAAATACGAAAAACACGTTAATGAATTATTTGAACTATTTATAGCCTTTATTTTACCCAGCATGCAAAGAGTTAATGCCTGACAAAAAAAAGTGACAGTGTGCTTTATGTACGATGAACCGGCATATTAGTGACCTGGGTCATAGCCTCATAGGTCATAAACCTTTTCTCACAAGAATTCATAGCCTCATAGGTCATAAACCTTTTCTCACAAGAATTCATAGCCTCACAGGTCATAAACCTTTTCTCACAAGAATCAATGTGGAATTTAAATGCCTTGCCTAAGGGCACAATTGTAACGGTTACATTTGTTTGCGAATTCCGGGTCTTTCGCACCTGAAGCGAATACACTACCACTGCACTATAACGACCTCCATTGATTGGCTGCTTTATATATGTGTAACGGTATGTATATTAACCCAATATGTGAGGTGATATGTAGGCAGCCTGGTTAGCTCAGTCGGTAGAGCAATCGCCCTGTAAGCGAGAGGTCCTGGGTTCGAGTCCCGGACTGGCTGCATGTTTTTCTCACCTGGGTTACACATTCCCCCCGTTTGAAAACGTTACATTATAAGCTCCGAGAAATATTTCACAATGTATCTCTATCCCTATGGAAATTCATGGAAGAATTCCAATTTAGTGGGGGAGTATGTAACGGTATGTATATTAACCCAATATGTTAGGTGATATGTAGGCAGCCTGGTTAGCTCAGTCGGTAGAGCAATCGTCCTGTAAGCGAGAGGTCCCGGGTTCGAGTCCCGGACTGGCTGCATGTTTTTCTCACCTGGGTTACATATGATTGACTGTGTACATATATCCACTCACCTCATACCCCTTGTAATCGAGATCAAAACTGTCCATGGAGTTCTGAAGTGATGATAAGATTCCCTTTTTGATATTAACGACCCAGGTTTCCTCGCTGGAGTGCGGGCACACAGATTCAACCTTGCCATCTTGGAATGAGAATCTGAGAGGAAGCTTCTCCAATGCTTGAGCAAACTTTTTATCTGTATCCTGATCAGTATATTGCTTGGAGTCGTATGCAAATATCGACACATCGCTTACCTGAAATACAAACACCAGTGAACTAATTAAAACATGTGCATTTCAATCGAAACGTTGCTGATTCATATGTGTTTAGTGTCTGTAACAACACTGACTGATTCTATATATAGTAGACAATGAAACTGTTTACAGATAAGTTACTGACTGATTCTATATATAGTGGACATTGAGACTGGTTACAGATAAGTTACTGCCTGATTCTATATATAGTGGACAGTGAGACTGGTTACAGATAAGTTACTGCCTGATTCTATATATAGTGGACAGTGAGACTGGTTACAGATAAGTTACTGACTGATTCTATATATAGTGGACATTGAGACTGGTTACAGATAAGTTACTGCCTGATTCTATATATAGTGGACAGTGAGACTGGTTACAGATAAGTTACTGACTGATTCTATATATAGTGGACATTGAGACTGGTTACAGATAAGTTACTGCCTGATTCTATATATAGTGGACAGTGAGACTGGTTACAGATAAGTTACTGACTGATTCTATATATAGTGGACAGTGAGACTGGTTACAGATAAGTTACTGACTGATTCTATATATAGTGGACATTGAGACTGGTTACAGATAAGTTACTGCCTGATTCTATATATAGTGGACAGTGAGACCGGTTACATATAAGTTACTGACTGATTTTATATATAGTAGACAGTGAGACTGGTTACAGATAAGTTACTGACTGATTCTATATATAGTGGACAGTGAGACTGGTTACAGATAAGTTACTGACTGATTCTATATATAGTGGACAGTGAGACTGGTTACAGATAAGTTACTGACTGATTCTATATATAGTGGACAGTGAGACTGGTTACAGATAAGTTACTGACTGATTCTATATATAGTGGACAGTGAGACTGGTTACAGATAAGTTACTGACTGATTCTATATATAGTGGACATTGAGACTGGTTACAGATAAGTTACTGACTGATTCTATATATAGTGGACAGTGAGACTGGTTACAGATAAGTTACTGACTGATTCTATATATAGTGGACAGTGAGACTGGTTACAGATAAGTACTGACTGATCTATATATAGTGGACATTGAGACTGGTACAGATAAGTTACTGACTGATTCTATATATAGTGGACAGTGAGACTGGTTACAGATAAGTTACTGACTGATTCTATATATAGTGGACAGTGAGACTGGTTACAGATAAGTTACTGACTGATTCTATATATAGTGGACAGTGAGACTGGTTACAGATAAGTTACTGACTGATTATATATAATTATATAGTGGACAGTGCGACTGGCAGGTTAGGGTTCGAATCTGCTATGAACATTTTTATTTTATTCTTTAATTTTTAGACATGATGTGAAAACTATCTTTCAATATTCTATATTTAGGTCTTCAAAGTCACAAGAATGCATCATTTGATGTCTAGGTTTCCAAAAAATATGGGGGGGGGATGCTCCCAGACTCCTTGCTTGCACCTTTGCTTGATTTCACTACACCCCAAACCCTGATCCTTCCCGGAGACAACCACATATCCTGGGTATAAACTAGTAATCATTTCTCCAACCTCCTCAGGTGACATGACAACACCTCACACATATCATTTATCACTTGCCTGTGACAGGGAGCGAACTTGCAACCCTGATTAGTGATGACAGCGGTGTAGTGGTACATGTATATAGGAAATGTTGCTAGCTTTAATAGCGACGCGGTAACAGTGTTCGCCTCAGGGTAATGGAGGATCAGGCAGTCGTGGGTTCAAACCCCAACTTGGGTGTTTGGTTAGTTTAGTGGTGAATGGGAGTTCAACAAAGGACCGTTAAACCACTTGACCATGTGGGCTCATTACATATATATACTACAAATACAATTACATCTATGTCGAGGGTCGTAAGTTATCAAACTTCTATAATATCCAGTGCCGACCCCCTATACACTAGCCCAAATATTTAGATGCCTCGCAATATTCTTCTAACGTCCCTCCAAAGTAGCAGAGGCGACGATATAACAACACAAATTGGTTAGGCATTTACAAATGGCGGCACCAAAATAAGGGCAGTAACTGGTTTCAACAATGGTCAAAATTCTGCATCCGATACCAAAACCTACACGATATTAGTCTACTGTCTAGTGGTAACAGAATATCTACATGAGATGCTATATACATGTATATATATATATTATATATTATATTATTACCATCAGTATAAGTTCACATTTGCTGAGAACTTCAATTACTATGAGAGCATTAATTCCGATAGTGGAGTGGTCTTCCGAAGATCCGAGCATCAACGTCCGGGTCTCGCCTTCATACTTGTACTGATACGTTGACCCCGGTGCGTAGTTGAACTTGGTACTGCCTAAAACATCAAGCCTATACAGTTACACACAGCATTTTACTATGCATCAACATGATGTGACAACAGACAGCACCACGGTAAGCCTTTTTTCTCAACCACCCAACTGAATAATGACATCAACCACGCGTTTTGACCCTAACCCTGGGCGGGGCAAGTGATGAAGGCGCGTTATGCGTGGTTGATACTATATTCTGATCGGCTGGTTGAGATAAATATTTTATGCCGACAGCACCATACAGATACAGTCTTAATTGAACCCAAATGCTCAACCCAAATTGAACCCAAGGTATGAAATGACATTTGTATATGTATATGATTTAACCATATCGTATTGCATCGACACTACAATATTACATACGAGCATGAATCAGATGTGAAACAAGCTAACATTGATGAGCTGTATAGCTTTAATCTGTCCAATTCCTTATTTCAATTGTTGTAAATAACCATGTACATGTACATAAATATGTTTAAACCAAATAAGTTAACAGATAATACGATACAAATATACATTTGTGTAGCATAGCAAAAGGGTCGGGCCACTAGTTATAACCACCATTAGAAAATGGTCCTTCGCAAGTGTGTGGTATGTGCATACGGTATATAACACTTCGACGAAAAAAGAATCATTCCACAGACGGATATGTAGTCCAGTGGTAACACGCTGGACTGGTAATCCAGGGATCGCAGGTTCGATCCCCCGTCTGACCCTAATAAAATTAATAGTCTTTCAGTTGGGACGTTAAACCGAGGTCTCGTGTCGGTGGTGTACACCGTGCACGTAAAAGAACCAGAGGAGACTCTGGAATGGGTCTATTTCTGTATCATTGCACTATCCTCCAAAAATCTAAAATGACTAATCTCTTCAGGAGGCGTCGCTCATATGGGCAACCGGTAGCGACGATAAATAAACGTAAACCACATAGAATCATTCATTGGCCTGGTGTGTTGGTTAGTTGGATGTTTGTATCAGTAAAGAGCTTACCTTTTTGCAACACTAATATGATTTAGATAAACATAAATATATGTTTTGGTATAGGTCTGCGAAAGAAACAAAAACACAAATGCTATTAACTTTATGACAATAGTCATGAATGTTACATACAAAACTTTGAAAACGATAGGGCATACGTAATTATTAGAATAAACATAGTCAGAAATGGCGCTTATTAATGACAAATTAGAACAACATAATTTTAAAAATGGGCATTCCTCTTATGCTAAAGGGATTATGTTTAATAACATAAACCTATAAATACTGCAAAACTAGAAGCCTTACTCAAGTATTTGCAAATGGAAACTATCTTACCATTTGACAAAGGACCATCACTATTTACTTGTCAAACCTGTCTTAAGCAGCCAGCAAAGGGAGCCACGGGAAATGGCTGCTTAGCACAGGTGGCTGCTTAATAGAGGTCAAATGTATAATGAAGCAGCATATTTGGAATCTGGAAACTGGCTGCTTAATACAGGTTGGCAGCCTAATAGAGGTGACCACTAACACAAGTTTGACTGTATATGAAAAACTATATTCTTAATACATGATTTTTAAATGTACTGTAAATGATGAGAAATATCTCTATTATTATAAATGTTCTATTACCTCCCTTGGCAGATAAAGTCTGATGTATTCCAAAATGTAAATATGTCCTTTTAGTTGGAATCCTTTGTTTTTATCGTTGTTCCCTAACAAGATGTTGCGGTATGATAAATGTGATTTTATCAAAATCGTGTTAATGAACTGATACTATTGTTTTACAAATAAGTTCCCATTGCACATACTGTAGGAGATATGTCGAGATATAGTAATTTAATAATTATAAGAAGCGAGTGTGGAATAAAAATGGTAGCATGTTGTGCAATGAAAGCAACGATAAAAACAGAGGAAATCATGACTAAATATGACATATCTACTTTTTAGGGAATATTCAGGGGCAGTAACTGACCGTTGCCTCTCATTATTGATGTTCATGTGAAATGTTACACTTGTATCAACAAATATATAAATGATTTAGATAGCCACATTAAAACAACGGTTGTCCCAAGATTAGTAATTAAGAATCTGACATGCAGTGTGTACTTCTAACATATTAAGGGGGTGTAGCTTCTAACATGTGTCAGATACTGATCTAAAATTAATAGTTTGATATAATCGGTCAATATGATCCTGTGACCTTTCTATCAGATACTGAATCAGTTGCTTTTGTCGACCAGTTCGCTGTCGGTTGCCCATTTGAGCGACGTCTCTTGAAGAGATTAGTCATTTTAGAGTTTGGATGATAGTGAAATGATACAGACATTTCTAAACCCATTCCGTGCGTGTGTTTTACGTTTATTTATCGTCGCTACCGGTTGTCCATATGAGCGACGCCTCCTGAATAGATTAGTCATTTTAGATTTGTGGAGGATAGTGCAATGATACAGAGAGAGACCATTCCAGAGTCTCCTCTGGTTCTTTTAAGTGCACTGTGTAAAGCACCGACTCGAGACCTCGGTTTAACGTCCCATCTGAAAGATTGTTAATTTTATTATGGTCAGGCGGGGTATCGAACCTGCGATCACTGGATTACCAGTCCAACGTGTTACCACTGGGCTACAGATCCGTCTGTAAAACCCATTCCAGAGTCTCCGCTGGTTCTTATACGTACACGATGTAAAATACCAACAGGAAACCTCGGCTTAAAGTCCCAATCTTTAGGTGGCATAACTTGTGCACAGTAGGTAGATCTAGTGTGAAGCATTACCCATATTTAGCTAACAACAATATAAGACCACTTATATTAGTGTCATTTTATGGGGTAATAACTTCTACGTGTTTACGATATTGACCCAAAATAAATACTTGTTGATTTGTGGAGTATTTCAGTTTGGGTAAATATTTAGCGCATCGTAAAAGTAATCATCCGACAGATTGGTTGGTAAGTACGCCTTTAAGGTCATTCATTATCTTGTAATTAGTTTGATGTCACGGCCTAACCCATAAATCCCTACTATAAATCAAAGATAGCTTATCAACGAGCAGATAAACATGTACCGCATTATCAATTCCTTTTATCAATTATCCGTATTATTACATAATATCGACATAACTCTGCAAACATACGCATTTCAATTATTACATACAAACTAAAGTTGATGAAGAAACGATGCATTTCGCCATTTTAAATAACGTATCGTCAATAGCCATATTTCCGGTAACCACCTATTTCGAATTTGTTTGCAAATGGCGTCATCGCTGTCAGAAGCATGTACTTGGATTATTTGTTAGACGCTAAAACTGCCAAACACTAAAATGAGCAGAAACAGATCAATAGTCACCTTTTATTTCGAAAATATGTAAATGTTGATGTTTTCATAAGTCTCATTCACGTGTACCCTAAAAATCATCCATTACACAGAGATATAGGCAAAACATATTTTTTTTCTTTTTTTTTTTCTCATTGTTTTTTATTCCTCATAATTTCATAGTATTATTAACATAATATATATACAGATACGTACATAGCATGACAGTATCAACGTTATGCAATACTTAATATAGTATGTGCATAGTCATTATTATAAACAAATGAGGTTTTTATATATGGTGTGGGGGGACTATAAAATATGTTTATGGGATCAGTGTAGACATGAAAATTAATGTCGACAAATAGAGGTTATATAAGGTATTTATGTAAACCATTATGATTGATATGTGTAGTAATATGGGTAGCTATCGTTGGGGATTGGTGTAGGGGACACTGATAGAGAAGGATAAAGATGGATAGTGGAATGGAGATAGGAGGGATCCTTATATATTATATTGTATATTCTGTGTTCATTTAAGTATTTTTAGATTTCAATATGACAATGAGGGGAATATATGGTGTATAATTAACACTGTATTATATATATTCATACCCTTATGAATGTATTTATAGTTGACGGTTTTTATGCTAATAAATGGGTAACACGTAATAATTGACTTGTCATATTACTGACTGGAAAAAGTATTTCCATTTATTGTCATACATTTCCATTTTATCTTTAATTGTTGCAATGGTTTCTTTGAGTTTTACAGTTTGATTCAGATATAGATTAAACATGCTAATTGATGGTATTTCTGAATTACATTTACACTTGAAAATAGTTTATTTTTGTAACGCTAGAAGTCTAATGTTTGGCTTTACAAGGCCACGTGTCAATCGTGCGACAATACCGGAAAACACCTGTTTGGTACATACAAGTTGATTGGTGGCCGAACTTGAGGTTCTTTTTTTGGTGCCATGTTGGATTCTGAATTTAGTCAAGCGTATTAAATGCAAGAAAGATCACTTTACAAAGTAATATTATTTCATCTATTAAAGAGAGTGACCAGACGTTATTCACAGTCACACATTGGGTGACCGAATACCGGTAAGCCCATGGTACGTATGGCAATGTGTAGAACATGACATCACATTAGTTTATTTGACGTCACATATTGCATGGCAACATATGTCGACTAATGCGGGTTTGGAAACTATACATCTAGCTTATGAAAGGTCCATCAGCCGACTGATGCGGGTTTGGAAACTATACATCTAGCTTATGAAAGGTCCATCAGTCGACTGATGCGGGTTTGGAAACTATACATCTAGCTTATGAAAGGTCCATCAGTCGACTGATGCGGGTTTGGAAACTATACATCTAGCTTATGAAAGGTCCATCAGTCGACTGATGCGGGTTTGGAAACTATACATCTAGCTTATGAAAGGTCCATCAGTCGACTGATGCGGGTTTGGAAACTATACATCTAGCTTATGAAAGGTCCATCAGTCGACTGATGCGGGTTTGGAAACTATACATATAGCTTATGAAAGGTCCATCCGTCGACTGATGTGGGTTTGGAAACTATACATATCGCTTATGAAAGGTCGGTGGTTTTACCACCGGAAGTCAATCATTTCATGAAAAACAATGTCCGGTATGACACCCGTGTTTTCCTCTATCACCTGTCCTCATTCACAGGCTAAAGCTAGAAAGCTAATATATGTTATTAGACGTTGATACAAATCTCTGAGTCCAATAGTACTACACATAACATCAACATTTTTCATCAAACTATATTCAAACGAAAGCTCGGTTGTGACTTTTTTCATGGTTATAATCGTAATGTGAAACAGTAAAATTTCGTACCCAACGATTTCGCGATTTTCCAAAATATCGAGAAATTGTGAAAAGAAACAACCTTGATGTGTGAACAGTGAAGTAGGCCTACAACGAGTAATTCGATCACAGTTTTTTATTTCACGATTATTTGTATGTAATGTGATGCAACATAGTCAGAACTAGTGTTCCAGTCTGTTGATTTTTAACCTCTGGCAAAATGACATGTGAATAGAAACTCAACAAGCTCAATTAACGGTGTGGGTGTTAAAACAATATGCATATATGACGGACAAGGCAAACTATATCAATGCATGTTCCCATGCTAAGACGGATCTGTAGTCCAGTGGTAACAAGTTGGACTGGTAATCCAGGGATCGCAGGTTCGATCCCCCGTCTGACCCTAATAAAATAAACAGTCTTTCAGATGGGACGTTAAATCGAGGTCTCGTGTCGGTGCTTTACACCGTGCACGTAAAAGAACCAGAGGAGACTCTGGAATGGGTCTCTGTCTGTATCATGCACTATCCTCCAAAATCTAAAATGACTAATATCTTCAGGAGGCGTCGCTCATATGGGCAACCGGTAGCGACGATAAATAAACGTAAAACACACTAAGTAAGAACCAGGCTTTCGTGTATTCTACATTATATATTCGATGCCATATTTCATAAAACATTAGTATGGATGTTACCTGTACATAATTGTGAGCACTTTGAGATCTTTGGTGTTCTCGCTCCTGCGGGACCTGTAACAAGTAATGCCCATACATAAATATATATTGCTCTTAATTTCGCAATAAGCCTTCTCTGGCTCACAAAACATGTAATAATTAATGCTTAGATCTCAAAATATGTAACAATTAATGCTTAGATCTCACAATATGTAACAATTAATACACAGAACAAACAATACGCCTGTAAAACGTATATACATTAATATTGAAAACTCATACCATGCCTGTGAATTATGGGGATTTGGCATTATTATTTGTACTATAGTTTCTACATTTTAAGTACCTTTTACGTTGGTTTGTGGAATGTGACTATAATTTAAACCAACTAATAACTTTTTAAAGGTTTAAAGTTTATTTATTTACAACGATTGCAAAACAAGTTTTAACAACTTATAATAATCACTCTTGTTGGCTCGGATGAAAGCGTATATGTGGTCTTTAGTGTGGGATGAAACCGGAGAAAAGCCCACATGTCCGGTCTGGCGATCACCGTACCAGCTCACATACTAGTGTGTACGAACGAATCATGTCAAAAACCCACATGTCCGGTCTGGCGATCACCGTACCATCTCACATACTAGTGTGTACGAACGAATCATGTCATAAACCCACATGTCCGGTCTGGCGATCACCGTACCAGTTCACATACTAGTGTGTACGAACGAATCATGTCATAAACCCACATGTCTGGTCTGGCGATCACCGTACCATCTCACATACTAGTGTGTACGAACGAATCATGTCAAAAACCCACATGTCCGGTCTGGCGATCACCGTACCATCTCACATACTAGTGTGTACGAACGAATCATGTCATAAACCCACATGTCCGGTCTGGCGATCACCGTACCATCTCACATACTAGTGTGTACGAACGAATCATGTCATAAACCCACATGTCCGGTCTGGCGATCACCGTACCATCTCACATACTAGTGTGTACGAACGAATCATGTCATAAACCCACATGTCCGGTCTGGCGATCACCGTACCATCTCACATACTAGTGTGTACGAACGAATCATGTCATAAACCCACATGTCCGGTCGCGATCACCGTACCATCTCACATACTAGTGTGTACGAACGAATCATGTCATAAACCCACATGTCCGGTCTGGCGATCACCGTACCATCTCACATACTAGTGTGTACGAACGAATCATGTCATAAACCCACATGTCCGGTCTGGCGATCACCGTACCATCTCACATACTAGTGTGTACGAACGAATCATGTCATAAACATAACAAGTGAAACGTAACAAAACCTTAAATATGGCGTTGCACACCGTCACGACTGTCTTGGTTCTATGATAAATGTCAGTCACATTGGGCCTTTACAAACCATGCATACAATAAATCGGGTAGCATACGGATGCTGGGGGGAAAAGGTTTATCAGCACAAAAGTGCAAGTGTAGCTGCTTAATGAGCAACATACACGGCACAGCGCCGATTGTTTACTGACCACTGAGCGAGATAAGATGGTTAAGTTGCCAAGTCTTACAACTGACTGATTCGCCTGGCTAACATCGATAGCGACCAGCAGCTGACTGGCCACATAGAATTGCCACATATCAATGTGGTCAGTATTATGAAGAATTCTGGAAACTAGAGAAAAAACATTTGGGGGGGGGATGAGAACAATCACATCGCTGTATTATATATAGACCCCTTGATACCAACCATAGGCTTCCACAGACAGATATGTAGTCCAGTGGTAACACGCTGGACTGGTAATCCAGGGATCGCAGGTTCGATCCCCCGTCTGACCCTAATAAAATTAATAGTCTTTCAGATGGGACGTTAAACCGAGGTCTCGTGTCGGTGCTGTACACCGTGCACGTAAAAGAACAAGAGGAGACTCTGGAATGGGTCTCTGTCTGTATCATTGCACTATCCTCCAACAATCTAAAATGACTAATCACTTCAGGAGGTGTCGCTCATATGGACTACCGGGAGCGACGATAAATAAACGTAAAACACACATAGGCCATATCATGAGACATATCGCTTAGCGAACGTACTGAAGACCTAACTTGTATTTCTGAGGTGAAATTAAACTCGTGATAAGCTGTATGTCCGTGGTTCTGGCTTTGTCCCAATGTTGTTGTTTTTACCGCAGAATCACTATTCTGGTATCAACTACATTCCTTACACCTATAATACCAACAGATTACGCATCTGTGCACTTATCTTGCTTTTATAAGCCACTTGATAATGTATGTTACAGAAACTTGTATTACTTGCAAAACAATAACGTTGTGTTAGCTTGTTTTATGGAGGGGGGGGGGGGTAAATTCGCACTGGTAGCCTAGGTCATATTGCGACTCTCCAGATGTTATTTGTGGAGGAAGACCCTGGGAACCCCTCCGAGCACTATCACATCCTTATGATCGATATGACTCTCAATAAACAATCAATTATTCTAGGGATTAATTAATTAACCACACATGTTCAAACTCAAGTTTCTAAACATCGTAGTTGGGTTCATATTTCGTTTATGAACAAGAAGCGTGGTGACGGCGCATTTTGTTGTTTATTGTCAAAGTATTTGTTTTGAGTCAATATCTAGCACATTAGCCCATTAAGACTTAAATTATGTGTTGCAACGAAACAAGAGTTATACCATTACATATTCATAAAATAAACGTCTATAAGTGTGCTGTACACGATTGAATACATAGTGCGCCGTGTTCAACGGTTACAGCTAGTCTACATGCACAACTTGAGAGCAGCAGACCTCATGCAGCAACCAGCTGCTGCGTTACAATTTCGGTCACTTTTGCCAAAATATGATCACGTAGTTACGTTGGCAGAAAGTAAGTGTTTATTAAATGCTTAGTTGACTGATTCACTGACAAAGATAGAGTCAACATGGTGTTACATTACGACGCAATTAACCCAATATTTCTCGTTTGTAACTGCAAAAGTATTTTCACGGGTCTTTTAAAGGTTGAGGAAATGTACGGATCTGGGCTTTAGGGGTTGTGCTAGGCCTATGGCTACACGTACTGCATAGCTCAGTATTACCGCGCACACGTCATGTGCAGGTACAAGAGTTACAGATATCATTCCGGGCACTGGGATTTATTCGTACTTATTCACTCTTCTATAATTCATTAATTGTAAATCACTTCATAATCCTAGTTGTAGAGTTACGGATTATGGAACTCAGTTGGCCGGTGCATTGTTTAATGTGAGCAAGCTATCTAATTGGCTCGCGGAAGATCGGTGGTACCATCGGGTGCCACGGGGCTTCGGCACGTTTGGGGGTACTAGTATATATATTTAAGTACTAAGTACTAATATATACTACTACCCCCAAACGTGCCGAATCCCTGTGTCGGGTGCCCGTCCGTGCCTGAAATACTGCTTGGAGTGGCGTCCGGGGCCTTTCTCCACCAACACAACAGATTGAGAGTCGCCATATGTTGTTGAATTTATAACTTTAAGTCTTAAGCTTCAAAACACACACACACGAATTATTATTGCATTTTACATTTGTATTTTCTATGTATCTATTTGTCTGTGCGTCATAATAATAATAATTATTGGATATAGATAAAGCGGTAATCTTAGGCAACATTTTAAACACATATTTCTGTAAATATACGACACAGAGAAGAACACATACATGTAAGTTTTTATTTAGTGTGTGTTACAACGGACGCACTAAATAACCAATATGCAATGCCAGGCCCGTCGCTGGGCATACGCAAGTACGCACGTGCGTATCATTGGTCTCAGAAAACGAAAAAAATGAAAACTCCAAAAATGCATTAAAACCCCCGGGGTGGGCTTGTAGGGATACATAGGCGCCGTGATGTGTGTAATGGTGGAATAATTGAGCCCATTGCAAATATTGTGCATCTCAAAATTTAGATTGTGCTATTTTACGTGCTTGTTTAATTGATAAGGGCGATAGATCATGTCATGTATATTATACATCTAGCCTTAATTTATACCTTTATTCTGATTGTCGTAAGAACTTTGTATGCTACAAAATGCAAGAAATTGCTTCCTCATTTCAAAAAATCTCCGGGGGGCATGGCCCCGGACCCCCCTAGCGTACTCGCTCGTTATGCTCACTCGACAAAAAAGCATATTTTGGCCGTGCGTATCATCAAAATAGCGCCAGCAACTGCCCTGAATGCTATCACAGACATGTACACTCTGCTCTACACCCGTACCAATTCCACAAATACATGTCTTCGTAACAAGAAATAAATTAACGAACGTAAATCTACGCATATATAATAAATTAAATTCAAAACGCTATTATAAAACGTGTAAAGTCATCAGCATTTGGAATAACTTACTCTTTAACACAATTATATAATCATAGAAAACAATAATTTACCTCCATATGCACCCGTCAATAAAACGAGCAATAATATTGCGTGATATTCCATGAATAAATTTCAAGAGTCCATCACGTAGTGGATTGGAAATTGGTGTGTTGCAAAATTTCGCTATTTATATATTCCACTTTGTTGGGGTCCAAAGTTCGTAACAACCTCACCAACTAATTTCTTGCAATGCATAAACGAAACATTGGACTGCATTTATTATAAGTGGACTGTATCTGTCTAACGGTAATGCAGTATACAGTCTATATCACGTACTACTATGGAATAGAACTCTAATCAGTGACGTCACGCGTTTAATCAAATTACATTGTAACTGAATTCGAACAGTAATAAGTAATAACCATTATAATGCAAACAAACAAATTTATTTTCACACGTTCAGGATTATGAATAGTGCCCACATTATACTAGTAACGAGTACCATTGTCTGCACAGTGGCTAGTCAATGCTGTCAACAAGTTATCAAGCAAACAAGATAGTATTACAGATTCCTTTGTGGCAGCCCTATATGGTTAGTTTATATAAAACAGACGGATAATCCAGGGATCGCAGGTTCGATCCCCCGTCTGACCCTAATCAAATTAACAGTCTTTCAGATGGGACTTTAAACCGAGGTATCGGGTCGGTGCTTTACACCGTGCACGTCATCATCATCATCAGCAGCAGCAGCAGCAGCAGCAGCAGCAGCAGCAGCAGCAGCAGCAGCAGCAGCAGCAGCAGCAGCAGCCGGACTATTGGAACATGTATTACAGTACATACATGTATGACCGTGTATTGTTATACTAGTACAGACGAATGCTAACGGTTGACCATATGAGTGTAAACCTCCTGAAGAGATTAGTCATTTTAGATTTTTGGAGGATAGTGCAATGATAAGACAGATTCCCCATTCCAGAGTCTCCTCCTCTGACATCGGTCAGTTACTGCCCCTGAATACTCCCTAAAAGTAAGTAGGTCCTCTTAAGTTGTTTCCTTTGTTTTGATCGTTGTTTCCTTTGCATACCATGCTATTCATGTTCTTCCACTATCTCATGTTATAATTATTATGTTGCTATATCTAGACAGATATCCTACAGTATATCCAATGGGTAAACCTTCTGTACATTCTTTTTGTTATCTATTAACTAACATGATTTGGATAAAATCACATTTATCATAACGCAACATCTGGTTATGGAACAACTGTAAAAACAAAGGATTCCAACTGAAAGGACCGCTATACATTTAGGGATAAATCGGAGTTTATCTGCAAAGGGAGGCAATAGAAAAGCCAGTTAGGTTCCTCATTCATAAGCTCATCAAGGGTAGGCCTAAGTATAGGTGCTGATGAATGTGTGAATTGGCATTAGTCAATATAATCCTTTTTGCTTGAATCAACATTTCTAAGGAGTTTAATGACTGAGAAAATGGGGCCAAATGAGTAAAATACATAGCTCGAGAGCATTTAGTGGTTCCTAAGTATTTAGGAGTATTTTGTGACTTACGATAATTTCAAGAATTTGTCCTAGATAGTTCATCAGCTACAGGGGTCAGATGTTTGAGAAGTAAAGATGGCTGTCCGATAAGCGCAATGGTTAGCGCGATCGCTTTTCACCAACGCAAACGGGGTTCGATCCTCGGACAGGGTAGTGTGCGAGATGGTACGATGGTCGCCAGAAGGACAGGTGGGGTTTCTCCGGGTAATCCGGTTTCTTCCCACACGAATGACAACATTTACGCTTTCATCCAAGCCAACGAGAGCGATTAATATAAGTTGCTTAGCAAAAGTTGTAAAATAAATAACGTTTAAGAAGTAAAGATATTGGAAGCTCCTCATTTGACACACGATTATTTTTCAATATAATTTTGTCAAAAAGTACTTACGTTACATACATGTAAAAGAAAGTACATGACATGGTTTTCTAAAACCACTTATATTACTTTTAATAGCTTTTGAAAAATTTAATCATATAAATAGTGTCTATTGTTTATGTTGTTAATACTGGTTGCTATGGCAATGTTATGTTATATTTCGGGTTTTACGCCTGCATCAGCACCATTGTAGGCTATATCGCCGGCGGACAGTTTACCTAACAACACCTTTCCTGGGCAGGCTCCAACGGTTAACCAGTACTAGGGTGCACCAACCTCCGTAAGAAACTGCCAACTTTTTCATATAAATGAGACACGGTCTGAGCGGGGCTCGAACCCGTGACCATCAGTGATGATAGGTTACAGTGGTATACACGTCAGCGACCTTAACCACTCGACCACGAAGGCGGACAATGCTAAGACAATACAATTCACTTTCATCATCTGATGAGGATTACGTTTATCTACCCTCGCCGCCAGCGAAGCATGTGGGCGAGCATTCTGTGGTGATTATTTTCGTGCATTCCTAGCACCGTCGTATAGTCGTGAAATGCCTGTTAATTTGTAGAGTATTGTCTTGTAGTATGATGGTCTTGAAGTTTTCGATGATGGTGCAATAAAATCGACAACTGGAGGGGTCATCTTCTTCCTCTTCGGGGTGACAAGTCCTGATGATTTATTTCTTCTTTCCGAACGGCTCTTCTTACGACCACCATCCTCACTGTTGGTCATCCCACAGCAGCATATAAACGGACCTGACAGTTAGATATCTGGCCGTCTCGATCGCTCCAGGATATGTCCATATATCCACGACTATACTGTGTAAAACAGCGGTGGTGAAGCATGTGTTCCTTGTTGCAAGGTCGACAACCAGGACAGAAGATCCCAGTATGCTACGCTGCTGCTGCGAGATGTGCACCGACTGCGATTGCACGCCGCGAGAATATCGTACACGAGGAGTGTAACAAACTAGCTAGAATTATGCCCCACAAGACAACGAGCACTCATCCCTGTTTCTGCCCTCCCAACCATGATCTAAAGCACTCATTCTATGTACAAAATCTTAAACAAGCACTGTAGTATATTTGTCTTTGGACATTCACTTATTGGTGAATTAATCATTGTAAATATCATCTCAAAATTCACCAGCGACGACACATACTCCTCAATATTGAGGGAGTGCCGAAATCACCAAGACAACGAGCGTAATATAACATAACATAACATAACATATATTTTATTAGGCATTAAATGGTACAAAACACATCTATAGCCATCAAAATTAACAAATATGTAAAGTGCAAAGACAATTTACAGAGAAGTTTAAATAATATTATGTTCTCCCTTGTTTTCTATTATAATTAAAACTACATGATGAGCTTTAAAGCATAAAACTATTAATATTTCATATGAGCTCATTAATTGTTCGTTCTCTTTCTTTAGAAGCGAAATGCAAATATTTTGATAGATTATGAATTAATTTTGGGTTTCTAGAGCTCATTAGATTATCAAATTTTTGTAGTGTCGGCCAATGACAAAAATATGGCTTAAAAAGTGTTCTACGTAAATCATAGTATTTTGGACAGACCAGTAGGAAGTGAAATTCATTTTCGATTACATTCATAGTACATTGCAAACATTTTCGATCTTCTCTGGGAATATTAACGTGTCTACCTTTTTCTATCGCTAGATTATGCGAAGATAACCGGAATTTTGTCAGACTAATTCTATATTTATTTATATTTATGATTTTTAGATCATACAGATCGAATCTGTTTCAGATCAAGTGGGAGCTGTACAACCACTTACAAACTCTCTCCAGGAAGTCGTGATAGCGCAGTGGATGCGCATTCGCTTCAGGTCCGGAGTTCGAGCCCCGCTGGAGCTGTTACGATTGTGCCCTTAGGCAAGGCAATTAAATTCCACGTTGCCTCTTCTCTCTCCCTCGTGGCGATGGATTCCATCAGGAATGAGGGCTCGAGAGTGATTAATATAAGTTGAAATAACTTGTTTCGCAATCGAGCTAAAATAAGTTTGTATAAACTAAACTCTCTTCAGCAGCATGAAGTGGCCGGGTGGTTACGCCTATTAACTTCAAACCACTTGCCTATCACCGCTGTAGGATCGAATCCAACTTGGAGTATCGACTCCTTTCAAGTGTGGAAGTAGCCTGGGTTCCATTCTGTCGATTTTTCACTTTTTAACTTCTGTTCTCAGGCTAGTGTCGAAGCTATCCAGCTGGCTTGCGAAATGTCGATGGCTCTACCCAGGCACCGGTTGTGTCTGATGTTCGGATTGGATAACATATGACCTATTATTATATTGGCGCGACTTTACCCCCCCCCCCCCCCCCAATAAACATTACAATCCAGCACCGCTGTAGAATCGAATCCCAATTGGGGTATCGACTTCTTTCTAATGTGGAAACTATCCAGCTGGCATGTGCACTGTCGATGCTCTTATCCAGGCGCCGGTTGTGTCTGAAATACTGCTCGGATTGGATAACACGGGTCTTCCTCCGTCAATAATAGCTGGAGAGTCGCCTTCAAAACGTAAACACTCCAGTCCAGCACAAACACCATGCGACTTAAAAATGTTCCCTTCATGTTATCATAAACAATCACCGATTGCATAGATAACCGATAGAACAAACAAATCCGACCATACATGTGAGATGGTACCACATCGATGGCCAATCGTACCACATCGATGGCCAATCAAACAACTGTTGTCAATTTTACAATGGTGGCAGAGTGCACAAACGCTTGCCAATCTTGTATTGTCCCGTGTCACGCCATTTTTGTGTAAACACATGCTTATTGATTTAATGTATTCTATTTGCTCTAAGCATATATAACACATTGTAAATAAGTACGGTTTCTATGTCAAAACATTTCCGTTTGCAAAACGATTGCTAATAGCTAGACAGTGTCTGTTAACTACGACACCATTGCACACCGTTATTTCAAGACATGAATCAGCCATGATAGCAGTGTAAAGAAATCGGCACCCGTTGTGCAATTGGTCACCGGTGATAGATGCAAGCCACACTATTCGTCTTGCATTATTGCACACACTAACATCTAGTATGCAACACACACATACATGCAGTTTATTTCAAAACCCTGGTTTCCAAACCATTACGCAAATAGGCCACACAATCAATCGTAATTATGTAAATCAATAATAAAATGATATTCGTCATTCAGTTTGTTGCATACAGTACATTTTCCTTCATCAGCTGGCTGTATGCTTTACACCGTGCACGCAAGAGAAGCAGAGGAGACTCCGGAATGGGTCTCTGTCTGTATCATTGTACTGTCCTCCAAACTATCATCTTCAGGAGGCTCATGTGGGCAACCGGTAGCGACGATTAATAAGCGCACGCACGCACGCACGCACTTTTTAATCTTTTAATTAAACAGAGTTATCAATTATGTCCCTTTGACTGAAATGTACAGATTTCAGGGCTATATTTAGAATATATCCCATGTCGCACATGGAAGGTCACGTGACCGATCAGTTGTTCAGTGTCACTATATTCCAGTCACCCAGAGTGACCACATGTGTTTTATTTGTGTTGGGCAGTTTTTATATGTTTACAAGGTAAATATGCTTTCAAAAGTTTTGCGAGTTATTCTGAATGCACAAAGATAATACGTGAACTTGTTTGTGTTGGCATTCCATATTTTGGCAGTAAAACATTTACATTGAATGTTCTTCTGGTAAAGGTCAAGCTAGCAGTATTGAATTGTCTGTTTCTAATAGTTATTAATAATAATAATAACAACACGACATTCACAATTGCGTCTTGTCTCTTACACACACGTAATACTTATTTGCAGGGTTTTGTTATTTGTCTAACAACCACGTTGGGAGAGAATGAATTGGGCGAAAGGAAAACACACTCGTTCCACAAATGGTAAGCTTTATTACAAAGAGTAATTAAATGTATATTGAAGGATTAAATTGTTTAATGCTACATTTATTTGATTGAATATGTGATGTTTATTTAATATGTTGATGTATGTTGGATATCTCGCTATAGAAGATTTATAGTCATGCTTCCGAGTCTTTGATGACACTGGACTCATTGATTGGTTGTGAAAGGATAATGCCAGAAATAACAATTGCCATTGTGACATGATGTACAATTTGAATATATAGATATTATGTCTTTCAGGAGTATTGATGGATAAGACATATTATTAATTGCTGTTTATATATATATATATATATATTTCAGAGTGTTAAAAACTCCAGCTACAACTTGAGTAACTCCAATTACATAGTTCTTACATTCCTGAAAACCTTGTAATAAATGAATTATTGGAACTATACAAATGTGTTGACAGTCACTTAGTCCAAATCATCATTCTGTAGCGAACCCACCCTGTCACAGAATGATACGAGGGCCAGCTTATCTCAGGGTCACGGATACCAGGATCAAGTGTATGCATAAAGACTAAGTAGATTTACAATTTTTAATATACATCAAACAACACTTGCAACAAAGACAATGAATGGTAAGAGACGTATGTGTGTCCGTAGTTTGGCTCTTCACAGATGATGGCTTCACTTCCGGTATAGGGCCCGGTCTTCGGCTGGTAATGCCGTTAATTTATGTCACAGTTCCTAAGGACCCTGTCCACTGACGGCGGACTCGATGCTGTACAGCTACCGCTAACCGCTGACACTCTCCAGTATATGGACGTCACCAGCTCACGCCGGCAAACTATCCCAGTCGGCTTGTGCCCCAGCTTGTTATGTTGATCGTTCCGAACAGGATCTACGCCCCTGAGCTACACCTCTCACGGCTCCTGGTTCAGGCATGAAGCGACTACAACAATAATAAATATAAAACCATTGTGCTACGTCAATCTACTCGGCTCGTCTTACCACCTTATATTATAGCATTGTGGTACAACAACAAGACAATAGTTACCATAATGCTTAGACATAGATACACACACGTGTATGTAGAATCAATACACATGGTGACCTTCACGGTCTAAATATACAACGATTACGGACCCATCATGACCTCATATGGTATATCTATATATATATAATTATATACATACACAAACTTAGAACCACTCGAGACCTCTTACCCCGCTCCTGCAATTTGAGCGTACATGACACCCCTTTCAACAACAGCTGATCACCACCCTGCCCCAGCCATATATTCAACACTGGATTCAACAGTAGTTATTAGTTAATTATTATGTATGTAATGAACAGTAGATATCCATCGTCGTAAATCACTAGAACCACATTTAATAACGATTTACTACAACATGTTTCTGGTAACGTCTCGGACAGTTGCTTTAGACGACGTTTCAGATAAAATAACCTAATGACAACTACGACAATATAATATATAGTTACATACCCAAATCTGTCGCATGTACAATTCACAACAGTCAAGTGTGATGTTCCGAAAGCAATGTCAGTGCACCGTGCGGGGCCGAATTTATAGAGCCTTCACCTGAGTATACGCACGCTTTTTCCATGAATTTTATCAGCCAATATGAAACATACCATATTGACTGCGCGTTCTTATCAGGCCCTGGAGGTTAATTTCACTGATAAAGGGAACAGTGATTTGAAAAGAATAAACCCAAATCTGCTAATACTAGTCGGATTTATATCAAATAAACTGGAATTTCCCTTATCAGTGATATATAATAATACACCACTGTCCTTTATCTAGTATAGATACATTCGTCCCAATTTATGATAAAATCACTGAATAAATGTTTCAATGTTACGGCAAAATGCTCTGAAATCCATTGATAAAGAGGCCCCAACTACACATTAGTTAAAATGGTCACTTTCATTTTGTTGCACACGTTCCTTCCCGGCGTAAAAGTGTTTACTTTTATTTAAAATTACACAATGAAAGAATACCTTCCTCTCATAGCGAGGCTATTTACCACCTATCTTAGAGAATTAAATCTCTACCGTACCGTTTACAACATACGAATATACTACACTGTACCGTCTCCATAGCACTTCTATATACATACTCCCTACTTATGTCCTACCCTACTCAAATAGTCTGCGCCTACATTGTCCTTTCCTTGTATGGCCTTTATTCTAAACATATATGGTTGAAGTTGTAAGGCCCATCTCATAACCCTAGAGTTGGTTAGTTTGGACTTATTCATGTAGAGCAACGGCTGATGATCCGTTTCCAGCATAAATTCCTTGCCAAACAGATACCTATGGAATTTTGCAACACCCCATACAACGGCCAAACATTCCTTTTCAATAACTGGATAATTCTTTTACCTGGCCAGCAACTTTCTACTGGCGTAAGCAATTGGCATAGTTTGCCCCTCCTGGTCTTGCAACAAGATTGCCCCTAATCCTAATTCGGACGCATCGGTCCTCAGAATAAATGGGAAGTCTAATTCGGGAATGGGCGGACCCACTAGTCTCTCTTTCAAAGCCCTTTCCTGACTTTCTTCCCAGATGACCTGGTTTGGCATCACCTTCTTAGTCAGATCACTAAGAGGGGCCGCAACCGCAGAACAGTTGGGGATAAATCTCCTATAAAATCCCACCACACCTAAAAATGACCTCACCCCTTTCTTAGTGGTAGGCCGGTCAGCTTTTTGAATTGCCTCAATCTTAGATTGCACAGGCCTCAAAGTCTGGGACCCAATCACATGGCTCAAGCACTCGATGTTCTGATACACTATCGAACATTTAGCAGGGTTAGCCGTCAATCTAGCACCTCTTAGTCTATCTAAGACTTGTCGTAACGCTATCAGATGCGTTTCCCAATCTATTGAAAAGATCAGGATGTCATCGACACAACTGTCGACACAATCTAATCCTTTCAATACCTTGCGAACTAGTCTACAAAAGGTAGCTGGTGCAGTCACTAACCCAAACGGCATTTTTCTAAATCGGAATAAACCCTCCGACGTTTGAAATGACGTCATATTCTTGGCGTTCTCGGTAAGCGGAACTTGCCAGTATCCCTTAGATAAATCGATTTATGAGAAGTACTTGTATTTGGCAAATTTGGAAAATATCTCCTCTATATTTGGCATTGGTTCGGCATCAAACACCGTGAACTTATTCAATTGCCGGAAGTCAATGTAAAATCGCATGCTCCCGTCCTTCTTCCTAATCATGACTATAGGAGAGGAAAATGGTGCGTTAGATTCCTCAATAACGCCCATATCCAACATTGTCTGTACCTCCTCCTTGACAACCTCCCTAGAATGATAAGGAACTGGGTACCCTTTAATCCTAAGTGGCTCTCCAGTGTTTAACTGAATGTCATGCTCAATTAAATTAGTTGTACCCGGCATGTCACTTAATGTGGATGAGAACTCTCTTAAAATCTCATGTACCTCTGCTCTCTGAGTTTCTGATAGGGAGTTACAAATGTTAACATCTTAATTGATTCCTGTCCTAACCCTAATGGACATTCCAACTGAATTTCCAGGGACTCCTGATTCAGGTCACCTATATTCTCCACTACCTCATCTTCCTCCATAGCACTAGTTACACAAACTACCTCTAATGTTCCAATTTCCCTACTTGGTACCTCTACTCTGTCCAAATACTCTTTTAACATGTTTGCATGGAAGGTTTTGACCTTCCCATCTATGTCTACACCATAGTCTAACTCATTCTTTACCTCCGTAACTACAAATGGACCTTTCCATCTCAACAAAAGTTTGTTGTGGTCTACAGGAAGTAACACCAACACCTTGCTACCTTCCTTGAATCTACGTACTCTAGCTTTTCTGTTGTAATACTTCCTTTGTCTAAACTTAGCCTTACTCAACTCATCCTGTGCTAACTTACATGTATCCTCCAATCTCTCTCTCAAGTCCACCACATACTGGTACGTACTCTTTATCTCTTCATCTCTAACCTCACCAGACCATAACTCTCTTAAAATGCTAATCGGTCCTCTGATTCGTCTTCCATACAACATTTCAAAGGGAGAAAACCCCATACTCTCCTGTGGGACTTCTCTATAAGCGAACAACACTGCGTTCAGATATTTGTCCCAATCTTTCGGTCTCTCGCTACACATTCTCCTTAACATTCGCTTCATCGTGCCATTAAACTTCTCTACGAGAGCGTTACATATCGGATGATATAGGCTAGTGGTTATTTGCCTCATTGACAACCACCTACTAACCTACTAACTGCACTCCACAGTCTGTTAACATTTCTTCGGGGACCCCTAATCTACTAAACATGTCCACTAAAGCCTCTGCTACTCTCTCTGTTTCAATACTAGGCAATGCGATTGCCTCAGGATACCTAGTGGCATAATCTACCATCACTAGAATATATCTATTTTTCTTGTCTGTCATAGGTTCTATGGGTCCTACAATATCCACTGCTACCCTCTTAAATGGTGTTTCAATTAATGGCATATGACCTAACGGCACCTTCGTTACTTTCCCTAAGGATATGGTTCGTTGACAGATGTCACATGAATGACAATATCTCGATACATGCGAGATGATTCCCGGCCAATAAAACTCCTATACCACCCTATCGATAGTCTTTCTAATACCCAGATGCCCTGTCATTAAAGCTTCATGACCCACTTTAAGTACCGACTCTCTAAATTTCACTGGTACAACTAGTTGGTACACCTTTTTACCATCCTTAAACTCAAATTCTCTGTAGAGTAATCTATTCTTCCACAGAAATCCTACTCTACCACCACCTTTATGTTTGCTAATGGTTCTACTCTCTGCTTTCCATTTTAGAACCTCTAAAGTCTTATCCTCTCTCTGTAACACTAGAAACTCTTCCTTGGATATATCTAGAACCTTATCCGGTACAATCAATTTCTTATAAGGCTTTGCTACCGCCTTATGTTGACCCCTGGTCTCTACCGCTAATACATCTATGTCACTACTCTGAGCTCCTTTGACGTTACCGATCACTAACTCATACAGTGGCGTATCCATGCACAATGCTTCCGTTGTGCCGGAAAAATACGGACAATCCACCTTGATGATCGCTACAGGAAAACACCGTTTTGTCCCATCAATATATTTGCAACATCTCTGTCTACCTGTGTATTGCTTAGGTAACACTAAGTCTTTTTTAACTACAACACATGTTGCTCCCGTATCTCTCATTGCCGTAACTGCCTGGTCATTAACACTACCTAATGCTGTAGGACATTTGGCTAACTCCATACATGATCATAAGCTAGGTTCGTCTTGCACACAACAAGAACTATCTGACCTTTTGGACTCACTCCTACCACGTCCTCTACTACTATTTCTCTGTATACTACGGCTTCTCTGACTACTTCCATATGGACTATTTCCATCATGGTTACCACGATTACCTCTAAATGAATAACTACCTCTATAATAACCTCCGTTATTATTACCTCTATATCCTCTAAAGGAACTACTACCTCTATCATTCTTATAGAATGTGGTTGTCGCCCCGGCTGACAACATGTCGGTCTCTGCCATATTTCTATCATCCTCAATAGCTGCTACTCGGTGACCCTTACTGTCCTTCCGTCTACAATCTACTGATTTATGATTTCCACTGCAGTATGAACATTTCCAATAAGTTTGGCTGCTACTTTGACTACCACTATACTTAGTCCGATACTTCTGTTCACTAAAACTGGCCCTATCTCTATCTCTACTATCTCGTACTACACGCACACAGCCTCCTCTAGCTTCTGCAAACAAATCTGCCTGTACAGACATTTCCTCAACATTCTCTCTCAAGAATACATACAAATCTTGGCTACAAATAGTCAACAACTGGTCCCTTAAAAGATAATCTAATACTGCCTCATACGTCTGATCTACCTTCCCCAACTGAAACCATCGATCTAAATAATTCTTCGCCCTTCTCATAAACTGAACAAAGGTTTCTCCTACATCTGGCTTACTCTGCTTAAACCTCTTTCTAAATCCATCCTCCGTTAATTCAAACCTCTTAAACAATGCAGCTTTTAAGGCGTCGTAATTACTAGCACCATCATTAGGTAATCTACAGTACACATCTAACGCTTTACCCTTAAGCAATGCACTAAGATGTAAAGACCACTGATCTCTATGCCATTTCTGTGCCTCAGCATACCGCTCAAATCTAGACAAGTAACTATCCATGTTATCCTTATCCTGATCAATATATGGTAGTTTAGGGCCTTTAATAAATCTACTTTCTCCACCTTCTGCTCCATGCCCTCTAGTCCTATCATTTGCTGCCAACTCTAGACCTTGTCTATGTTGGAGTTCAAGCAGTTCTAACTGTTGCTGATGACGACTCCGCTCTAATTCGTTCTCTATCTTATGAGCTTCTATCTTAAGCTTCTCAGCCTCTCTCTCTTGAACTCTCTCTTCTCTTTCCCTAGCGTGTTCTATCTTCTGAAACTCTAGCTCTAACTCTTTCTTAAGCTTCTCAGCTTCTCTCTCTTGAACTCTTTCTTCTCTTTCTCTAGCTTGTTCTATCCTCTGAAACTCTAACTCTTTCTCCTTCTCTAACTTATGAGCTTCTATCTTCTGAGACTCTATCTCTAACTCTTTCTCTTTCCTTCGAGACTCGACCTCTAACTTAAGCTTCTCAGCTTCTCTCTCTTGAACTCTTTCTTCTCTTTCTCTAGCTTGTTCATCCTTAATAATCTTACGCAAGCTCTCACCTTCATAACCTAACCGTTCACCCATCTCGGCTAATTCCTTTAATGAACTGGCCATGTTTAATTACACTCCAGTAACTATTAATGCACTTCAAATATACTACTTCAAGTGTCTATCACTGCCGATATCTATTACTGTTGCACGATCTCTAAGTTCACTCTCTATCCTCAACTACTTCAAGTGTCTATCACTCAGATATCTAATTATCATTAGATCTATATCTCCTATACTCTAATCCCTGTGTAGGAATACACTATCATCTACTTCAACACTGTAGGAATACACTATCATCTACTTCAACACTGTAGGAATACACTATCATCTACTTCAACACTGTAGGAATACACTGTCATCTACTTCAACACTGTAGGAATACACTGTCATTTACGTCAACACTGTAGGAATACACTATCATCTACTTCAACACTGTAGGAATACACTGTCATTTACGTCAACACTGTAGGAATACACTATCATCTACTTCAACACTGTAGGGATACACTATCATCTACTTCAACACTGTAGGAATACACTGTCATCTACTTCACTGTAGGAATACACTCATCTACTTCAACTGTAGGAATACACTCATCTACTTCAACTGTAGGAATACACTATCATCTACTTCAACTGTAGGAATACACTATAATCTACTTCACTGTAGGAATACACTCATCTACTTCAACTGTAGGAATACACAATCATCTACTTCAACTGTAGGAATACACTGTCATCTACTTCAACTGTAGGAATACACTATCATCTACTTCCACTGCAGGAATACACTGTCATCTACTTCACTGTAGGAATACACTGTCATCTACTTCAACACTGTAGGAATACACAATTATCTACTTCAATTGTAGGAATACACAATCATCTACTTCCACTGTAGGAATACACAATCATCTACTTCAACTGTAGGAATACACTATCATCTACTTCAACTGTAGGAATACACAATCATCTACTTCAACTGTAGGAATACACAATCATCTACTTCCACTGTAGGAATACACAATCATCTACTTCCACTGTAGGAATACACAATCATCTACTTCAACTGTAGGAATACACTATCATCTACTTCAACACTGTAGGAATACACAATTATCTACTTCAATTGTAGGAATACACTGTCATCTACTTCAACTGTAGGAATACACTATCATCTACTTCACTGTAGGAATACTACTAATGTACCACAGCATCTCACATATCCGGTAACTATATGCTAAGGTATGTTACCCAGCTATCTTATAGCCCAACCACAATATAGTCAATTGCCCACTAGTATCTCAAGTATACAATAACCCCATATGTATTGTTTAAAAGTATCCCTTATCATCCAACAACTTTAAGGGAGATCACTGTAAGGGAGATCAAATGAAGGGAGAGTTGTACCCTCAGTCCGTGCGTTACCACAGAAACACCCTGGTGTGGCTATAGTTCATCATCGGATACACCTTAAGTGAAATGCAAACTCACTCAGGTTCTTTACGGTCTTGACCTGGTCCCCACACAACAGCACAGACAGTTCTCCCGGGATACCACTCCTGAGTGTCTAGAAGAACAGCAAAAATACAAACAATGAAACATACAATCTCAGTAATACTAACCACTAAATTATTCAACCAATGCATACACTCACCCTAGACATCGTGACCTATCGAGAAGCTAATCCCACTTCTGACACCATTGTCACAGAATGACACGAGGGCCAGCTTATCTCAGGGTCACGGATACCAGGATCAAGTGTATGCATAAAGACTAAGTAGATTTACAATTTTTAATACACATCAAACAACACTTGCAACACAGACAATGGATGGTAAGAGACGTATGTTTGTCCGTAGTTTGGCTCTTCACAGATGATTGCTTCACTTCCGGTATAGAGCCCGGTCTTCGGCTGGCAATGCCGTTAATTTATGTCACAGTTCCGAGATTTAACTATCTCTGCCGTTCCACACTCGGCTTTAACTTTAGGCTATAATACACCTTTTTAAACATTGGCACGTATGGCCATCACAGTGCTATAATGCACACATTAAAAGCTTGGCAAGTATTGCCGTCACAGTGCTATAATGCACACTTTAAAGATTTACAATACACAATATCACTAACTCCCTGCGTCCTAAGGACCCTGTCCACTGACGGCGGACTCGATGCTGTACAGCTACCGCTAACCGCTGACACTCTCCAGTATATGGACGTCACCAGCTCACGCCGGCAAACTATCCCAGTCGGCTCGTGCCCCAGCTTGTTGTGTTGATCGTTCCGACCAGGATCTACGCCCCTGAGCTACACCTCTCACGGCTCCTGGTTCAGGCATGAAGCGACTACAACAATAACAAATATAAAACCCTTGTGCTACGTCAATCTACTCGGCTCTTCTTACCACCTTATATTATAGCATTGTGGTACAACAACAAGACAATAGTTACCATAATGCTTAGACATAGATACACACACGTCTATGTAGAATCAATACACATGGTGACCTTCACGGTCTAAATATACAACGACTCCGGACCCATCATGACCTCATATGGTATATCTATATATATATATACACAAACTTAGAACCACTCGATAACCTATTACTCCGCTCCTGCAATTTGAGCGTACATGACAGCCCTTTCAATAACAGCTGATCACCACTCTGCCCCAGCTATATATTCAACACTGGATTCAACAGTAGTTATTAGTTAATTATTATGTATGTAATGAACAGTAGATATCCATCGTCGTAAATCACTAGAACCACATTTAATAACGATTTACTACAACATGTTTCTGGTAACGTCTCGGACAGTTGCTTTAGACGACGTTCAGATAAAATAACCTAATGACAACTACGAACAATATAATATATTTTTACATACCCAAATCTGTCGCATGTACAATTCCACAACAGTCAAGTGTGATGTTCCGAAAGCAATGTCAGTGCACTGTACGGGACCGAATTTATATAGAGCCTTCACCTCAGTATACACACGTTTTTTCCATGCATTTTATCAGCCGATATGAAACATACCATATTGACTGCGCGTTCTTATCAGGCCCTGGAGGTTAATTTCACTGATAAAGGGAACAGTGATTTGAAAAGAATAAACCCAAATCTGCTAATACTAGTCGGATTTATATCAAATAAACGGGAATTTCCCTTATAAGTGAGATATAATAATACACCACTGTCCTTTATCTAGTATAGATACATTCGTCCCAATTTATGATAAAATCACTGAATAAATGTTTCAATGGTACGGCAAAATGCTCTGAAATCCATTGATAAAGAGGCCCCAACTACACATTAGTTAAAATGGTCACTTTCATTTTGTTACAATATGATATAGATGTCCCTTGTGCTCTATGGTATGTCTATGATATAGATGTCCCTTGTGCTCTATGGTATGTCTATGATATAGATGTCCATTGTGCTCTATGGTATGTCTATGATATAGATGTCCATTGTGCTCTATGGTATATCTATGATATAGATGTCCCTTGTGCTCTATGATGTGTATATGATATAGATGTCCCTTGTGCTCTATGGTATGTCTATGATATAGATGTCCCTTGTGCTCTATGGTATGTATATGATATAGATGTCCCTTGTGCTCTATGGTATGTCTATGATATAGATGTCCATTGTGCTCTATGGTATGTCTATGATATAGATGTCCCTTGTGCTCTATTATGTGTATATGATATAGATGTCCCTTGTGCTCTATAATGTGTATATGATATAGATGTCCCTTGTGCTCTAAGATGTGTATATGATATAGATGTCCCTTGTGCTCTATTATGTGTATATGATATAGATGTCCCTTGTGCTCTATAATGTGTATATGATATAGATGTCCCTTGTGCTCTATTATGTGTATATGATATAGATGTCCCTTGTGCTCTATTATGTGTATATGATATAGATGTCCCTTGTGCTCTATGATGTGTATATGATTTGTGTTCTATGGTATGTCTATGATATAGATGTCCCTTGTGCTCTATGGTGTGTATATGATATAGATGTCCCTTGTGCTCTATGGTGTGTATATGATATAGATGTCCCTTGTGCTCTATGGTGTGTATATGATATAGATGTCCCTTGTGCTCTATGGTATGTCTATGATATATATGTCCCTTGTGCTCTATGGTATGTATATGATATAGATGTCCCTTGTGCTCTATGGTGTGTATATGACATAGATGTCCCTTGTGCTCTATGATGTGTATATGATATAGATGTCCCTTGTGATATATGGTGTGTCTATGATATAGATGTCCCTTGTGCTCTATGGTATGTCTATGATATAGATGTCCATTGTGCTCTATGGTATGTATATGATATAGATGTCCCCTGTGCTCTATGATGTGTATATGATATAGATATCCCTTGTGCTCTATGGTATGTCTATGATATAGATGTCCCTTGTACTATATGGTATGTCTATGATATAGATGTCCCTTGTGCTCTATGATGTGTATATGATATAGATGTCCATTGTGCTCTATGGTATGTCTATGATATAGATGTCCCTTGTGCTCTATGGTATGTCTATGATAGATATCCACTGTACTCTATGGTGTGTCTATGATATATATGTCCCTTGTGCTCTATGGTATGTCTATGGTAGATATCCATTGTGATATATGGTGTGTCTATGATAGATGTCCCTTGTGCTCTATTGTGTGTCTATGATAGATATTCATTGTGCTCTATGGTATGTCTATGATAGATATCCCTTGTGCTCTATGGTATGTCTATGATAGATATTCCTTGTGCTCTATGGTATGTCTATGATAGATGTCCCTTGTGCTCTATTGTGTGTCTATGATAGATATTCATTGTGATATATGGTATGTCTATGATAGATATCCCTTGTGCTGTATGGTATGTCTATGATAGATATCCCTTGTGCTCTATGGTATGTCTATGATAGATATCCCTTGTGCTCTATGGTATGTCTATGATAGATATCCCTTGTGCTCTATGGTATGTCTATGATAGATATCCCTTGTGCTCTATGGTATGTCTATGATAGATATCCCTTGTGCTCTATGGTATGTCTATGATAGATATCCCTTGTGCTCTATGGTATGTCTATGATAGATATCCCTTGTGCTCTATGGTATGTCTATGATAGATATCCCTTGTGCTCTATGGTATGTCTATGATAGATATCCCTTGTGCTCTATTGTATGTCTATGATAGATATCCCTTGTGCTCTATGGTATGTCTATGATAGATATCCAGTGTGCTCTATGGTATGTCTATGATAGATATCCCTTGTGATATATGGTATGTCTATGATAGATATCCAGTGTGCTCTATGGTGTGTCTATGATAGATATCCCTTGTGATATATGGTGTGTCTATGATATAGATGAGATCTTATTATTTACAGTTAGAGAATATGTGGTAGAGACATTGACTGGGGATGGTTTTGGCTCAGGGACGGATGCGGTGGTATACATGAATTTGATTGGTTCAATCGGGGACACTGGCAAGCGTTACCTGGTACACAACCTGGAGAAATCTGAAAACAAGTTTGAATCTGGATCGGTAAATTTATTTACAATTCCAAATCTGCTGCATGTACCGTTAATGGTCCAAATATGTACTATTTTCCAGCATGTTTTAAAGTAGACTTTGCACTCCCACCAACTGTAATGTTATTAAATTCTGAATAGTTTGTTTAGATGATTGATTATTGAGACACGTTAGAAGAGCGGAGGTTCGTAGAAATCATGTTCCTGAGAAACCTAGCGTTGTTTCCCATGGATGTGCATGTGTTCCTGTCCAGGTAGTTTCCCATGGATGTGCATGTGTTCCTGTCCAGGTAGTTTCCCATGGATGTGCATGTGTTCCTGTCCAGGTAGTTTCCCATGGATGTGCATGTGTTCCTGTCCAGGTAGTTTCCCATGGATGTACATGTGTTCCTGTACAGGTTGTTTCCCATGGATGTACATGTGTTCCTGTCCAGGTAGTTTCCCATGGATGTGCATGTGTTCCTGTCCAAGTAGTTTCCCATGGATGTGCATGTATTCCTGTCCAGGTAGTTTCCCATGGATGTGCATGTGTTCCTGTCCAGGTAGTTTCCCATGGATGTACATGTGTTCCTGTCCAGGTAGTTTCCCATGGATGTGCATGTATTCCTGTCCAAGTAGTTTCCCATGGATGTGCATGTATTCCTGTCCAGGTAGTTTCCCATGGATGTGCATGTGTTCCTGTCCAGGTAGTTTCCCATGGATGTGCATGTATTCCTGTCCAGGTAGTTTCCCATGGATGTACATGTGTTCCTGACTGGGTAGTTTCCCATGGATGTGCATGTGTTCCTGTCCAGGTAGTTTCCCATGGATGTACATGTGTTCCTGTCTGGGTAGTTTCACATGGATGTGCATGTGTTCCTGTCCAGGTAGTTTCACATGGATGTACATGTGTTCCTGTCTGGGTAGTTTCACATGGATGTGCATGTGTTCCTGTCTGGGTAGTTTCCCATGGATGTGCATGTGTTCCTGTCTGGGTAGTTTCACATGGATGTGCATGTGTTCCTGTCCAGGTAGTTTCACATGGATGTACATGTGTTCCTGTCTGGGTAGTTTCACATGGATGTGCATGTGTTCCTGTCCTGGTAGTTTTCTTCCCATATTTCCAATCCACAAGCGACATGACCTAAGATGAGACTAGCAAAAGTAGTCTGGCAATATTTGAAGGTACAGAGGTGCAGCATATTGTTTAGTTCTGGCAATGTTTGAAGGTACAGAGGTGCAGCATATTGTTTAGTTCTAGCAATGTTTGAAGGTACAGAGGTGCAGCATATTGTTTAATTCTAGCAATGTTTGAAGGTACAGAGGTGCAGCATATTGTTTAGTTCTAGCAATGTTTGAAGGTACAGAGGTGCAGCATATTGTTTAGTTCTAGCAATGTTTGAAGGTACAGAGGTGCAGCATATTGTTTAGTTCTAGCAATGTTTGAAGGTACAGAGGTGCAGCATATTGTTTAGTTCTAGCAATTTTGAAGGTACAGAGGTGCAGCATATTGTTTAGTTCTAGCAATTTTTGATGGTACAGAGGTGCAGCATATTGTTTAGTTCTAGCAATGTTTGAAGCTACAGAGGTGCAGCATATTGTTTAGTTCTAGCAATTTTTGAAGGTACAGAGGTGCAGCATATTGTTTAGTTCTAGCAATGTTTGAAGGTACAGAGGTGCAGCATATTGTTTAGTTCTAGCAATGTTTGAAGGTACAGAGGTGCAGCATATTGTTTAGTTCTAGCAATGTTTGAAGGTACAGAGGTGCAGCATATTGTTTAGTTCTAGCAATGTTTGAAGGTACAGAGGTGCAGCATATTGTTTAATTCTAGCAATGTTTGAAGGTACAGAGGTGCAGCATATTGTTTAATTCTAGCAATGTTTGAAGGTACAGAGGTGCAGCATATTGTTTAGTTCTAGCAATGTTTGGAGGTGCAGCATATTGTTTAGTTCTAGCAATGTTTGAAGGTACAGAGGTGCAGCATATTGTTTAGTTCTAGCAATGTTTGAAGGTACAGAGGTGCAGCATATTGTTTAGTTCTAGCAATGTTTGAAGGTACAGAGGTGCAGCATATTGTTTAGTTCTAGCAATGTTTGAAGGTACAGAGGTGCAGCATATTGTTTAATTCTAGCAATGTTTGAAGGTACAGAGGTGCAGCATATTGTTTAGTTCTAGCAATGTTTGAAGGTACAGAGGTGCAGCATATTGTTTAGTTCTAGCAATGTTTGAAGCTACAGAGGTGCAGCATATTGTTTAGTTCTAGCAATGTTTGAAGGTACAGAGGTGCAGCATATTGTTTAGTTCTAGCAATGTTTGAAGGTACAGAGGTGCAGCATATTGTTTAGTTCTGGCAATGTTTGAAGGTACAGAGGTGCAGCATATTGTTTAGTTCTAGCAATGTTTGAAGGTACAGAGGTGCAGCATATTGTTTAGTTCTAGCAATGTTTGAAGGTACAGAGGTGCAGCATATTGTTTAGTTCTAGCAATGTTTGAAGGTACAGAGGTGCAGCATATTGTTTAGTTCTAGCAATGTTTGAAGGTACAGAGGTGCAGCATATTGTTTAGTTCTAGCAATGTTTGAAGGTACAGAGGTGCAGCATATTGTTTAGTTCTAGCAATGTTTGAAGGTACAGAGGTGCAGCATATTGTTTAGTTCTAGCAATGTTTGAAGGTACAGAGGTGCAGCATATTGTTTAGTTCTAGCAATGTTTGAAGGTACAGAGGTGCAGCATATTGTTTAGTTCTAGCAATGTTTGAAGGTACAGAGGTGCAGCATATTGTTTAGTTCTAGCAATGTTTGAAGGTACAGAGGTGCAGCATATTGTTTAGTTCTAGCAATGTTTGAAGGTACAGAGGTGCAGCATATTGTTTAGTTCTAGCAATGTTTGAAGGTACAGAGGTGCAGCATATTGTTTAATTCTAGCAATGTTTGAAGGTACAGAGGTGCAGCATATTGTTTAGTTCTAGCAATGTTTGGAGGTGCAGCATATTGTTTAGTTCTAGCAATGTTTGAAGCTACAGAGGTGCAGCATATTGTTTAGTTCTAGCAATGTTTGAAGGTACAGAGGTGCAGCATATTGTTTAGTTCTAGCAATGTTTGAAGGTACAGAGGTGCAGCATATTGTTTAGTTCTAGCAATGTTTGGAGGTGCAGCATATTGTTTAGTTCTAGCAATGTTTGAAGGTACAGAGGTGCAGCATATTGTTTAGTTCTAGCAATGTTTGAAGGTACAGAGGTGCAGCATATTGTTTAGTTCTAGCAATGTTTGAAGGTACAGAGGTGCAGCATATTGTTTAGTTCTAGCAATGTTTGAAGGTACAGAGGTGCAGCATATTGTTTAGTTCTAGCAATGTTTGAAGGTACAGCATATTGTTTAGTTCTAGCAATGTTTGAAGGTACAGAGGTGCAGCATATTGTTTAGTTCTAGCAATGTTTGAAGGTACAGAGGTGCAGCATATTGTTTAGTTCTAGCAATGTTTGAAGGTACAGAGGTGCAGCATATTGTTTAGTTCTAGCAATGTTTGAAGGTACAGAGGTGCAGCATATTGTTTAGTTCTAGCAATGTTTGAAGGTACAGAGGTGCAGCATATTGTTTAGTTCTAGCAATGTTTGAAGGTACAGAGGTGCAGCATATTGTTTAGTTCTAGCAATGTTTGAAGGTACAGAGGTGCAGCATATTGTTTAGTTCTAGCAATGTTTGAAGGTACAGAGGTGCAGCATATTGTTTAGTTCTAGCAATGTTTGAAGGTACAGAGGTGCAGCATATTGTTTAGTTCTAGCAATGTTTGAAGGTACAGAGGTGCAGCATATTGTTTAGTTCTAGCAATGTTTGAAGGTACAGAGGTGCAGCATATTGTTTAGTTCTAGCAATGTTTGAAGGTACAGAGGTGCAGCATATTGTTTAGTTCTAGCAATGTTTGAAGGTACAGAGGTGCAGCATATTGTTTAGTTCTAGCAATGTTTGAAGGTACAGAGGTGCAGCATATTGTTTAGTTCTAGCAATGTTTGAAGGTACAGAGGTGCAGCATATTGTTTAGTTCTAGCAATGTTTGAAGGTACAGAGGTGCAGCATATTGTTTAGTTCTAGCAATGTTTGAAGGTACAGAGGTGCAGCATATTGTTTAGTTCTAGCAATGTTTGAAGGTACAGAGGTGCAGCATATTGTTTAGTTCTAGCAATGTTTGGAGGTGCAGCATATTGTTTAGTTCTAGCAATGTTTGAAGGTACAGAGGTGCAGCATATTGTTTAGTTCTAGCAATGTTTGAAGGTACAGAGGTGCAGCATATTGTTTAGTTCTAGCAATGTTTGAAGGTACAGAGGTGCAGCATATTGTTTAGTTCTAGCAATGTTTGAAGGTACAGAGGTGCAGCATATTGTTTAGTTCTAGCAATGTTTGAAGGTACAGAGGTGCAGCATATTGTTTAGTTCTAGCAATGTTTGAAGGTACAGAGGTGCAGCATATTGTTTAGTTCTAGCAATGTTTGAAGGTACAGAGGTGCAGCATATTGTTTAGTTCTAGCAATGTTTGAAGGTACAGAGGTGCAGCATATTGTTTAGTTCTAGCAATGTTTGAAGGTACAGAGGTGCAGCATATTGTTTAGTTCTAGCAATGTTTGAAGGTACAGAGGTGCAGCATATTGTTTAGTTCTAGCAATGTTTGAAGGTACAGAGGTGCAGCATATTGTTTAGTTCTAGCAATGTTTGAAGGTACAGAGGTGCAGCATATTGTTTAGTTCTAGCAATGTTTGAAGGTACAGAGGTGCAGCATATTGTTTAGTTCTAGCAATGTTTGAAGGTACAGAGGTGCAGCATATTGTTTAGTTCTAGCAATGTTTGAAGGTACAGAGGTGCAGCATATTGTTTAGTTCTAGCAATGTTTGAAGGTACAGAGGTGCAGCATATTGTTTAGTTCTAGCAATGTTTGAAGGTACAGAGGTGCAGCATATTGTTTAGTTCTAGCAATGTTTGAAGGTACAGAGGTGCAGCATATTGTTTAGTTCTAGCAATGTTTGAAGGTACAGAGGTGCAGCATATTGTTTAGTTCTAGCAATGTTTGAAGGTACAGAGGTGCAGCATATTGTTTAGTTCTAGCAATGTTTGGAGGTGCAGCATATTGTTTAGTTCTAGCAATGTTTGAAGGTACAGAGGTGCAGCATATTGTTTAGTTCTAGCAATGTTTGAAGGTACAGAGGTGCAGCATATTGTTTAGTTCTGGCAATGTTTGAAGGTACAGAGGTGCAGCATATTGTTTAGTTCTAGCAATGTTTGAAGGTACAGAGGTGCAGCATATTGTTTAGTTCTGGCAATGTTTGAAGGTACAGAGGTGCAGCATATTGTTTAGTTCTAGCAATGTTTGAAGGTACAGAGGTGCAGCATATTGTTTAGTTCTTAGAACTTTAATTTTACGATTGCGAAACAAACTTTAACAACTTATATTAATCACTCTCGTTAGCATAGACGAAACTGTATATTTCATCATTTGTGTTTAGTTTAAACTTTATTTATTTTACACTATTGCGAAGCAAGTTTTAACAACTTATATTAATCGCTCTGGTTGACACGGATGAATACGTAAATGTGATCATTCGTGTGGGAGGAACCAGAGTACCCGGAGAAAACCCACCTGTCCGATCTGGCGACCACCATACCATCTCACATACTTCCCAGTCCGAGGATCAAACCCGAGTTGCATTGGTGAGAAGCGAGTGCGCTTAAACCACTGCGCTAATCAGACAGCCGATATCATTTGTGTGAAAGGAAACCAGACTACCCGGAGAAAAGCCACCTGTCCTATCTTGAAACCAACTCGGTCTTATGATTGAACATGGGTTGCATTGGGTTAAAAAACAAGCGTGCAATTCACTGTGCTAATAGGACAGCCACGTGAGATAGATATAGGGTAATATTGTATTACAATTATTTTTGTGTCAAAATGAACAGACTGAACATAAAAAGTTAATATATGATTTCTTCAGACAGACGCATTTTTGGTACAGGCAGTAGATCTTGGTCGTCTGATGCAGGTTCAGATAGGTCACAATGGACAGGGCCCAGGATCCGGCTGGTTCCTGAAAACTGTCACTGTCAAAGAATCATTGGATGCAAAAGAGTCATATGTCTTCAAATGTGAACAGTAAGTTATATAGTGCGCAGCTGCAATATTTGTGTACTTTGGGAAATGCTTTATTTTATCAGTTTAGAATTCCCAGATTTTGCTGGTAATGCTGTTTCTCAAAGATGTTACCCGGATACTATTTGTCAATTTTAATGAAACTTGGTTTGGTTCCTCAGGAAAATTATTAAGTAAAAAAAAGCTCATTTCATTCTGCTTGGAAATCCAAGAATGGCTGCCATGGAAGCCACCTTGGAATTCTATTTCCGACATCTTCTCCAGAACTGTAAGGTCAATTTTAATGAAGATTGGTTATGAGCAATGGGCATATCGTAGATAAAAATGTAATATTCCGTGTCAGCCATCATAATTTTATTCAAGTTCAAATGCAACATGCCAGTCCTATTAAGCATGTTCTGTTGTCAGTATTACCCCATCAACCCAAATAAAGCAAAGCACAATGCCCGCAGGATCGACTCCCTACTTTAAAATATTATTCTAGGGAGCAACTCAGGGCCATCATAGTCCTCTTTTTAATATACTATAGGAACTAGTTATTGTGACTATTTGTAATGCATTTTTCAGATGGTTACACAGTGAAAAGGTTGATGGTCTAACAGATCGGTTATTAACTCTAGACTATGTAGATAAAGACATTGCACACATGAAAGAGGTAGATAAAAGTCTGGGAAATACCATAGAGAATGACCAGGATGATGACACTCAGCAAGATGAAAAGGAACGGCAGGATACACTGTATGTTCCACTGGACAATGAAAGGAATGAAGATGAAACTAAGAGTCTCGAAAGTATCGAACCGATGACAGATATTATTGATGACAATAGAAGAAGAGTCAATGTGGTAGTTGAAGCTGGTGGTGGAGAGATGAAAGCTGATAGTAATGATGCTAGTGATAAAGAAGCCAAATACCCGTATGACACTATTGTTGGAGAAGCCAATGAAGCAAAGATGAAGCAGGATGGATTGGATGATGATAATGAAGTGCCAAAGACTGAAGAAAAAAGAGATCCTCTGCAAGAGAATGGGAATAAATCACCTATATCAGACTGTGAGAGAATCAGTAGTACATGAACCTGACAGTCATCAAGCACATGTTGAACCTGCAGAAACTGAAAGAGTCTGATAAACTGGATGGCTCAGTATCATGAAAAGGAAATAAAGTTTGAAAAAGAAATAATATATTTATGTATTAAGTGAACTGGTGAAAGTTATTGTTGAATTATATTAAGATTAGACATTACCAAAGATGTACAGTGTACTTAATGTTTACAAAAAAAGAAAATGTTTTAGATATAGCATGTCTGTAAGTAATCAGTTTATCTTACATTGTTTGTTACAAAAGTGACAAGCTGTTATCATGACTTGATCATTGTTATTTTCTGCATTATTTTCATCTGTGTAATTGGGTTGTAAGTGCTGCATTTAGGTCCAAATTTCTCGGAAAGTTGACAAAGTATTGGTACCATGAATCAATTTCGCATCTAACATATGTCTACCAGTACTCAATTTTGGCTTAAAATATTGTGTATATCTTGGTATATGCGTCATAGTTTCGGGTTTTTATATACATTTATATATGTACCATGCTAATGGGAAGCCCATATATTCACACTGCTGATGGTAGGTTACCACATATAAGTTGGTGTTGTTACATGCTAGGTCCTCTGATGGTCCCGTTTTCCCTTGCTATTTTTAGGTCTCTCATTTAGCTTTCCACATTTGAGCTTTGCACAGTTATGTCTTAGCTAGACGCATGCCATAACTTGATCATGAATTTAGCCATTTAGCCTTTTTAACTTTTGGTTTGTCCCTTTGTTAAGAACCATTTCAAGCTTGGACACTTATTTATTTTCATTTAACAGACACATGTGCTGTTATTATGCTACAATGGAAGCCGTGATAGCGCAGTTCGCTTCAGGTGTGTAAGGCTTGGAGTTCGAGCCCCGCTGGAGCCATTACGATTATGCCCTTAGATAAGTCATTTAAAGTTCACGTTGCCGCTTCTCTCTCCATCGTGGCAATGAATTCCATCAGGTATGAGGTCTCGAGATTATTATAAGTTGTAAGAACTTGTTTTGCAATCGATCTAATCTAAATTTGTATAAACTATACTACAATAGTTTTATTACTTCCTTAGTGGAGCATGCTATATGAGTGGAATGTCACATACTATATGAGTGGAATGTCACATGCTATATGAGTGGAGTGTCACATGCTATATGAGTGGAATGTCACATGCTATATGAGTGGAATGTCACATGCTATATGAGTGGAGTGTCACATGCTATATGAATGGAATGTCACATGCTATATGAGTGGAATGTCACATGCTATATGAGTGGAATGTCACATGCTATATGAGTGGAATGTCACATGCTATATGAGTGGAATGTCACATGCTATATGAGTGGAATGTCACATGCTATATGAGTGGAATGTCACATGCTATATGAGTGGAATGTCACATGCTATATGAGTGGAATGTCACATGCTATATGAGTGGAATGTCACATGCTATATGAGTGGAATGTCACATGCTATATGAGTGGAGTGTCACATGCTATATGAGTGGAATGTCACATGCTATATGAGTGGAATGTCACATGCTATATGAGTGGAATGTCACATGCTATATGAGTGGAGTGTCACATGCTATATGAGTGGAATGTCACATGCTATATGAGTGGAATGTCACATGCTATATGAGTGGAATGTCACATGCTATATGAGTGGAGTGTCACATGCTATATGAGTGGAGTGTCACATGCTATATGAGTGGAGTGTCACATGCTATATGAGTGGAGTGTCACAAGCTATATGAGTGGAGTGTCACATGCTATATGAGTGGAATGTCACATGCTATATGAGTGGAGTGTCACATGCTATATAATGTCAGGATATTCTACAGACGATATTTCTAGATGTTGAAATCTTTTTCTATGCTTGCAAATATGGGTTACCTGTAGTATGAAGTCGTTACACACAAATAACCTACATGCTGAATAGGATGCACCGCACACAAATAACATACATGCAGAATAGGATGCACCGCACACAAATAACATACATGCAGAATAGGATGCACCGCACACAAATAACATACATGCTGAATAGGGTGCACCGCACACAAATAACATACATGCTGAATAGGATGCACCGCACACAAATAACCTACATGCTGAATAGGGTGCACTGCACACAAATAACATACATGCTGAATAGGATGCACCGCACACAAATAACATACATGCTGAATAGGGTGCACCGCACACAAATAACATACATGCTGAATAGGATGCACCGCACACAAATAACCTACATGCTGAATAGGGTGCACCGCACACAAATAACATACATGCTGAATAGGATGCACCGCACACAAATAACATACATGCTGAATAGGATGCACCGCACACAAATAACATACATGCATAATAGGATGCACCGTACACAAATAACATACATGCTGAATAGGATGCACCGCACACAAATAACATACATGCTGAATAGGGTGCACCGCACACAAATAACATACATGCTGAATAGGATGCACCGCACACAAATAACATACATGCTGAATAGGATGCACTGCACACAAATAACATACATGCTGAATAGGATGCACCGCACACAAATAACATACATGCTGAATAGGATGCACCGCACACAAATAACATACATGCTGAATAGGATGCACCGCACACAAATAACCTACATGCAGAATAGGGTGCACCGCACACAAATAACATACATGCTGAATAGGATGCACCGCACACAAATAACATACATGCAGAATAGGATGCACCGCACACAAATAACATACATGCTGAATAGGATGCACCGCACACAAATAACCTACATGCAGAATAGGGTGCACCGCACACAAATAACCTACATGCAGAATAGGATGCACCTCACACAAATAACATACATGCTGAATAGGGTGCACCGCACACAAATAACCTACATGCTGAATAGGATGCACCGCACACAAATAACATACATGCTGAATAGGGTGCACCGCACACAAATAACCTACATGCTAAATAGGATGCACCGCACACAAATAACATACATGCTGAATAGGATGCACCGCACACAAATAACATACATGCAGAATATGATGCACCGCACACAAATAACATACATGCTGAATAGGATGCACCGCACACAAATAACCTACATGCAGAATAGGATGCACCGCACACAAATAACATACATGCAGAATAGGATGCACCGAACACAAATAACATACATGCTGAATAGGATGCACCGCACACAAATAACATACATGCTGAATAGGATGCACCGCACACAAATAACCTACATGCTGAATAGGATGCACCGCACACAAATATCATACATGCTGAATAGGATGCACCGCACACAAATAACATACATGCTGAATAGGATGCACCGCACACAAATAACCTACATGCTGAATAGGATGCACCGCACACAAATAACATACATGCAGAATAGGATGCACCGCACACAAATAAATACATGCTGAATAGGATGCACCGCACACAAATAACATACATGCAGAATAGGAGGCACCGCACACAAATAACATACATGCTGAATAGGATGCACCGCACACAAATAACATACATGCAGAATAGGAGGCACCGCACACAAATAACATACATGCAGAATAGGATGCACCGTACACAAATAACATACTTGCAGAATAGGATGCACCGCACACAAATAACATACATGCTGAATAGGATGCACCGCACACAAATAACATACATGCTGAATATGATGCACCGCACACAAACAACATACATGCTGAATAGGATGCACCTCACACAAATAACATACATGCAGAATAGGATGCACCGCACACAAATAACATACATGCTGAATAGGATGCACCGCACACAAATAACATACATGCTGAATAGGATGCACCGCACACAAATAACATACATGCTGAATAGGATGCACCGCACACAAATAACATACATGCAGAATAGGAGGCACCGCACACAAATAACCTACATGCTGAATAGGATGCACCGCACACAAATAACATACATGCTGAATAGGATGCACCGCACACAAATAACATACATGCTGAATAGGATGCACCGCACACAAATAACATACATGCTGAATAGGATGCATCGCACACAAATAACATACATGCAGAATAGGATGCACTGCACACAAATAACATACATGCTGAATAGGGTGCACCGCACACAAATAACATACATGCTGAATAGGATGCACCGCACACAAATAACCTACATGCTGAATAGGGTGCACTGCACACAAATAACATACATGCTGAATACGATGCACCGCACACAAATAACATACATGCAGAATAGGATGCACCGCACACAAATAACATACATGCTGAATAGGATGCACCACACACAAATAACATACATGCAGAATAGGAGGCACCGCACACAAATAACATACATGCAGAATAGGATGCACTGCACACAAATAACATACATGCAGAATAGGAGGCACCGCACACAAATAACATACATGCAGAATAGGATGCACCGCACACAAATAACATACATGCTGAATAGGATGCACCGCACACAAATAACATACATGCTGAATAGGATGCACTGCACACAAATAACATACATGCAGCATAGGATGCACCGCACACAAATAACATACATGCAGAATAGGATGCACCGCACACAAATAACATGCATGCATAATAGGATGCACCGTACACAACTAACATACTTGCAGAATAGGATGCACCACACACAAATAACATACATGCTGAATAGGATGCACCGCACACAAACAACATACATGTTGAATAGGATGCACTGCACACAAATAACATACATGTTGAATAGGATGCACTGCACACAAATAACAAACATGCTGAATAGGATGCACCTCACACAAATAACATACATGCAGAATAGGATTCACCGCACACAAATAACATACATGCTGAATAGGATGCACTGCACACAAATAACATACATGCTGAATAGGATGCACTGCACACAAATAACATACATGCTGAATAGGATGCACTGCACACAAATAACATACATGCTGAATAGGATGCACTGCACACAAATAACATACATGCTGAATAGGATGCACCGCACACAAATAACCTACATGCAGAATAGGTGCACCGCACACAAATAACATACATGCTGAATAGGGTGCACCGCACACAAATAACATACATGCAGAATAGGAGGCACCGCACACAAATAACATACATGCTGAATAGGATGCACCTCACACAAATAACCTACATGCAGAATAGGGTGCACCGCACACAAATAACCTACATGCAGAATAGGATGCACCTCACACAAATAACATACATGCTGAATAGGGTGCACCGCACACAAATACCTACATGCTGAATAGGATGCACCGCACACAAATAACATACATGCTGAATAGGGTGCACCGCACACAAATAACCTACATGCTGAATAGGATGCACCACACACAAATAACATACATGCTGAATAGGATGCACCGCACACAAATAACATACATGCAGAATAGGATGCACCGCACACAAATAACATACATGCTGAATAGGATGCACCGCACACAAATAACCTACATGCAGAATAGGATGCACCGCACACAAATAACATACATGCAGAATAGGATGCACCGAACACAAATAACATACATGCTGAATAGGATGCACCGCACACAAATAACATACATGCTGAATAGGATGCACCGCACACAAATAACATACATGCTGAATAGGATGCACCGCACACAAATAACATACATGCTGAATAGGATGCACTGCACACAAATAACATACATGCAGCATAGGATGCACCGCACACAAATAACATACATGCAGAATAGGATGCACCGCACACAAATAACATGCATGCATAATAGGATGCACCGTACACAACTAACATACTTGCAGAATAGGATGCACCACACACAAATAACATACATGCTGAATAGGATGCACCGCACACAAACAACATACATGTTGAATAGGATGCACTGCACACAAATAACATACATGTTGAATAGGATGCACTGCACACAAATAACAAACATGCTGAATAGGATGCACCTCACACAAATAACATACATGCAGAATAGGATTCACCGCACACAAATAACATACATGCTGAATAGGATGCACTGCACACAAATAACATACATGCTGAATAGGGTGCACCGCACACAAATAACATACATGCTGAATAGGATGCACCGCACACAAATAACCTACATGCTGAATAGGGTGCACCACACACAAATAACATACATGCTGAATAGGGTGCACCGCACACAAATAACATACATGCTGAATAGGATGCACCGCACACAAATAACCTACATGCTGAATAGGGTGCACCGCACACAAATAACATACATGCTGAATAGGATGCACCGCACACAAATAACCTACATGCTGAATAGGGTGCACCGCACACAAATAACCTACATGCTGAATAGGGTGCACCGCACACAAATAACATACATGCTGAATAGGATGCACCGCACACAAATAACATACATGCAGAATAGGATGCACCTCACACAAATAACATACATGCAGAATAGGATGCACCGCACACAAATAACATACATGCAGAATAGGATGCACCGCACACAAATAACATACATGCAGAATAGGGTGCACCGCACACAAATAACATACATGCAGAATAGGATGCACCACACACAAATAACATACATGCAGAATAGGATGCACCACACACAAATAACATACATGCATAATAGGATGCACCGTACACAAATAACATACATGCTGAATAGGATGCACCGCACACAAATAACATACATGCTGAATAGGGTGCACCGCACACAAATAACATACATGCTGAATAGGATGCACCGCACACAAATAACATACATGCTGAATAGGATGCACTGCACACAAATAACATACATGCTGAATAGGATGCACTGCACACAAATAACATACATGCTGAATAGGATGCACCGCACACAAATAACATACATGCTGAATAGGGTGCACTGCACACAAATAACATACATGCTGAATAGGATGCACTGCACACAAATAACATACATGCTGAATAGGATGCACTGCACACAAATAACATACATGCAGAATAGGATGCACCGCACACAAATAACATACATGCTGAATAGGATGCACCGCACACAAATAACCTACATGCAGAATAGGGTGCACTGCACACAAATAACCTACATGCAGAATAGGGTGCACCGCACACAAATAACCTACATGCAGAATAGGGTGCACCACACACAAATAACCTACATGCAGAATAGGATGCACTGCACACAAATAACCTACATGCTGAATAGGATGCACCGACGAGCATATTTTCTATGCATTTGTATATTTATATGACGCTTGCCATTATTTTTAAATAACATGTTTTTAATTGTGTTGTCATTTTACTGAATTGAATATATCCATTATTTTGTGCACTAACAATGTGTTATGTACGCTGTCTGTGATAGTCCATCCGTCCGTCCGTCCGGGTGTTTCATTATGCTATTATTATTATACATGTATATATATTTTTATAAACACTAATGTGTGTTTCTCTAAACAAAATTTGAAAAAATATATATATAAAAATTAAATTGCAACAGAATATACTAACATATTAAACAATTATGGTAAAATATAAAGAGTAGTTATAAACTGGAACACTTGATATGGAAAGAAAGAAGTAAAATATACTAAATATAGACTGGAACAGTGAACAGTAGAAGTATTTGAATTTTAATTCTACCAGTAGTCTATCATTCTGTGCTAAAGTAGCAATGTCCCTAGGTTATGTTGCTGCTAAAGTAGCAATGTCCCAGGTTATGTTGCTGCTAAAGTAGCAATGTCCCAGGTTATGTTGCTGCTAAAGTAGCAATGTCCCAGGTTATGTTGCTGCTAAAGTAGCAATGTCCCAGGTTATGTTGCTGCTAAAGTAGCAATGTCCCAGGTTATGTTGCTGCTAAAGTAGCAATGTCCCAGGTTATGTTGCTGCTAAAGTAGCAATGTCCCTAGGTTATGTTGCTGCTAAAGTAGCAATGTCCCAGGTTATGTTGCTGCTAAAATAGCAATGTCCCCAGGTTATGTTGCTGCTAAAATAGCAATGTCCCTAGGTTATGTTGCTGCTAAAATAGCAATGTCCCCAGGTTATGTTGCTGCTAAAATATCAATGTCCCCAGGTTATGTTGCTGCTAAAGTAGCAATTCCCAGGTTATGTTGCTGCTAAAATAGCAATTTCCCCAGGTTATGTTGCTGCTAAAATATCAATGTCCCCAGGTTATGTTGCTGCTAAAATAGCAATGTCCCCAGGTTATGTTGCTGCTAAAATAGCAATGTCCCCAGGTTATGTTGCTGCTAAAATAGCAATGTCCCTAGGTTATGTTGCTGCTAAAATAGCAATGTCCCCAGGTTATGTTGCTGCTAAAATAGCAATGTCCCAGGTTATGTTGCTGCTAAAATAGCAATGTCCCAGGTTATGTTGCTGCTAAAGTAGCAATGTCCCAGGTTATGTTGCTGCTAAAATAGCAATGTCCCAGGTTATGTTGCTGCTAAAGTAGCAATGTCCCAGGTTATGTTGCTGCTAAAATAGCAATGTCCCAGGTTATGTTGCTGCTAAAGTAGCAATGTCCCAGGTTATGTTGCTGCTAAAGTAGCAATGTCCCAGGTTATGTTGCTGCTAAAGTAGCAATGTCCCAAGGTTATGTTGCTGCTAAAGTAGCAATGTCCCAGGTTATGTTGCTGCTAAAGTAGCAATGTCCCAGGTTATGTTGCTGCTAAAGTAGCAATGTCCCTAGGTTATGTTGCTGCTAAAGTAGCAATGTCCCAGGTTATGTTGCTGCTAAAATAGCAATGTCCCCAGGTTATGTTGCTGCTAAAGTAGCAATGTCCCAGGTTATGTTGCTGCTAAAATAGCAATGTCCCTAGGTTATGTTGCTGCTAAAATAGCAATGTCCCCAGGTTATGTTGCTGCTAAAATAGCAATGTCCCTAGGTTATGTTGCTGCTAAAATAGCAATGTCCCCAGGTTATGTTGCTGCTAAAATATCAATGTCCCCAGGTTATGTTGCTGCTAAAGTAGCAATTCCCAGGTTATGTTGCTGCTAAAATAGCAATTTCCCAGGTTATGTTGCTGCTAAAGTAGCAATGTCCCAGGTTATGTTGCTGCTAAAATATCAATGTCCCCAGGTTATGTTGCTGCTAAAGTAGCAATGTCCCAGGTTATGTTGCTGCTAAAATAGCAATGTCCCAAGGTTATGTTGCTGCTAAAGTAGCAATGTCCCAGGTTATGTTGCTGCTAAAATAGCAATGTCCCCAGGTTATGTTGCTGCTAAAATAGCAATGTCCCAGGTTATGTTGCTGCTAAAATAGCAATGTCCCAGGTTATGTTGCTGCTAAAATAGCAATGTCCCCAGGTTATGTTGCTGCTAAAATAGCAATGTCCCTAGGTATGTTGCTGCTAAAATAGCAATGTCCCTAGGTTATGTTGCTGCTAAAATATCAATGTCCCCAGGTTATGTTGCTGCTAAAGTAGCAATGTCCCAGGTTATGTTGCTGCTAAAATAGCAATGTCCCCAGGTTATGTTGCTGCTAAAGTAGCAATGTCCCAGGTTATGTTGCTGCTAAAATAGCAATGTCCCCAGGTTATGTTGCTGCTAAAGTAGCAATGTCCCAGGTTATGTTGCTGCTAAAGTAGCAATGTCCCAGGTTATGTTGCTGCTAAAGTAGCAATGTCCCAGGTTATGTTGCTGCTAAAATATCAATGTCCCAGGTTATGTTGCTGCTAAAGTAGCAATGTCCCTAGGTTATGTTGCTGCTAAAGTAGCAATGTCCCAGGTTATGTTGCTGCTAAAGTAGCAATGTCCCAGGTTATGTTGCTGCTAAAATATGAATGTCCCAGGTTATGTTTCTGCTAAAGCAGCAATGTCCCTAGGTTATGTTGCTGCTAAAGTAGCAATGTCCCTAGGTTATGTTGCTGCTAAAGTAGCAATGTCCCAGGTTATGTTGCTGCTAAAGTAGCAATGTCCCAGGTTATGTTGCTGCTAAAGTAGCAATGTCCCAGGTTATGTTGCTGCTAAAATAGCAATGTCCCAGGTTATGTTGCTGCTAAAGTAGCAATGTCCCAGGTTATGTTGCTGCTAAAATAGCAATGTCCCAGGTTATGTTGCTGCTAAAGTAGCAATGTCCCAGGTTATGTTGCTGCTAAAGTAGCAATGTCCCAGGTTATGTTGCTGCTAAAGTAGCAATGTCCCAGGTTATGTTGCTGCTAAAATAGCAATGTCCCCAGGTTATGTTGCTGCTAAAATAGCAATGTCCCCAGGTTATGTTGCTGCTAAAGTAGCAATTCCCAGGTTATGTTGCTGCTAAAATAGCAATTTCCCAGGTTATGTTGCTGCTAAAATATCAATGTCCCCAGGTTATGTTGCTGCTAAAGTAGCAATGTCCCAGGTTATGTTGCTGCTAAAATAGCAATGTCCCTAGGTTATGTTGCTGCTAAAATAGCAATGTCCCCAGGTTATGTTGCTGCTAAAATAGCAATGTCCCAGGTTATGTTGCTGCTAAAATAGCAATGTCCCCAGGTTATGTTGCTGCTAAAGTAGCAATGTCCCAGGTTATGTTGCTGCTAAAATAGCAATGTCCCCAGGTTATGTTGCTGCTAAAATAGCAATGTCCCTAGGTTATGTTGCTGCTAAAATAGCAATGTCCCCAGGTTATGTTGCTGCTAAAATATCAATGTCCCCAGGTTATGTTGCTGCTAAAGTAGCAATTCCCAGGTTATGTTGCTGCTAAAATAGCGATTTTCCCAGGTTATGTTGCTGCTAAAATATCAATGTCCCCAGGTTATGTTGCTGCTAAAGTAGCAATGTCCCAGGTTATGTTGCTGCTAAAATAGCAATGTCCCTAGGTTATGTTGCTGCTAAAATAGCAATGTCCCCAGGTTATGTTGCTGCTAAAATAGCAATGTCCCTAGGTTATGTTGCTGCTAAAGTAGCAATGTCCCAGGTTATGTTGCTGCTAAAGTAGCAATGTCCCAGGTTATGTTGCTGCTAAAGTAGCAATGTCCCAGGTTATGTTGCTGCTAAAATAGCAATGTCCCCAGGTTATGTTGCTGCTAAAATAGCAATGTCCCCAGGTTATGTTGCTGCTAAAGTAGCAATTCCCAGGTTATGTTGCTGCTAAAATAGCAATGTCCCAGGTTATGTTGCTGCTAAAATATCAATGTCCCCAGGTTATGTTGCTGCTAAAGTAGCAATGTCCCAGGTTATGTTGCTGCTAAAATAGCAATGTCCCTAGGTTATGTTGCTGCTAAAATAGCAATGTCCCCAGGTTATGTTGCTGCTAAAATAGCAATGTCCCTAGGTTATGTTGCTGCTAAAATAGCAATGTCCCCAGGTTATGTTGCTGCTAAAATATCAATGTCCCCAGGTTATGTTGCTGCTAAAGTAGCAATTCCCAGGTTATGTTGCTGCTAAAATAGCAATTTCCCAGGTTATGTTGCTGCTAAAGTAGCAATGTCCCAGGTTATGTTGCTGCTAAAGTAGCAATGTCCCAAGGTTATGTTGCTGCTAAAGTAGCAATGTCCCAGGTTATGTTGCTGCTAAAATAGCAATGTCCCCAGGTTATGTTGCTGCTAAAGTAGCAATGTCCCAGGTTATGTTGCTGCTAAAATAGCAATGTCCCAGGTTATGTTGCTGCTAAAATAGCAATGTCCCCAGGTTATGTTGCTGCTAAAATATCAATGTCCCCAGGTTATGTTGCTGCTAAAGTAGCAATTCCCAGGTTATGTTGCTGCTAAAATAGCAATTTCCCAGGTTATGTTGCTGCTAAAATAGCAATGTCCCCAGGTTATGTTGCTGCTAAAGTAGCAATGTCCCAGGTTATGTTGCTGCTAAAATAGCAATGTCCCTAGGTTATGTTGCTGCTAAAATAGCAATGTCCCCAGGTTATGTTGCTGCTAAAATATCAATGTCCCCAGGTTATGTTGCTGCTAAAGTAGCAATTCCCAGGTTATGTTGCTGCTAAAATAGCAATGTCCCAGGTTATGTTGCTGCTAAAGTAGCAATGTCCCAGGTTATGTTGCTGCTAAAATAGCAATGTCCCCAGGTTATGTTGCTGCTAAAATATCAATGTCCCCAGGTTATGTTGCTGCTAAAGTAGCAATTCCCAGGTTATGTTGCTGCTAAAATAGCAATTTCCCAGGTTATGTTGCTGCTAAAATATCAATGTCCCCAGGTTATGTTGCTGCTAAAGTAGCAATGTCCCAGGTTATGTTGCTGCTAAAATAGCAATGTCCCCAGGTTATGTTGCTGCTAAAATAGCAATGTCCCTAGGTTATGTTGCTGCTAAAATAGCAATGTCCCAGGTTATGTTGCTGCTAAAATAGCAATGTCCCCAGGTTATGTTGCTGCTAAAATAGCAATGTCCCTAGGTTATGTTGCTGCTAAAATAGCAATGTCCCTAGGTTATGTTGCTGCTAAAATAGCAATGTCCCCAGGTTATGTTGCTGCTAAAATAGCAATGTCCCCAGGTTATGTTGCTGCTAAAATAGCAATGTCCCTAGGTTATGTTGCTGCTAAAATAGCAATGTCCCCAGGTTATGTTGCTGCTAAAATATCAATGTCCCCAGGTTATGTTGCTGCTAAAGTAGCAATTCCCAGGTTATGTTGCTGCTAAAATAGCAATGTCCCAGGTTATGTTGCTGCTAAAGTAGCAATGTCCCAGGTTATGTTGCTGCTAAAATAGCAATGTCCCAGGTTATGTTGCTGCTAAAGTAGCAATGTCCCAGGTTATGTTGCTGCTAAAGTAGCAATGTCCCAGGTTATGTTGCTGCTAAAGTAGCAATGTCCCAGGTTATGTTGCTGCTAAAATAGCAATGTCCCCAGGTTATGTTGCTGCTAAAGTAGCAATTCCCAGGTTATGTTGCTGCTAAAATAGCAATGTCCCAGGTTATGTTGCTGCTAAAATAGCAATGTCCCCAGGTTATGTTGCTGCTAAAGTAGCAATGTCCCCAGGTTATGTTGCTGCTAAAATAGCAATGTCCCTAGGTTATGTTGCTGCTAAAATAGCAATGTCCCCAGGTTATGTTGCTGCTAAAATATCAATGTCCCCAGGTTATGTTGCTGCTAAAGTAGCAATTCCCAGGTTATGTTGCTGCTAAAATAGCGATTTCCCAGGTTATGTTGCTGCTAAAGTAGCAATGTCCCAGGTTATGTTGCTGCTAAAATATCAATGTCCCCAGGTTATGTTGCTGCTAAAGTAGCAATGTCCCAGGTTATGTTGCTGCTAAAATAGCAATGTCCCCAGGTTATGTTGCTGCTAAAGTAGCAATGTCCCAGGTTATGTTGCTGCTAAAGTAGCAATGTCCCAGGTTATGTTGCTGCTAAAATAGCAATGTCCCCAGGTTATGTTGCTGCTAAAATAGCAATGTCCCTAGGTTATGTTGCTGCTAAAATAGCAATGTCCCCAGGTTATGTTGCTGCTAAAATATCAATGTCCCCAGGTTATGTTGCTGCTAAAGTAGCAATTCCCAGGTTATGTTGCTGCTAAAATAGCATTCCCAGGTTATGTTGCTGCTAAAGTAGCAATGTCCCAGGTTATGTTGCTGCTAAAATAGCAATGTCCCCAGGTTATGTTGCTGCTAAAATATCAATGTCCCCAGGTTATGTTGCTGCTAAAGTAGCAATTCCCAGGTTATGTTGCTGCTAAAATAGCAATGTCCCAGGTTATGTTGCTGCTAAAATATCAATGTCCCCAGGTTATGTTGCTGCTAAAGTAGCAATGTCCCAGGTTATGTTGCTGCTAAAATAGCAATGTCCCCAGGTTATGTTGCTGCTAAAATAGCAATGTCCCTAGGTTATGTTGCTGCTAAAATAGCAATGTCCCTAGGTTATGTTGCTGCTAAAATAGCAATGTCCCCAGGTTATGTTGCTGCTAAAATAGCAATGTCCCCAGGTTATGTTGCTGCTAAAATAGCAATGTCCCTAGGTTATGTTGCTGCTAAAATAGCAATGTCCCCAGGTTATGTTGCTGCTAAAATAGCAATGTCCCTAGGTTATGTTGCTGCTAAAATAGCAATGTCCCCAGGTTATGTTGCTGCTAAAATATCAATGTCCCCAGGTTATGTTGCTGCTAAAGTAGCAATTCCCAGGTTATGTTGCTGCTAAAATAGCAATGTCCCAGGTTATGTTGCTGCTAAAGTAGCAATGTCCCAGGTTATGTTGCTGCTAAAATAGCAATGTCCCAGGTTATGTTGCTGCTAAAGTAGCAATGTCCCAGGTTATGTTGCTGCTAAAGTAGCAATGTCCCAGGTTATGTTGCTGCTAAAGTAGCAATGTCCCAAGGTTATGTTGCTGCTAAAGTAGCAATGTCCCAGGTTATGTTGCTGCTAAAATAGCAATGTCCCCAGGTTATGTTGCTGCTAAAGTAGCAATGTCCCAGGTTATGTTGCTGCTAAAGTAGCAATGTCCCAGGTTATGTTGCTGCTAAAGTAGCAATGTCCCAGGTTATGTTGCTGCTAAAATAGCAATGTCCCCAGGTTATGTTGCTGCTAAAGTAGCAATTCCCAGGTTATGTTGCTGCTAAAATAGCAATGTCCCAGGTTATGTTGCTGCTAAAATAGCAATGTCCCCAGGTTATGTTGCTGCTAAAGTAGCAATGTCCCCAGGTTATGTTGCTGCTAAAATAGCAATGTCCCTAGGTTATGTTGCTGCTAAAATAGCAATGTCCCCAGGTTATGTTGCTGCTAAAATATCAATGTCCCCAGGTTATGTTGCTGCTAAAGTAGCAATTCCCAGGTTATGTTGCTGCTAAAATAGCAATGTCCCAGGTTATGTTGCTGCTAAAGTAGCAATGTCCCAGGTTATGTTGCTGCTAAAATAGCAATGTCCCAAGGTTATGTTGCTGCTAAAGTAGCAATGTCCCAGGTTATGTTGCTGCTAAAATAGCAATGTCCCCAGGTTATGTTGCTGCTAAAGTAGCAATGTCCCAGGTTATGTTGCTGCTAAAGTAGCAATGTCCCAGGTTATGTTGCTGCTAAAATAGCAATGTCCCCAGGTTATGTTGCTGCTAAAATAGCAATGTCCCTAGGTTATGTTGCTGCTAAAATAGCAATGTCCCCAGGTTATGTTGCTGCTAAAATATCAATGTCCCCAGGTTATGTTGCTGCTAAAGTAGCAATTCCCAGGTTATGTTGCTGCTAAAATAGCAATTTCCCAGGTTATGTTGCTGCTAAAGTAGCAATGTCCCAGGTTATGTTGCTGCTAAAATAGCAATGTCCCCAGGTTATGTTGCTGCTAAAATAGCAATGTCCCAGGTTATGTTGCTGCTAAAATAGCAATGTCCCCAGGTTATGTTGCTGCTAAAGTAGCAATTCCCAGGTTATGTTGCTGCTAAAATAGCAATGTCCCAGGTTATGTTGCTGCTAAAATATCAATGTCCCCAGGTTATGTTGCTGCTAAAGTAGCAATGTCCCAGGTTATGTTGCTGCTAAAATAGCAATGTCCCCAGGTTATGTTGCTGCTAAAATAGCAATGTCCCTAGGTTATGTTGCTGCTAAAATAGCAATGTCCCTAGGTTATGTTGCTGCTAAAATAGCAATGTCCCAGGTTATGTTGCTGCTAAAATAGCAATGCCCCAGGTTATGTTGCTGCTAAAATATCAATGTCCCCAGGTTATGTTGCTGCTAAAGTAGCAATTCCCAGGTTATGTTGCTGCTAAAATAGCAATTTCCCAGGTTATGTTGCTGCTAAAGTAGCAATGTCCCAGGTTATGTTGCTGCTAAAATATCAATGTCCCCAGGTTATGTTGCTGCTAAAGTAGCAATGTCCCAGGTTATGTTGCTGCTAAAATAGCAATGTCCCCAGGTTATGTTGCTGCTAAAATAGCAATGTCCCAGGTTATGTTGCTGCTAAAATAGCAATGTCCCAGGTTATGTTGCTGCTAAAATATCAATGTCCCCAGGTTATGTTGCTGCTAAAGTAGCAATTCCCAGGTTATGTTGCTGCTAAAATAGCAATGTCCCAGGTTATGTTGCTGCTAAAGTAGCAATGTCCCAGGTTATGTTGCTGCTAAAATAGCAATGTCCCAGGTTATGTTGCTGCTAAAATAGCAATGTCCCCAGGTTATGTTGCTGCTAAAATAGCAATGTCCCTAGGTTATGTTGCTGCTAAAATAGCAATGTCCCCAGGTTATGTTGCTGCTAAAATAGCAATGTCCCAGGTTATGTTGCTGCTAAAATAGCAATGTCCCTAGGTTATGTTGCTGCTAAAATAGCAATGTCCCTAGGTTATGTTGCTGCTAAAATAGCAATGTCCCCAGGTTATGTTGCTGCTAAAATATCAATGTCCCCAGGTTATGTTGCTGCTAAAGTAGCAATTCCCAGGTTATGTTGCTGCTAAAATAGCATTCCAGGTTATTGCTGCTAAAATAGCAATGTCCCAGGTTATGTTGCTGCTAAAGTAGCAATGTCCCAGGTTATGTTGCTGCTAAAATAGCAATGTCCCAGGTTATGTTGCTGCTAAAATAGCAATGTCCCAGGTTATGTTGCTGCTAAAATAGCAATGTCCCAGGTTATGTTGCTGCTAAAGTAGCAATGTCCCAGGTTATGTTGCTGCTAAAGTAGCAATGTCCCAGGTTATGTTGCTGCTAAAGTAGCAATGTCCCAGGTTATGTTGCTGCTAAAATAGCAATGTCCCCAGGTTATGTTGCTGCTAAAATAGCAATGTCCCCAGGTTATGTTGCTGCTAAAGTAGCAATTCCCAGGTTATGTTGCTGCTAAAATAGCAATGTCCCCAGGTTATGTTGCTGCTAAAATAGCAATGTCCCCAGGTTATGTTGCTGCTAAAGTAGCAATGTCCCCAGGTTATGTTGCTGCTAAAATAGCAATGTCCCTAGGTTATGTTGCTGCTAAAATAGCAATGTCCCCAGGTTATGTTGCTGCTAAAATAGCAATGTCCCTAGGTTATGTTGCTGCTAAAATAGCAATGTCCCCAGGTTATGTTGCTGCTAAAGTAGCAATGTCCCAGGTTATGTTGCTGCTAAAATAGCAATGTCCCCAGGTTATGTTGCTGCTAAAATAGCAATGT